>JAGXOD010000119.1:72500-87500 GCA_020368025.1 Brachyhypopomus occidentalis
TCCACCCTTCTCAGTTTTACAGGTTCTCATTCCGGCTGTTCTCGCCCGACTGCAGAGTGAGACCTGGAGGTTCTGGCCCAGGGGCAGCAGCAGGACCACATGCAGAGTGAGACCTGGAGGTTCTGGCCCAGTGGCAGCAGCAGGACCACATGCAGAGTGAGACCTGGAGGTTCTGGCCCAGTAGCAGCAGCAGGACCACATGCAGAGTGAGACCTGGAGGTTCTGGCCCAGTGGCAGCAGCAGGACCACATGCAGAGTGAGACCTGGAGGTTCTGGCCCAGGGGCAGCAGCAGGACCACATGCAGAGTGAGACCTGGAGGTTCTGGTCCAGTGGCAGCAGCAGGACCACATGCAGAGTGAGACCTGGACTGGCCCAGTAGCAGCAGCAGGACCACATGCAGAGTGAGACCTGGAGGTTCTGGCCCAGTAGCAGCAGCAGGACCACATGCAGAGTGAGACCTGGAGGTTCTGGCCCAGTAGCAGCAGCAGGACCACATGCAGAGTGAGACCTGGAGGTTCTGGCCCAGTAGCAGCAGCAGGACCACATCAGCTGCAAAAAGCAAATGTGGAACCCAGAGGCCACCAAACTCCATCCGCCACTTGGCTGTGCCAAGAAATTCTGTCCATAAAAGTTATGAGCAGCATTACTCTGCCTTACAGCGGGCCACGTGATCCAAGCTCCTGCTCTGTTTGTACAGGGTCTGGGTAGCCCGGAGCAGCGGGCCCAGTGGCCCATATTGCTGGAGCACTTTTCCAGATCCACAAAACACATGTGGACTGCTTGAGCAAACACTCACGCACCTCACAAGTGTATAAAGCTGGTCCAGTGCTCCACGACCAGGACAGAACCTGCATTGTTCCTCTTGTAACTGAGACCATCAGTTGGACTCTCCCTCACTCCCACTCCAATCTATTAGAAATGAGTTTTATTAGTGGTATTACATTATCAATGTCCCTCCCAGGAGACAGACTGGGACACAGACACTGACACAGACCCAGATGTTCCCAAAGCACTTAGTACTTTTACTGCCAGTTTTCATTACACACTTGTTTCATAAGAGTCATGCCAACGTTGTCCCAGTGGCACGTGACCACTCTGCAGTACCAACGTTACCCCCCTACACCACTCTGCAGTACCAACGTTACCCCCCTACACCACTCTGCAGTACCGTTACCCCCCCTACACCACTCTGCAGTACCAACGTTACCCCCCTACACCACTCTGCAGTACCAACGTTACCCCCCTACACCACTCTGCAGTACCAACGTTACCCCCCTACACCACTCTGCAGTACCGTTACCCCCCTACACCACTCTGCAGTACCAACGTTACCCCCCTACACCACTCTGCAGTACCAACGTTACCCCCCTACACCACTCTGCAGTACCAACGTACCCCCCCATACACCACTCTGCAGTACCGTTACCCCCCTACACCACTCTGAAGTACCAACGTTACCCCCCTACACCACTCTGAAGTACCAACGTTACCCCCCTACACCACTCTGAAGTACCAACGTTACCCCCCTACACCACTCTGCAGTACCAACGTTATCCCAGTGGCACATGACTGGCTTTCCTTTGTTTTGTTTGGTGAGATGTTTTGTTTTGGTTTCATTTCATTTAAGGTATAATTGGGATCTTTCTGTGATGCTGACAGTTGCTGACACAGTTGAGTTTGCACATTTATATGTGGTTGAGGTCCTGATGATGTTGAGGATGACCTTGCTTAGACTGGTTGGTTAATGGGTTTTTGATCATTTTTTTTAATGAGAGTTGAAGATGGAACCGGTGACCTCAGGAAAAAAAAAGTTTCTTATGGAAATATGTTCTCCAGATGTTCTGAGTAGTGCTCTAGGAGAGATCTCCAGATGTTCTGAGTAGTGCTCTAGGAGAGATCTCCAGGATGAAAATCATCTGGATTCCATCCAGGTGGAGCAACAGTAGCCCAGCTCTATTCTGCATCTTTGTGAGGAATCATGGGAGGATGCCAACCCAGTCTACACACGACTGTGTACCTCAGTATAAGATGCCAACCCAGTCTACACACGACAGTGTACCTCAGCATAAGATGCCAACCCAGTCTACACATGACTGTGTACCTCAGTATAAGATGCCAACCCAGTCTACACATGACTGTGTACCTCAGTATAAGATGCCAACCCAGTCTACACACGACTGTGTACCTCAGTATAAGATACCAACCCAGTCTACACATGACTGTGTACCTCAGTATAAGATACCAACCCAGTCTACACACGACTGTGTACCTCAGTATAAGATGCCAACCCAGTCTACACATGACTGTGTACCTCAGTATAAGATGCCAACCCAGTCTACACATGACTATGTACCTCAGTATAAGATGCCAACCCAGTCTACACATGACTGTGTACCTCAGTATAAGATGCCAACCCAGTCTACACACGACTGTGTACCTCAGTATAAGATACCAACCCAGTCTACACATGACTGTGTACCTCAGTATAAGATACCAACCCAGTCTACACATGACTGTGTACCTCAGTATAAGATACCAACCCAGTCTACCCATGACTGTGTACCTCAGTATAAGATACCAACCCAGTCTACACATGACTGTGTACCTCAGTATAAGATGCCAACCCAGTCTACACACGACTGTGTACCTCAGTATAAGATGCCAACCCAGTCTACACACGACTGTGTACCTCAGTATAAGATGCCAACCCAGTCTACACACGACTGTGTACCTCAGTATAAGATGCCAACCCAGTCTACACATGACTGTGTACCTCAGTATAAGATACCAACCCAGTCTACACACGACTGTGTACCTCAGTATAAGATACCAACCCAGTCTACACATGACTGTGTACCTCAGTATAAGATGCCAACCCAGTCTACACACGACTGTGTACCTCAGTATAAGATACCAACCCAGTCTACACACGACTGTGTACCTCAGTATAAGATACCAACCCAGTCTACACACGACTGTGTACCTCAGTATAAGATGCTGGGTTCTCACTCCTCTGTGCAGATCCAGGAGGCCTTGGAGAGAGCAGCTGATCCTCAAGACCGAGACAACCAGGTGTGTGTCTGGGTGTGTGTCTGGGTGTGTGTCTGGGTGTGTGTCTGGGTGTGTGCCTGGGTGTGTGCCTGGGTGTGTGTCTGGGTGTGTGTCTGGGTGTGTGTCTGGGTGTGTGTCTGGGTGTGTGCCTGGGTGTGTGTCTGGGTGTGTGTCTGGGTGTGTGCCTGGGTGTGTGTCTGGGTGTGTGTCTGGGTGTGTGCCTGGGTGTGTGTCTGGGTGTGTGTCTGGGTGTGTGTCTGGGTGTGTGCCTGGGTGTGTGTCTGGGTGTGTGCCTGGGTGTGTGTCTGGGTGTGTGCCTGGGTGTGTGCCTGGGTGGGTGTGTGTCTGGGTGTGTGTCTGGGTGTGTGCCTGGGTGTGTGTCTGGGTGTGTGTCTGGGTGTGTGCCTGGGTGTGTGTCTGGGTGTGTGTCTGGGTGTGTGTCTGGGTGTGTGTCTGGGTGTGTGCCTGGGTGTGTGTCTGGGTGTGTGTCTGGGTGTGTGTCTGGGTGTGTGCCTGGGTGTGTGCCTGGGTGTCACACGAGATGAGCTGGAATCTCATGTGAATTAAGACAGTGTTATGAGCTGGAATGTGAATTGAGTGTTCATATTTGTCTGATTATTACTCCCATTATCAAAACATTTGCTTTGATTATTGATTATTCTATTTTCCTTTCCATGTGCTGTGTAGGATTTAGGGTTAATGCTGGTAATGGCACCATGCTGTGTGTGAGTGATGGTGAGTGTACAGGTGATAGATCTGTGTATATTCTCAGTACACACCCCGTCTCAGTACACACCCCGTCTCAGGACACACCCCATCTCAGGACACACCCCGTCTCAGTACACACCCCGTCTCAGTACACACCCCGTCTCAGTACACAACCCGTCTCAGGACACACCCCATCTCAGGACACACCCCCTCTCAGGACACACCCCGTCTCAGGACACACCCCGTCTCAGTACACACCCCCTCTCAGGACACACCCCCTCTCAGGACACACCCCCTCTCAGGACACACCCCGTCTCAGTACACACCCCATCTCAGGACACACCCCCTCTCAGTACACACCCCGTCTCAGGACACAACCCGTCTCAGTACACACCCCCTCTCAGGACACACCCCGTCTCAATACACACCCCATCTCAGGACACACCCCCTCTCAGGACACACCCCGTCTCAGTACACACCCCCTCTCAGGACACACCCCGTCTCAGTACACACCCCATCTCAGGACACACCCCCTCTCAGTACACACCCCGTCTCAGGACACACCCCGTCTCAGTACACACCCCCTCTCAGGACACACCCCCTCTCAGGACACACCCCATCTCAGTACACACCCCATCTCAGGACACACCCCTCTCAGGACACACCCCATCTCAGGACACAACCCGTCTCAGGACACAACCCGTCTCAGGACACCAACACTAATTACCCCCATCCAACACTATTACCCTCAGCTCCTACACTAGCTCCCTGTACCCTATACTTTGGAGAGTATATTGGCAGCCAGTCTGAAGTATATATTTGATCAAATCACTGTTCACTCTGGAAACGCTTCCAAAACATCAGGTTTCCTGAGATTCAAAAGGCAACATCAGTGCCCAGTGTCCTCTGGGGACACATAATCCAGACCCACAACAGATCAAAGACATGTGTTCAAATCTGTTTTGGAGGTGCAATACTCTCCATAATAAAGACCACCATAAATGTCTGTCTCTTGTGGAATTACAGCTCTAGTGAACAGGAACCTATCCATGAGCCAAAACCTTGCTATACAGAAATGACAAGGAGACAATTAGATTTCAAGTTGACTCTGTTGCCTATAGGGACTTATATTAATCTACCAGAGAAAGACACCCTGGAGTCAGTGTTTCTCACGTAATAAGTAACCCTGTCTGATTTAGCACATTCATGGATCAAAGTGGGGCACCTTGCCAAGCTGCAAGGAGGGGGTGGACCTGGTATCCCAGCATCCCCTGGACACCTTGAACCCAAACTGCTCTGCCTCCACGGGGTCTCTGTCGTTCACTGTGACCACTGACTGCAGGAAGCCGTACTGCCACAATCCCTCCTGCCTCGTGTGTGAGACCATTCAGATGTTTTACAAAAGACTTTCTGCCTGAACTGCTTGTGATTAAATGTGGCGCCTGGAAACAGGAGCAGTAATCATGGAGCAGGTGGATAATGGTGCTGATGTTGCGCAGTGATGGACACACTCACCAAGTCTCTGCAACCAAACAAAACCTCCCATTTGGCTAAGAGATTTAATAAATGTACTAAGTGTATTAATTGCTCCAACACACTCCACACTCCACACTCCACACTCCTCACTCCACACTCCACACTCCACACTCCACACTCCACACTCCTCACTCCACACTCCTCACTCCACACTCCACACTCCACACTCCTCACTCCTCACTCCACACTCCACACTCCTCACTCCACACTCCACACTCCACACTCCACACTCCACACTCCACACTCCACACTCCACACTCCACACTCAACACTCCACACTCCACACTCCATCTGGGAAGCATATTGTTTCCAGGGCAAAACGCTTCTGTTTCAGACACTAACCAGGATGGACACTGTCTTGCTGCACTAACCCTCCGAGCTCATACATGATTTTCCATTGTACACTGAAGCAAATTCCTTCTGCAAGAATATGTGGTGTGTCCCAAAACCTAGCGAGCTGTCTACACAGTGTTTTACGTCATAGTGTGTGCTCTCCACACGTAGGCTGGCCCAGTTCTTAGAGCCCTTAAATATGCTGCCTACTGAGACCTTAAACTGGCTGAATTTTAATCAGCATCGATTGGTTCCTCAGCCACTAAGGCAATCCCACGATTCAATGCAAGCACAACTCTGGTTAAGTAATTTTCAAATGTACATTATTTTTATTTTCTCTGCTATTTCTATAATATTCTATTATATTTCTATAATATAGAAACATTCAAAATAATTTTTTTGTATATATATATATATAGATATACACAGTGATTAGCATTTATGTTAGGAGAGTTTGAAGCTACTGTTGTGGATAGCCAGCTAGCTAACAAACTTAGAATTCAAATTGTGATAAAAATGGGAAGAGGAGAATCCATTGTGCTGAAACGCAGAGGCAACACTAGAAACTGCTGTGATTGTTCTAGTGTGTTAACTAGACCATGTCAATAATCTGCCTTATGAGGACAGATGTCGGTTAGCGTGCTGCCTACGTAATCAGTGCCTATTTAGGCAGCTCACTCGGTTTTGGGAAAGACCCGTGTTTGTGTGTGTGTGTGTGTGTGTGTGTTTGTGCATATGTTTGTGTGTATGTGGGTGTGTTTGGCCGTCACATGGTGTAACAAAGAAGGTAGTACAGGGTGAGGGAGCAGACTTGCTCCGGATGAAGGTTTCTCTAAGATCTGGAAGAAGGTTTCTCTGAGCTCTGGATGAAGGTTTCTCTAAGATCTGGAAGGTTTCTCTGAGCTCTGGATGAAGGTTTCTCTAAGATCTGCAAGAAGGTTTCTCTGAGCTCTGGATGAAGGTTTCTCTGAGCTCTGGATGAAGGTTTCTCTAAGATCTGGAAGAAGGTTTCTCTGAGCTCTGCCAACACCTCATAAGGTCTCATGATGAGGGTGTTAAATAGATGTGTATTCGAGTTCATTACCAACACACAGGTGTACTAACAAATGTACACACATACACACACACACACTGAAGATGAATCAGCACATATGACCCATGACCTGTAAAGTCTAACTGTTCTTGTACAGGGTGTGCAAACTCTGCTCAGAGGGGGAGGGGTGAGTAGGTAAGTGACAACCACCACATTGCCCTGTCAGGCAGAACCACTGAGCCTTTGTCCTGAGAAGATTTTAAAGAGTTCACTTGGTGCTGTGGCATTGAGTCACTGAGAGAACTGTGTGAAAGTCACCCACTTCAACACCCCCTCAACTACAGTGACCTCCTCACCTACAGTGACCTCACCTGTAGTGGCCTCCTCACCTGTAGTGGCCCCCTCACCTGTAGTGGCCTCCTCACCTGTAGTGGCCTCCTCACCTGTAGTGGCCCCCTCACCTGTAGTGGCCTCCTCACCTGTAGTGGCCTCCTCACCTACAGTGGCCTCCTCACCTGTAGTGGCCCCCTCACCTGTAGTGGCCCCCTCACCTGTAATGGCCCCCTCACCTACAGTGGCCTCCTCACCTGTAGTGGCCCCCTCACCTGTAGTGGCCCCCTCACCTACAGTGGCCCCCTCACCTGTAGTGGCCTCCTCACCTGTAGTGGCCTCCTCACCTACAGTGGCCCCCTCACCTACAGTGACCTCCTCACCTACAGTGACCTCACCTGTAGTGGCCTCCTCACCTGTAGTGGCCCCCTCACCTGTAGTGGCCTCCTCACCTGTAGTGGCCCCCTCACCTGTAGTGGCCCCCTCACCTGTAGTGGCCTCCTCACCTGTAGTGGCCCCCTCACCTGTAGTGGCCTCCTCACCTGTAGTGGCCCCCTCACCTGTAGTGGCCCCCTCACCTGTAGTGGACCCCTCACCTGTAGTGGCCCCCTCACCTGTAGTGGCCTCCTCACCTACAGTGGCCTCCTCACCTGTAGTGGCCCCCTCACCTGTAGTGGCCCCCTCACCTGTAGTGGCCCCCTCACCTGTAGTGGCCTCCTCACCTGTAGTGGCCCCCTCACCTGTAGTGGCCTCCTCACCTGTAGTGGCCCCCTCACCTGTAGTGGCCTCCTCACCTGTAGTGGCCTCCTCACCTGTAGTGGCCTCCTCACCTGTAGTGGCCCCCTCACCTGTAGTGGCCCCCTCACCTGTAGTGGCCTCCTCACCTGTAGTGGCCTCCTCACCTGTAGTGGCTCCCTCACCTGTAGTGGCCCCCTCACCTGTAATGGCCTCCTCACCTGTAGTGGCCCCCTCACCTGTAGTGGCCCCCTCACCTGTAGTGGCCTCCTCACCTGTAGTGGCCTCCTCACCTGTAGTGGCCCCCTCACCTGTAGTGGCCTCCTCACCTGTAGTGGCTCCCTCACCTGTAGTGGCCCCCTCACCTGTAGTGGCCTTTCTTATATAGTTTCCTACATAGTATCTGCACATATGTAGATTTCTGAGCATAAAACGTAAGGTCAGTAAAGGTCAATAACACCAGATGTGTTTTTTACAACACTATTTATCTTCAACTCAAGTTAAAAAAAAACACATCACCATGACAACCAGTGGGGGACAGGGAGGGGGGCACATGGTGGGATATGAAACTCCCAAATCTCACAAACAAAAGAAGAAAAAAGTAGAGGACGTTATGGCTGGATGGACCGAGCCCACACAGAGCATCTCACGGTTACACGATAGGACACGTGTGAACAAAAGGCAGCACTGCCTCCCCTCACACTACAGCCCCAGAGTACCAATACTAGTGTAGAGGAGGGGAGCTGTAGTGTAGAGGAGGGTCTAGAGGAGTCTACAGGCAGCACTGCCTCCCCTCACACTACAGCCCCAGAGTACCAATACTAGTGTAGAGGAGGGGAGCTGTAGTGTACAGGAGGGTCTAGAGGAGTCTACAGGCAGCACTGCCTCCCCTCACACTACAGCCCCAGAGTACTAAAATGGACAAAGACTGTAGTGTAGAGGAGGGGAGCTGTAGTGTACAGGAGGGTCTAGAGGAGTCTACAGGCAGCACTGCCTCCCCTCACACTACAGCCCCAGAATACTAAAATGGACAAAGACTGTAGTGTAGAGGAGGGGAGCTGTAGTCTAGAGGGGAGCTGTAGTGTACAGGAGGGGAGCTGTAGTCTAGAGGAGGGGAGCTGTAGTGTACAGGAGGGGAGCTGTAGTCTAGAGGAGGGGAGCTGTAGTCTAGAGGGGAGCTGTAGTCTAGAGGGGAGCTGTAGTCTAGAGGAGGGGAGCTGTAGTCTAGAGGAGGGGAGCTGTAGTGTACAGGAGGGGAGCTGTAGTCTAGAGGAGGGGAGCTGTAGTGTAGAGGAGGAGCTGTAGTCTAGAGGAGGGGAGCTGTAGTCTAGAGGGGAGCTGTAGTCTAGAGGGGAGCTGTAGTGTAGAGGAGGGGAGCTGTAGTCTAGAGGGGAGCTGTAGTCTAGAGGAGGGGAGCTGTAGTCTAGAGGGGAGCTGTAGTCTAGAGGGGAGCTGTAGTGTAGAGGAGGGGAGCTGTAGTCTAGAGGGGAGCTGTAGTGTAGAGGAGGGGAGCTGTAGTCTAGAGGAGGGGAGCTGTAGTGTACAGGAGGGGAGCTGTAGTGTAGAGGAGGGGAGCTGTAGTGTACAGGAGGGGAGCTGTAGTGTAGAGGAGGGGAGCTGTAGTCTAGAGGAGGGGAGCTGTAGTGTAGAGGAGGGGAGCTGTAGTCTAGAGGGGAGCTGTAGTGTAGAGGAGGGAGCTGTAGTCTAGAGGAGGGAGCTGTAGTGTACAGAGGGGAGCTGTAGTCTAGAGGAGGGGAGCTGTAGTGTACAGGAGGGGAGCTGTAGTGTAGAGGAGGGGAGCTGTAGTGTAGAGGAGGGGAGCTGTAGTCTAGAGGAGGGGAGCTGTAGTCTAGAGGGGAGCTGTAGTCTAGAGGAGGGGAGCTGTAGTCTAGAGGGGAGCTGTAGTCTAGAGGAGGGGAGCTGTAGTGTACAGGAGGGGAGCTGTAGTCTAGAGAAGGGGAGCTGTAGTGTAGAGGAGGGGAGCTGTAGTCTAGAGGAGGGGAGCTGTAGTGTAGAGGAGGGGAGCTGTAGTCTAGAGGAGGGGAGCTGTAGTGTAGAGGAGGGGAGCTGTAGTGTACAGGAGGGGAGCTGTAGTCTAGAGGAGGGGAGCTGTAGTGTAGAGGAGGGGAGCTGTAGTGTACAGGAGGGGAGCTGTAGTGTAGAGGAGGGGAGCTGTAGTGTAGAGGAGGGGAGCTGTAGTGTAGAGGAGGGGAGCTGTAGTGTAGAGGAGGGGAGCTGTAGTGTAGAGGAGGGGCTGTAGTGTAGTCTAGGGGGAGCTGTAGTCTAGAGAGGGGAGCTGTAGTGTAGAGGGGGGGAGCTGTAGTCTAGAGGAGGGGAGCTGTAGTGTAGAGGAGGGGAGCTGTAGTCTAGAGGAGGGGAGCTGTAGTGTAGAGGAGGGGAGGAGTAGTGTAGAGGAGGGGAGCTGTAGTCTAGAGGAGGGGAGCTGTAGTGTACAGGAGGGGAGCTGTAGTCTAGAGGAGGGGAGCTGTAGTCTAGAGGAGGGGAGCTGTAGTCTAGAGGAGGGGAGCTTCACAGTGAAATATGCCAACGTCTGCTGGACAGCTGGTCTGGTCTGAGCACAACACCTGCATCTGCCTCACAGATCGAGCAGATGAACCAGGAGATGAAGGTGCAGCAGTCTAAACAACATGACCATGAACTCTACAGGAAGCAGGTCTCACTTCACTGCCCGCTGTACCACACATTACCTACGGCCTCCTGCGCTAGTCAATCTCACACAGACCTCAGCAATCGCTCCTCAACACCCCAACAACAATGGGATGATCTTGCTGGAGAAAAGCTGAGGAGCACTGGACAATGTTGGGGAATGTTGGGCAATATTATGGGAATATTTGGGGCATGTTGGGAGATGTAAGAATGCTGGGGAGGGTTAGAGAATGTTGAGGGAATCTTATTGGACTATGAGAGGGGTGTTGGTTTGGGGAGAATGTTAGGACAGTGTGGGACTTCAACACAAACGTTAGCACGTTAGCTCAGAACGTCAACTTCAATGTTATTTTTAAAAGGCTAAATTTGGGAAAGCAGATTAGCAGGATAATAACATTCATTTTCAGCTTCGATCTTTATTTATATCTTTCAAACATAACTCTAACTCACGCAATGACTACATTTTAAACTGAAGCTTTAGTGAGTGTCACTGGTGCTTTAGGAGTGAGGGCCGCTGCCCCTGAATCGCCTCCCGAGGGGCTTGTTAGACTGAGTCACCGTCACCCAGACACACACACACAACCTGCAGCACAGAACGGAGAAAGATAGAAATTCTGAAAAAGCGTTTTCACCTCACTTTAAAAAAGAAGTGTGTCTGACTGGCTCAGACATGGGCTCCTAAACGCATCCTCGTGTGGTCAAGAATGGGACAAAGTCTCTCTTGTTTATCTCTGTCTCACTGTCTCTCTGTCTCACTGTCTTTGTCTGTCTCTCTTTCTCCTGCCTCTTCTCTATTCCTCACCTTCCTTTTCCATCCCTCTTTCTTTCCTCACGCATACCAACACGCACGTGAGCACGCATACCAACACACGCGAGCATGCATACCAACACACACGTGAGCACGCATACCAACACACGCGAGCATGCATACCAACACACACGTGAGCATGCATACCAACAGACATGTGAGCACGCATACCAACACACACGTGAGCACCATACCAACACACACGTGAGCACACACACAACACACACGAACATCAGCCAGATACTGGTCAGAAAGCAGACGCAAAGTTCCAAAACAAATGTGATAAAGGTCATGGAATCTGGTGAGATGAAGCAGTGATGTCATACAAGCCGTCAGTGTAACAATGTGCGGTGATGACGTTAGCATGTTAACATGCCTGTTACTGTGCAGTGATGACGTTAGCGTGTTAACGTGCGGTGATAACGTTAGCGTGTTAACGTGCGGTGAAGACGTTAGTGTGTTAACGTGCGGTGATGACGCTAGTGTGTTAACGTGTGGTGATGATGTTAGCGTGTTAACGTGCGGTGATGATGTGAGCGTGTTAACGTGCGGTGATTACGTTAGCGTGTTAACGTGCGGTGATGACGCTAGCGTGTTAACGTGCGGTGATAACAATAGCGTGTTAACGTGCGGTGATGACGCTAGCGTGTTAACGTGCGGTGATGACGCTAGCGTGTTAACGTGCGGTGATGACGTTAGCGTGTTAACGTGCGGTGATGACGCTAGCGTGTTAACGTGCGGTGATGACGTTAGCGTGTTAACGTGCGGTGATGACGTTAGCGTGTTAACGTGCGGTGATGACGTTAGCGTGTTAACGTGCGGTGATTACGTTAGCGTGTTAACGTGCGGTGATGACGCTAGCGTGTTAACGTGCGGTGATGACGTTAGCGTGTTAACGTGCGGTGATGACGTTAGCGTGTTAACGTGCGGTGATGACGCTTAGCGTGTTAACGCGGCGGTGATGACGCTTAGCGTGTTAACGCGGCGGTGATGACGCTAGCGTGTTAATGTGCGGTGATGACGCTAGCGTGTTAACGTGCGGTGATGACGTTAGCGTGTTAACGTGCGGTTATGACGTTAGCGTGTTAACGTGCGGTGATGACGTTAGTGTGTTAACGTGCGGTGATGACGCTAGTGTGTTAACGTGCGGTGATGACGCTAGTGTTTTAACGTGCGGTGATGACGTTAGTGTGTTAACGTGCGGTGATGACGTTAGCGTGTTAACGTGCGGTGATGCCGCTAGTGTGTTAACGTGCGGTGATGACGCTAGTGTGTTAACGTGCGGTGATGCCGCTAGTGTGTTAACGTGTTAACTGTTAAACAGATCTGAACAAGCTCTGCTACACATACACATGGGAACAGAACCCCAGGAACAGAACCCTGACAACAGAACCCCGGGAACAGAACCCTGAAAACAGAACCCTGACAACAGAACCCTAAGAACAGAACCCTGACAACAGAACCCTAAGAACAGAACCCTGGGTCTTCTAACAGTGTGGCAGTGAACACAGGGACACAAACTCTACCACCCCAATAATTGCATAAAAGTGATAATAATTGACAAAGCACAATCACCACCACCATCACCAATAAGAAGGAGGAGGAGGAGAAGAAGAAACAGCAGTAAGGAAAACAATAACTGTCTATCCCTCTCTATGTACCTGTCTCTCTCTCTTTATATCCCTCTCTGTATCTATCCCCATCTCTATCTATCCCTCTCTGTATCTATCCACATCTCTATCTATCCCTCTCTCTATCCCTCGCTCTCTGTCTCTCACGCTTCTCATCTTTTTTCTCCTGTTCATCTGTGTTGTGTTGTCCTACATTATTCCTGCAGTTCACACCAACTACAAAGCTTTGAAGATAACCCACACATTCACACTCACACACACACATTCACACACATTCACACAAACACACACACATTCACACAAACACACACACACACACACATTTGTCTCTCTGCCCCTCTAAAACTAAAAACTGAAGAAAACACTATTGTGTCAAACACACTGAACAAGACAAGCTGGAATTAAAGGGCCACAATAAGGACGTGTTCTGTTTAATACCCACACCAACCAATTGGATTATTATTCATTTTAGAAAACACACACACACACACACACACACACACACAGAGGGAGAGAGGACTGATAGTGGCATGTTCACAGATCACCAGCTCTGTCTTATTTACTGTCATAAAGGCTCAGGTTTATACTAACACACATTCTGCATCCTTTCTGTGTGTGTGTGTGTGTGTGTGTGTGTGTGTATGTGTGTTAGCATGGCTGCCATGACAGCTGCATATGAATTATGCATTAAGATGTTGTGGAAAGTGTGTCTAAGGAGCAAAAGCATTGTAAAGAGTTCTGTCAGGTGTGTGTGTGCGTGTGTATAGGTGTGTGTGTGTGTGTGTGTGTGTGTGTAGGTCTGTGTGTGTGTGTGTGTGTGTGTGTGTGTGTAGGTCGTGACAGGTCTTGCTATGGTCTTCAGTAACTTCTGCTGTAGTGATGGTCCTTCTGGACCCACAACCCACTGCAGGACCTGACACAAACACACCTGCTTCAACCCACCCAGTGTGTGCAGTGTGTGCAGTGAGAAGAGGAGCCCAGCCCTGTGAAGCACACACACACACGCACATGCACATGTGTGTACACAACCTCACACACATATACACTGATACACATGCCCATACACACACACACACACACACACACACACACACGTGTGTACACAACCACACACACATATACACTGATACACACACACACACACACACACGTGTGTACACAACCACACACACATATACACTGATACACATGCCCATGCCCATACACACACACACACACACACACACACACCGACTCTCCCACAGACAGAGAGACAGACTGTCCCTCAGAGAGACACACTCTACAACATCTTCTCAGCTTGTGGTACGCAGATTAGCAATTTCCCATGCAGAGGGAATTGTTATGACAGCTGGTGTCAAAGGTTAAAACATCAATTAGCTGCAGTTAATGAAGCCTCAGCTCTCCCACTCCTGCTCTGTCTCACTCTCTCTGTCTCACTCGCTCATGCCTGTCTGTCCTCTCATGCCTGTCTGCCCTCTCATGCCTGTCTTACTCTCTCGTGTCTGTCTCACTCTCTCATGCCTGTCTGCCCTCTCATGCCTGTCTTACTCTCTCATGCCTGTCTGCTTTCTCATGCCTGTCTTACTCTCTTGTGCCTGTCTGCCCTCTCATGCATGTCTCACTCTCTCATGCCTGTCTCACTCTCTCATGCCTGTCTCACTCTCTCATGCCTGTCTACCATCTCCCTGTTCTCTGATTCCTTCTCCTTTAACACATCTGGCAGCACTACAGGCCGACTTCCCCCTACAGCCATGCTCACGCAGCGGGTGCATCATCATCATCATCATCACCACCATCAGGGTGTTCATCATCATCATCATCATCATCATCATCATCATCATCATCATCATCATCATCATCTCATCATCATCATCATCATCATCATCATCATCATCATCATCATCATCATCATCATCATCATCATCATCATCATCATCATCATCATCATCATCATCAGGGTGTTCATCATCATCATCATCATCATCATCATCATCATCATCATCATCATCATCATCATCATCATCATCATCATCATCATCATCATCATCATCATCATCATCATCATCATCATCATCAGGGTGTTCATCATCATCATCATCATCATCAGGGTGTTCATCATCAGGGTGTTCATCAGGGCTCAAATATGAAGTGAGGGGTCCTTCAGGGC
>JAGXOD010000119.1:97500-122500 GCA_020368025.1 Brachyhypopomus occidentalis
ATTTATTTATAATACAGTATTTATTTTGGATCGGAAGGTGTTATGTACTGTATTTATTTAGTTGGTGGGGCTCGTGCCCATTCCAGAACTTCTACCTTAAATTTAGCACTACACTAAGTAGGATTCCTAATAGCAATTCACCATTGGCACATCAAAAACTAGACTTCAACCACATCTCATAAAAGTGCAAGAACAAGAAACAAAAGGGCAAGAACAAGAAACAGAAACTTTAACAGCATATTAGCACGACATAAATGACAAAGGCAGCATTCCAGGAGCTCAGGTGCCTTTGACAATTAAACAGAGTCTGTCTGTGGACTCCAGAGCTGAAGCACGAGGGTTCGACAGGTGCTCTGTGCTCTGAGCCTTCTGAGTCACGTCTCCACGGGGGGTACGCGCTAGTTATAAATACTCATAACTGGTGCAAGTACTGCAAACAAAGCAGTTGCAGAAATGCACCCGTGTGACCTTCAGGAGCTGTGGGAGCTGTGGTAGCTATGGGAGCTGTGGTAGCTATGGGAGCTGTGGGAGCTGTGGGAGCTGTGGGAGCTGTGGCAGCTATGGGAGCTGTGGGAGCTGTGGGAGCTGTGGTAGCTGTGGGAGCTGTGGGAGCTGTGGGAGCTGTGGGAGCTGTAGGAGCTGTGGGAGCTGTAGGAGCTGTGGGAGCTGTGGCAGCTGTGGGAACTGTGGGAGCTGTGGGAGCTGTGGGAACTGTGGGAGCTATGGGAACTGTGGGAGCTGTGGGAGCTGTAGGAGCTGTGGGAGCTGTGGGAGCTGTGGGAACTGTGGGAACTGTGGGAGCTGTGGGAGCTGTGGGAACTGTGGGAACTGTGGGAGCTGTGGGAACTGTGGGAACTGTGGGAACTGTGGGAGCTGTGGGAGCTGTGGGAGCTGTAGGAGCTGTGGTAGCTGTGGTAGCTGTGGTAGCTGTGGGAGCTGTAGGAGCTGTGGTAGCTGTGGTAGCTGTGGTAGCTGTGGGAGCTGTAGGAGCTGTAGGAGCTGTAGGAGCTGTGGTAGCTGTGGTAGCTGTGGGAGCTGTAGGAGCTGTGGGAGCTGTGGGAGCTGTAGGAGCTGTGGGAGCTGTAGGAGCTGTGGGAGCTGTGAGAGCTGTAGGAGCTGTGGGAGCTATGGGAACTGTGGGAGCTGTAGGAGCTGTAGGAGCTGTAGGAGCTGTGGGAGCTGTGGTAGATGTGGTAGCTGTGGGAGCTGTAGGAGCTGTGGGAGCTGTAGGAGCTGTAGGAGCTGTGGTAGCTATGGGAGCTGTGGGAGCTGTGGGAGCTGTGGGAGCTGTGGGAGCTGTAGGAGCTGTGGGAGCTGTGGGAGCTGTGGGAGCTGTAGGAGCTGTGGGAGCTGTGGGAGCTGTGGGAGCTGTGGGAGCTGTAGGAGCTGTAGGAGCTCCAGCTCAACGTCCACCTCCTGCAGCCACAAACATTACTGCTGCTCACAGCTCTTCTTTGCTGAACTACAGACGGTCCACTGATGTTGAGCCACTTATGACCCTTTACCTTCAGACTCCAACCCGGTTCAGTGGGGCTCAGCCAATGTCTAACTGGGGCTGGTGTACCGGACCAGAACTGGACCTGAACGCTACAGGAAGGCAGTTGGCCAGGGCAATCACTGGACACTGTGCTGGACACTGTGCTGGATACTGCTGGACACTGTGCTGGATACTGCTGAACACTGTGCTGGATACTGTGCTGGACACTGTGCTGGACACTGTGCTGGACACTGTGCTGGAAACTGCTTCCTAGAATTAGTTGTACTGCTAAAACAATATCAGATAAATTATCCATATAATTGAAGCTTACATTTATGCTATTTACCAGACGTCTTTCTCCCACAAACCTTACAATCGTCACCAAGTACAGTGTACAGTGGCAGCAACTCACATTTAATGGCTCAACAATGGGGCTTGAACAGTGAACCTTCTGATTACTAGTCTAGTATCTTAACTGCTGAGGTACCTACGTAGGTCTTCTCTGTTCTGGATACGTTGGAGAATCACATGTACCGCTGGACCATTAACCCCGTCCTGCCGGTCTTACTCGTTTGTCTTCCCTCATCAACACTCATCTTAACCCTCCCCAGCACAAACGTTGGAGGCCTCTGAATCCTGTCAGATGGGTTTTGAGTCTCTGAGCTGAGAGATCTGCATCAAAGCTGAGGCCTCTCTATGTCCTGCTGGGGCTGTGAACTGGGTGGATTGGGTATCAGTAGAGTCTCAAACTGGTGGGGCTTTTGATCTACGAGCTACAACAAGCCTCATGTTGAAAGAGTTACACATGTTGAATTCCAAAGTGAGAGAACAGAATTGCTTCACCAAGACCAAGTTTTCTCTAAAAAGAGTTACAGCACTGACATGACGTCAATTATTAAACTCACACTGAATTATCACAGCTTTTCAGAAAACTGATCAGGAATACATGTTAATTTTGCACTGCATAACAGGGGAGAGATTCTGATCTCAGTGCTGGAGAAGCACAGGTGCTGGATACTGGTGGTGGTCATCTGGATACTGGTGGTGTTCTTCTGGACACTGGTGGTGTTCTTCAGGACAGTGGTAGTGCTCCTCTGGACACTGGTGGTGTTCTTCTGGACACTGGTTGTGTTCTTCAGGACAGTGGTAGTGCTCCTCTGGACACTGGTGGTGTTCTTCAGGACAGTGGTAGTGCTCCTCTGGACACTGGTGGTGGTCATCTGGCCCATATAGTGGTTTACGGATCCAGAGGATCTGGACACTCTAGAGCAGACTGAGCATCAGGGACCTGCTGGTCGTTATGCCTTATGGAAGCTTGTGCCTGTTCACTAACCCTAACCCTGTTCACTCACTGCAGTACAGCTGACGTTCAGATTCCAATCACTTCTCTTTCTCTGCCACTTTGGAACTTAAACTACACATGAGAAAAGTTCATTTTTCGTCATTAGTGCAGCTCATTGCTACAAACCAAATAAATACGAACCAAGTGCAACTGCTTGACAGATCAATACATTCACACGATATCAGTGAACACAGTGAAGCAGATCTTCTCGTTTCAGAAGAGCCTGTGCAGCTGTCAGTGCTGTGGAGGACCACGGGCTTCCTGCTGTCCTGTTCCAACCCTGAAGGTCATCCTGAGGAAGCGCCGCACTATCTCCACCTCGGAACACATTTCTCCTGCCATAATTACTTACACCCAGCGCCCAGCGCCAGATAACAGGGGACAAAAGGGGGGTGAAATCTGTCCTGCTTGAAATTAAATGGCTTCCTTAAGCACTCGGTCACAGCCAGCTGAGCTTTGTGTTGAGACTGAGAGGAGACAGACACACTCAATCTTACACCTGATCTACTGCAGCTCATCAGGCTGCCGTATAAACACAGGAGCCTTGGTGGGTGTTTTGTTTTAAATGGAACGTTTTATGGTACGCAGATATGCTAATGAGTTAATGAAGGTCAGAGAATACATAAAAAAGAGTGTTATTATAAAGTTATACTCCTCTCTCTCTCTTTCTCTCTCTCTCTCCTTTTCCCCCAACTTTTCTCCTCTTTCTACATGTTTGCTCTCTCAACACTCATCTGTGCATTCAGGTACCGCACACAGCACGCCCACACATGTAGACTCAGGTACTGCACACAGCACGCCCACACATGTAGACTCAGGTACTGCACACAGCACGCCCACACATGTAGACTCAGGTACCACACACAGCACACCCACACACACACATGTAGACTCAGGTACCACACATGTAGACTCAGGTACTGCACCGCACACAGCACGCCCACACATGTAGACTCAGGTACCACACACAGCATCACCCACACATGTAGACTCAGGTACCACACACAGCACACCCACACATGTAGACTCAGGTACTGCACACAGCACACCCACACATGTAGACTCAGGTACCACACACAGCACGCCCACACATGTAGACTCAGGTACCACACACAGCACACCCACACATGTAGACTCAGGTACCACACACAGCACGCCCACACATGTAGACTCAGGTACTGCACACAGCACGCCCACACATGTAGACTCAGGTACCACACACAGCACACCCACACATGTAGACTCAGGTACACACACACATGTAGACTCAGGTGCAGCACTCAGGTACCACACACAGCACACCACACATGTAGACTCAGGTACTGCACACAGCACACCCACACATGTAGACTCAGGTACCGCACACAGCACACCCACACATGTAGACTCAGGTACTGCACACAGCACGCCCACACATGTAGACTCAGGTACTGCACACAGCACGCCCACACATGTAGACTCAGGTACTGCACACAGCACACCCACACATGTAGACTCAGGTACTGCACACAGCACACCCACACATGTAGACTCAGGTACTGCACACAGCACACGCCCACACATGTAGACTCAGGTACTGCACACAGCACCCCCACACATGTAGACTCAGGTACTGCACACAGCACGCCCACACATGTAGACTCAGGTACTGCACACAGCACGCCCACACATGTAGACTCAGGTACTGACGCACACAGCACACCCACACATGTAGACTCAGGTACCGCACACAGCACCCCCACACATGTAGACTCAGGTACTGCACACAGCACGCCCACACATGTAGACTCAGGTACTGCACACAGCACGCCCACACATGTAGACTCAGGTAGACTCAGGTACTGCACACAGCACACACCCACACATGTAGACTCAGGTACCACACACAGCACGCCCACACACAGCACGCCCACACATGTAGACTCAGGTACTGCACACAGCACACCCACACATGTAGACTCAGGTACTGCACACAGCACGCCCACACATGTAGCACGCCCACACATGTAGACTCAGGTACTGCACACAGCACGCCCACACATGTAGACTCAGGTACCGCACACAGCACGCCCACACATGTAGACAGACACACACATAGACAGATATATAAGATATATACACACATGCACACAAACACCCCCCACCCCGACACACACACGTCTCTGCAAAAGCACAAATATGATTGTTTGCATGACCACGTTTATGCATTTGCATTCTGAGGTAAAACCAAACTGAAGAAAAACAACAGACCCACATACCTAAATACCTGTGTGTGTGTGTGGGCATCTGTATGTATGTATGTATGTGTGTGTGTGTGTGTGTGTGTGGGCATCTGTGTGTGTGTGCATACAAATGTATTGATGGCCTGGAACCTTCTCACCTATTTTTACGTCTTGTACGTCTTGTAATCGATCTTCTGTCTGAGCTGATCACAGTTATTGATTTCCATTGCAAACCGTGATTTTCAGATTATTATAATTAAATTATATACACAAACACCCATCTTTTCTACACAAACATGTTTTCACACACACACACAAACCCTTGCATGCTAATCACAGTCAGTGTTGCTATGTGAACTGACAGAGTGATTCATTGCTGTGTACCACACGACCACTGCAACGTGAAATATGGAGTTTTTTTTAATGTGTGACTTTGGACATGTTCACACATACAGTGTCTGTGTTGGTCAAGTTCACACACACAGTGTCTGTGTTGGTCAAGTTCACACACACTGTGCCTGGTTGGACATGTTCACACACACACACACACACACACACACACACACACACACACAGTGTCAGGCTGACCAGAGTGAGCCTGTTCACACACACACACACACACACGCACACAGTGTCAGGCTGACCAGAGTGAGCCTGTTCACACACACACACACACACACACAGTGTCAGGCTGACCAGAGTGAGCCTGTTCACACACACACACACACACACACACACACACACAGTGTCAGGCTGACCAGAGTGAGCCTGTTCACACACACACACACACACACAGTGTCAGGCTGACCAGAGTGAGCCTGTTCACACACACACACACACACACGCACACAGTGTCAGGCTGACCAGAGTGAGCCTGTTCACACACACACACACACACACACACACACACACGCACACAGTGTCAGGCTGACCAGAGTGAGCCTGTTCACACACACACACACACACACACACAGTGTCAGGCTGACCAGAGTGAGCCTGTTCACACACACACACACACACACACACACAGTGTCAGGCTGACCAGAGTGAGCCTGTTCACACACACACACACACACACACACACACACACACAGTCAGGCTGACCAGAGTGAGCCTCACAGCAGTAGGTCAGCCATGACAGCTGCACAGGGAGACTACGCTTACACAGGAAGGGGAGGAGCTTACACAGGAAGTGGAGGAGTTTACACAGGAAGTGGAGGAGCCCTGGCGACCACTGCTACACTCACTGTGTTCGTCTGTTACTTCTGGTTGAACTGGACTCTGTGTGACACTGAATGGAGTGTTTCAAACATGTGGGTTCATGTGTGGGACTGAGATTAGGCTGTTGAATCAGGCAGGTGTGACACGGTGAAGCAGCCTTGAGCTATAACTCCCACAACACCCCCACAACACCCCCACAACACTCCCACAACACCCCTACAACGCCCCCACAACACTGGTGTTGACAAGGAACATGCTCGTTTGGAAATCAGGTGTCTACAGAATGCTGGTGGTGTTTGGGAAATGACAGTATTGGTCAGCGAAGTGAATTCCCCAGTGTTCCTACCTTCTTCTTATTACTTGGACAAATGTAGAAATTCGTCACTATGATGGTCGTTCCAGGCATCAGGTTGAGCTTAGTATAAGTGGTACCGTAGTCACTGGACCTACAGAGAGAGAGAGGTGGAGAGAGGAAGATGGAGAGGGGGAAAGATGAGGAGGGGAGGATGAAGAGAGAAAATAAACAGATTCAGATGTGCAGTATAGTCTCACGATCACACGGAATCATCTCCTCAACCTTCAATTACGTTCAAAACATAATTATGATAATATGCCACAACAGAGATATGACTCATCAGATCACTCTGCCCACAAAAATATTCTCTCTCATCACTTTTACTGTGAGTAGACAAAAAGGTGTTTTTCAAAGCACAGAGATAATTCTACATGCATTCTTAAAAACAACCTCTATAACAGTGTAGCCTGTAGATCACTGTGACCTCTGGAACAGTTTGGCATCTGGTCAGAACAGCTTTGAGACTGATCAGATCTAATCGCTCCAGGTCCATGTGGGTTGGAGAGATGTAGCCACAGAACGATGCAGCCATGTGCTGGTTCTTGGACACCTCCGCCCTTGGCAGACCGCATCAGACAGTACAGGGGCGGAGATAGCAGGGGGTCAAAGAGGGGCGGGGCTAGCAGGGGGTCAGAGAGGGGTGGAGCTAGCAGGGGGTCAGAGAGGGGTGGAGCTAGCAGGGGGTCAGAGAGGGGCGGAGCTAGCAGGGGGTCAGAGAGGAGTGTGGCACTGACACAGCCAGCCATGTTTACTATGATTCTCCAGGCCTTCTCTTCACATCGATGGGCAGCAGAGGCAGTGTGGATTTAAACTGGATCCAAATTCATACCACAGATGTTTACAATCAGACTGGAATTCTCACATTTATAAAAGGCTAAGAGCTTTTACTTTTACAGCAAATGCAAAAGCTGTATCTTCTGCTCAAATGAGTTTTCATGCTTTCTTGTGTAGACACATACAGACCCACACACACCACACACAGCATATACAGACCTACATACAGCACATATACATGCACCCACACACAGACCCACACACAGCATATACAGACCTACATACAGCACATATACATGCACCCACACACATGTGCACAGAGGAGAAATTCCCCACAGGCACTGAGAGAATTTCAGCCCTGATCTCTACTTCAGCCAACAAAGCTGGATAATCTGCACAATGCAGACCTAGAGAAAGGGAGAGAGAGTGAGAGAAAGACAAAGAGAGGGAGAGGGAGAGAGAGAGGGAAAAACAGAGATGATTGAGGAGAAAGGAAACTCCTTCGTCTTTGATCTCCTGAGGTCTTCACGCTTGAAAAAAATGTAAAATCATAATCAATTTTGTTTTGCACTGGGCAGAGGAAGAAACAGCTGTGAACACGCAGCAGTGATGTAACGGAGAGCAGCCACCATGGTGGGGAGGAAGTGAGGCTCACAGCACCAAGTGTAAAGCAGCCCCGGAGAGAAACCCTTACACACCCTTACATACCCTCACAATACCCTTACATACCCTCACATGCCCTCACAATACCCTTACATACCCTCCAATACACTGAAAACATTTGGAGTAGGGTTTACTTAAAAAAAAAAAACACATTAGTTTTTCCACGTAAAAACACCAAGTAAATTTAACAGAGCATATATTCAAGTAATATTTACTCATAATTCTCAGTGTATTTAATCACACATTTTTCAGTAAATGTTACTTTGCAACACATTTATTCAATTAGATTTTACTCAGTGTATCTTAGTAGATTTTACTACAACAATGTAGCGCCACATTCTCCCATGGCTTTACATAATAGATGTAATTACCTGCCAAATATTTTATTTATTGCTGTATTAATTTCTGTAGGTGTTAATACATGGCATATAATTTCGAAAAAACAGATTTGAAATAACACACTTTATAAGAACTTGAAAATGGTTTATTTATATTGTATGTACAATTGCACATATACATTCATACACATACAAAACATGCATAAAAATGTTAAATGCAGTGAAATCAAAAGATTGTATAACATATAAATATTATTCTTAAAATATTCACATATTAATGTACAGAAAAAATACTTCAGCAGCTAAACTACATAACTAAGAAATGAACACACTTGAATCTGCAATACATTCACATGATTATATCTACACTGTTAATAATTTAATGGCGACCGTCCGTGTTTTCGAACGTAAATTGCTAATCCCAGTTAGCATAAATTGGTTTGCTAATACTCCTGCCTAGCATGTCAATAACCCGAACTGGAAATAAACTAACTTTGCCTCCGTTAAACTAACCGGTTGGCTCGTTAACACGGTTAGTTAACACAGCTCGTCAGCTCATCTCACATTTAAACATAACGTTTATTTAAAAAGTGAAACGTGTACGTTAAACGGAACGACGTTGCTATGCAACGGTCGGCATAAGTAGCTTAGCTATCATAGCTAACTGTTACTTACATTTCAAGCTAGCGACCACTAACATGGCAGCAAGAGTGTGGGACGTTTTCCATATTAATAGTTATCACGATATTTATTTGTCAGTTTGTGACCACATACCACAGCGCGGAGCTCTTCAGCCGGACAACCGCTGAACATGCAGTGAAAATCTCCGCTGCGTTCCGTGTGAAAAAAGTTGAAACGAAAGCTGACGTCACTGCGCATGCGTGGACCCTGCAAGTTTTCCGTTTTGCTTCTCACAAAAAGAAAAAATTACAAAAACGTTGTAGATTCTTTGTAAGACAAACAATTACAAAGAATCACCAAGTATAATTATATATGCATATAGTGAAATTCTTAAGTAACTAGACTGTACTAGATTATTCTTGTAGATAGTACATAAATAAACTTATTTATATTTTCTACAGTGTACCCTTACATACCCATCTAGTACAACATGAGAGTGTGTGGAGGGTTCCAGGACTCACACCACAAAAAAAGGGCAAAGTTTCCAAAAAAGCTTCCACACCTCTGCTCTCCATACCTTAGCACAGAGAACACACACACACACACACACACACACACACACACACACACACCAACCCTGGACACCAACCCTGATTACCAAAACCAACTCTGACAGCTACACACATAGACACACCACTGAGATTTCACGGAGGAGAAGGACACAAACAAACAGAGCCTACGGGCCAAGACTGTATAAGCCTACTGCTAATGCAATGTACTGAAACTTTTGAAACTGTACTGAAGCAGGTACTGAAAATGTTTACTGAGCTGTGCCCTGCATACTAAAATGAGTGGTTAAATGTATCGAAACCTCCATTGATTTAGCCTGATGCTTTACCCCACAACCCGTTGCTAGCGTAAGAGTTAGCCAGCTAGCGTAAGAGTTAGCCAACTGTTAGTAGGTGTTCGTTTCTTGTTGTTTTTTCTGTTTAGCAGATTCCACAAGAAAGTTGGTTTTGCCAAATACAGTCAGTCTCTGGTTCCAGGTCTCCAGTAGCTCCAAACAAACCACAACAGTGCAGTCTCCAGTCAGTGGACAACCAGGCCTTCATTTCGCCTTCATTAACCCCTGGACTCATAATGTAAAGGCCGGCTGGGGGGTGGGGGGTTGTGTTGTCCTGTTGGACCACACAAACGAGGGGAGGCGGCTTGAGAAGCTTGGCCCCACCTCAGTGGGCCGGACAATTCCACATGGCTTTTGTAGTGGAATAAAGCAGTCAGTCAGACAGGCACAAGAGCCAGAGCCTCCACACAGACACAAACTGTTCTGAGATCAGCTGCAGACTGGCTGGAACACTGGCTGGTGCATCAAACCCATTACAGTAAAGCCCTGGTGGGGGGTGGGGGTAGGACATTACTAATAAAATGTGGTGTTGTGTGGTGGCTTCTCTTGCATTGCCAAACGATGGTGCTAATGATGCTAATGATGCTAATGAGGCTAGGTTAATCAGACTCATTTCACAGCAGCAATTAGCGGTCAGCACTAACAGAGCGACAGAAAGGACAGGACACAGAGTGAAAGAGGGCAGGAAAGCAGAGGGAGAAAAGGATAGAGATTAAACATGCTAGATGAGAAATTAGTGTCCTGTGGTTTCAGTTTCTAATTAACCTACTTTCATCAAATTCAACTCATTCTTAATAAATGATTGTGTAAGAGGGGTAGCACAACAGAGCCTAGCTTAAGCTTCTGAGGAACAATGGGTAATGTAGCTAATGTGGCTTTGTGATGTTCTGGTTCAGTACTATTTTTGCTGAAAGTGACCTAATGATGCATAATGTTAATGAGGGCACTTGTAGTGTTCTTACATTTAATCAGACATTTCTTGTATATTGTGAGTGTTCTTTTGGTTAAAAGTAGGCTAAATGTTTAGTGCTGGACAGTGTTTAAGCAGAAACAAAGCCAAAAATCTTTGTTTTCCCACATATGAGAAGGTCTGTGATGTGTTCTGGGAGAGTGTGTTACAGGACACTAAGGGAGAGAGAGGGAGATCTGAGGGAGAGAGAGAGGGAGATCTGGAGGAGAGAGAGGGAGATCTAAGGGAGATCTGAGGGAGGGAGAGGGAGATCTGAAGGAGAGAGAGGGAGATCTGAGGGAGAGAGGGAGATCTAAGGGAGATCTGAGGGAAAGAGGGGGAGATCCGAGGAAGAGAGAGGGAGATCTAAGGGAGAGAGAGGGAGATCTGAGGGAGAGAGAGAGGGAGATCTGAGGGGAGAGTGGGAGAGAGGGAGATCTGAGTGAGAGAGAGGGAGATCTGAAGGAGAGAGAGGGAGATCTGAGGGAGAGAGGGAGATCTAAGGGGGAGAGGGAGATCTGAGAGAGAGAAGGAGATCTGAGGGAGAGAAGGAGATCTGAGGGAGAGAGGGAGATCTGAGAGAGAGAGGGAGATCTGAGGGAGAGAAGGAGATCTGAGGGAGAGAGGGAGATCTGAGGGAGAGCTGAGGCAGATCTGAGGGAGAGAGAGAGGGAGATCTGAGGGAGATATGAGGGAGAGAGGGAGATCTGAGGGAGATCTGAGGGAGATCTGAGGGAGAGAGGGAGATCTGAGGGAGATCTAAGGTTCAGTCAGGTTTAATCATTCTCATGGATGAGGCAGACAGCCAGTCCAGTCTCTTCTGCTTCGCCTGATCGTCACGTTACTAAAATACATACACAACCATACAAGGAAACGGCATACAAGGGACACGAATGGGACACACATGGGACACGCATGGGACACGCATGGGACACGAATGGGACACACATGGGAGACACATGGGACACACATGGGACAAACATGGGACAAACATAGGACAAACATAGGACAAACATAGGACACACTTGTTCACAGCTAACCATTCAAATCACTAAGCACATGGTGGAGAGGCCTGAAATATCCTGAAAGGTTTTGACCCCACGGTTTGATTCCACAGAGGTTCCTGTTACTGTTCTGACAAAGTCACCAGATGCTTCCCTCACTGCTGTCCCAGGAAAATACTGTTGCAATCATTTCACTATTAAACACAGTATTAAATTTGTAACATCTAACAATGACTGTATTTACCTACAGTGCTGGGCAGTGAGGTAACCTGGGCATTGTTGACACCTACAGAGCTGAATCAACACCTACAGATGTGAATCAACACCTACAGAGCTGAATCAACACTTACAGATGTGATTCAACACCTACTGAGCTGAATCAACACATACAGAGCTGAGTCAACACCTACAGATGTGAATCAACACCTACAGAGCTGATTCAACACCTACAGATGTGAATCAACACCTACAGAGCTGAATCAACACTTACAGATGTGATTCAACACCTACAGAGCTGATTCAACACCTACTGAGCTGAATGAACACCTACAGGTGTGAATCAACACCTACAGAGCTGATTCAACACCTACAGATGTGATTCAACACCTAGAGAGCTGGAGTGCAGTCCTACTGGACATTTTTCTGGCGCCAACACATTCCAACTTGCTGGCTTGTAATTTTGCCTTTCACAGTGATTAATAATAATTTTTAAAATTTGCTGATAAGAATTACAGTTTCTGTTAATAATAGGTTTGTTGCTCATGGCAACGTGTTAGCATTGAAGTCTCAAAATTTGAGAAGTTGCTTTTCTTTTGAAATGATGGTGTCTGAAGTGTGATGTGTATGAAATTATTTCATGGCTATCTGGAGGGCTGGTTCTATAATGTAACACTGACAGGATCCATGTCCAGTCCACACAGCCTCTCCACTGGGGCACCCCAGGGCAGAACTGGGCCCTGCTCTCTTTGTATATTCACTCTCAAAGCCACATAATATTAACCTGGGCTTCCCCAGGTTTTGATTGGTCAGTTTTAGGAAGCACGTGTTTCTAAACGTATTCAGTGTCTCTGCTCAGTGACGCTGAATGATAAAAAAGAGAAAAGAAGTAAAAAGTTACTGATGCAATAATGGAGTCTGAGTGTTTCTGAATCTGAGCGTCTCTGAGTGTTTCTGAATCTGAGCGTTTCTGAATCTGAGCGTCTCTGAGTGTTTCTGAATCTGAGCGTCTCTGAGCGTCTCTGAGTGTTTCTGAATCTGAGCGTCTCTGAGCGTCTCTGAATCTGAGCGTCTCTGAGCGTCTCTGAGTGTTTCTGAATCTGAGCGTCTCTGGCGTCTCTGAGTGTTTCTGAATCTGAGCGTCTCTGGCGTCTCTGAGTGTTTCTGAATCTGAGCGTCTCTGGCGTCTCTGAATCTGGCGTCTCTGGCGTCTCTGAGTGTTTCTGAATCTGGCGTCTCTGGCGTCTCTGAGTGTTTCTGAATCTGGCGTCTCTGGCGTCTCTGAGTGTTTCTGAATCTGAGCGTCTCTGAGCGTCTCTGAATCTGAGCGTCTCTGAGCGTCTCTGAGTGTTTCTGAATCTGAGCGTCTCTGAGCGTCTCTGAGTGTTTCTGAATCTGAGCGTCTCTGAGCGTCTCTGAGTGTTTCTGAATCTGAGCGTCTCTGAGCGTCTCTGAGTGTTTCTGAATCTGAGCGTCTCTGAGCGTCTCTGAGTGTTTCTGAATCTGAGCGTCTCTGAGCGTCTCTGAGTGTTTCTGAGCATTCTGAGTGTTTCTAAGTGTTTCTGAATCTTTCTGAGTGTTTCTGAGCTCGTTTTTATGACACTTATGAGTTTCAGCCCTCTGGACTTTAGAGTCAGCGCTGCTTCTCACTGGAACACTTCCCACACAGAGAGCCATTAGGACAGCACACACACTGAATCGTGCTGTAGGGAATTAGACTAGGGCACTCAGTAGGTGGCATGTAGTGCACACGAGTCCAGTGAGGGAAGGAAGAGTGTCTGGGACACGCCTGGCCTGGGACACACCTGGCCTGGGACACACCTGGCTGGGACACGCCTGGCCTGGGACACGCCTGGCCTGGGACACACCTGGCTGGGACACGCCTGGCCTGGGACACACCTGGCTGGGACACGCCTGGCCTGGGACACGCCTGGCCTGGGACACGCCTGACTGGGACACGCCTGGCTGGGACACGCCTGGCCTGGGACACACCTGGCTGGGACACGCTTGTCTGGGACACACCTGGCCTGGGACACGCCTGGCTGGGACACGCCTGGTCTGGGACACACCTGGCTGGGACACGCCTGGCCTGGGACACGCCTGGCTGGGACACGCCTGGCTGGGACACGCCTGGCCTGGGACACACCTGGCTGGTACACGCCTGTCTGGTTGTGCTAAACAGTACTCAGTAATGGAAATATCTCCAACTGGGGTTGCAATATCTTGTTTAGGAATATTAGTGCTATTAACATTATCCTACCTCTCACAAATAGTTATATATAATACAATACAATTATATTAAATATTAGATGACAGTGAATTTTAATTCATTTACATGTTGGCTATGAATTAAACTGATCTGGAACTGACCCTGTCGTTGATGGACTAATGGATTATAGGTTGTGAGAGTAAAATATGTGACAGAATACAACACATGAAATCAAAAGCATATTTACAGGTTTACAGGTCAAATGAACAGCAAGGAACTCATTTAGTTTGCAGTGCCAAACGATGGTGAAACTGCTTTCACCTCAGGCTGACCTGGTCTGAGTTTTAACACATTAGCAGGTTTCAGTGTTACAGATCACAAGTAGTTGTCTGACATTTATCACATGGTAAATGGACATTCTGAATTGAATATCTCAACTTTTGCATTTGTGTTGGGGGGGGCTGGAATCCTGGAACACTGGAATGTTCTGGAATGCTAGAATGTTCTGGAACGCTAGAATGTTCTGGAACACTGGAATGTTCTGGAACGCTGGAATGTTCTGGAATTGTAACTGTGAATTCCAGAATATCTTAAAATCCTTCTGTGAGGTCCTGTGCTAAATCCTCAACTCTACCCCTCTCTACCAGAGACAGCATGTAGGCGACTAGTGTTATTAAGTAATACTTGATTAATTTACACACCCCTTATATTACACCGCAGGGTCCAATTAATCTCCATCAGACGACATGCCTCACGCCATTATCAAGCGTCTTCACACGTCCTTATTACCCAGGAACGAAGAGAAGGTCAGCAGATCCCATAAATCAGACCTGCAGCCACATTAACGGCCCGGCTCCTCACGGCGCTCTCCTCTAAAGACACACCCTTCCGGCTTCAGACCCCAAACATTAAACCATGGGGCTGGTTGAGAGGCCACGTTAGTGCTGGCAGGTTGGGGTCTCCTGGCTGATTCTGGTGGTCTGCTCAGTCACTCCTGCATTCAGAGTCAGCTCACTACACCACTATTCCAGCAAAATGTAAAGACATATAATGCAAACCAAATCAATCAGTGTTCTGCAGCATTTGAATAATCTAAACCAAATCAATCAGTGTCTTTGATTACCTGCTTTAGGGATCTGGAGCTGGATGAAGATGTATCGCTCACACTGGCCTTTGGAAGACCTAGCGTTAGATCTGAAGCGTCTGCTCTGAACTCCAGCGCTCTCTAACCCTTTAACCCAGTGTGTTTAAAGTCATTAAAAATCTCACCAGCACCACATGAAATTCAAGGCTTTGCTTCCATACCCAGAAAAAACAAACCACAGTGGGATTTCTGGGATATTCCTGGCGTAGCAATCGCCATGGCATCAAACACACCAGTCAAAAGCAAATGAGCTTCATCACATCAGTGCTAATTAATGCAAACGGTGATAATATGTAAAATGGGTGCGATAACAGTTGCCTTGGCTACTCACCGTAGTGAAATGCAAAACTGTCTTTATTAGACACATCTGTTTATTAGACACATCTGTTTATTAGACACATCTGTCTTTATTAGACACATCTGTTTATTAGACACATCTGTCTTTATTAGACACATCTGTTTATTAGACACATCTGTCTTTATTAGACACATCTGTTTATTAGACACATCTGTTTATTAGACACATCTGTCTTTATTAGACACATCTGTTTATTAGACACAGCTTACAGATGTGCCGTTTAAGTCTATTCAGGATTTGAGATGTTATGCACAGCTTACATCTCCAGTTCTGCATCGATACACACACATACTACTCTAGCCTAGTCTCACACACACACACAGTGTGCATATATCACATTATTCATTTCAGCACTTTAATGAATGTTCTGTATAAATAAGCACCCAGAAAAGCTTCAAGTCATGTTTAGAACATTTAGCGCTGACGTGTGCACACTGACACATACACACACACAGACACACACAGACACACACTGACACATACACAAACACAGACACACTGACACACACACACACGCACAGACACACACTGACACACACACATACACACACACACATGTTCATTTGTAGCTTTTATACTTTGGGCTTTGGGATTTGGGCTGCCTTCTGTCTCTAGCTCACACACACACACACACACACACACACACACACACACACACACAGCCCATGTGTCCCATATGACTAAGGGGAGGTGGAACAGTAAAGGGGCATTCATCTCAATAATATCCTCATGACCAACACTGGGGCACAGAGACTCCTGCACTTTACCCACCATACCAATCACACATCACTGCTGTTGTTGCTCTCTCTCTCTCTCCCTCTCTCTTTCTCTCTCCCTCTCTCTCTTCCCCTCTCTCTCCCTCTCTCTCTCCCTCTCTCCCCCTCTCTCTCTCCCTCTCTCTCTCTCCCCCTCTCTCTCTCCCTCCTCTCTCTCCCTCTCCCTCACTCTCCCTCACTTCCTCTCTCTCCCTCTCCCTCCTCTCTCTCTCTCTCACCCCCCTCCCTCTCGCCCTGTCTCTCTCTCTCTCTAAATTCAATTCAATTCAATTCAATTCAATTTAACAATGCTTTATTGGCATGAATGTAATAAAATACACTGTTGCCAAAGCAGTTAACAGAAAACATGTACATATAAACTCTCTCTCTCCCTCTCTCTCTTCCCCTCTCTCTCCCTCTCTCTCTCCCTCTCTCTCTCTCTCCCTCAGGACATCTCCGGAGAGCTGAGTCAATCGCTCGTGGAGATGGGAGGAGCAGGAGACGAACACTCTGACCATCAGAACTGTCCCCCGTGTCCTCACTGGACCCCTGATCTCCTGGTACCAGCCGCCTCCATGGCTGAAGGTCGTTAACAATTATTACCGCCATTTTATTGTTTCAAGCTCTTGGTCTTCTTCTAAATACTAACTTAGATTCCAATCCATTATATTCCACTGTATAAAATAAAAACACATATTCTGTCCTAAAATGACAGCACTGTTTTATGCAGCTCTCTCTGTCTCTCTCAGTCTCGCAAAATTTGCTGGCGTGAGTATTCATGTGTGACTGTGTGTATGTGTGTGTTTATATGTGAGTGTGTTTGCATGTGTTTGTGTGTTTGTGTGTGTGTTTGTGTGTATGTGTGTGGGGGTGTGTGAGGAGTGTGGGTTTGTGTGTGTGTGTGGAGTTCACCCCTACATTTGCTCCATGTTTACTATGCGCTGTTTGTTGCCCATGATATCATATCAACATCTCCTCCATACTCAAAAAGGCTCAGCAGAGGATGTACTTTCTGCGCCAGCTGAGGAAGTTGGGTCTGCCTCAGGAGCTACTGAGCCAGTTCTACACCGCAGTCATAGAATCCACCCTGTGTACATCCATCACAGTGTGGTTTGGAGCAGCCACAAAGCAGGACAGGATTAGACTGCAGCGAACAGTGAGGACGGCTGAGAAGATCATTGGTGCTTCCCTGCCCTCCATTCAGGACTTGTACTGCTCAAGATCCAGAAGACGGGCGGAGAAAATCATTACGGACTCCTCGCACCCTGGTCACAACCTCTTTCAGCTTCTCCCATCTGGAAGACGCTACAGAGCCCTGTCCACTAAGACTGTCAGACACAGGAACAGTTTTTACCCTCAGGCCATCACATTCATCAACAGCTGATCACCATCATCAGCTATGGGCCATATTGATTTATTTATTTACAATTAATATATAACTACCATTATTCACCTGCATTACCATTATTCACTCCACATGTTTACAATTGTTGTGACACACTTACACATATTTAATTTGGTTATTGTTGTATACTGCTATTCTGTGAATAACACTAAAGCACACTGTATAGTAATGTCATTGTATAGTCTGTATACCGTGTATACTGCTGTTATCTGTTTACTGTCTGTAAATTACACGTTAGTATTTGTATATTGTCTAGGGAGACACAAACAGCCGGAAACAAATTCCTTGTGTGTGTAAACATACTTGGCCAATAAACATGATTCTGATTCTGATTCTGATTCTGATATGGTATATAAGTTCTGAATCTCCTGCCACACTGACCATCTTTGCTTGGGCTGTGACCTCAGGGTCACTGTGAGGGAGACTTGTGGCCAATCAACACACTCAATGCCAGAGATCCCAGAGATACAGGAGTGGAGACCACAATATTGTACAGCCTTCAAAGAGGAAGTTGATAATAGCTCACTTTGTATCACACACACACACACACACACACACACACACACACACACACACACACACATAGGGTGCGTGCTATTCAGAGTGTAGTGTGTTATGGTAAGTCCCTACCCTCTCATCTATATAGACTGCTGTCTCACGTAGAAGCATTTTATAAGGCAGTTCACAGTTTACAGAGATTATAAGACTGTGTGGGAGAAAACACCATACAAACACCACACCACCGTGTGAGGGAAACACCATACAAACACCACACCACTGTGTGAGGGAAACACCATACAAACACCACACCACCGTGTGGGAGAAACACCATACAAACACCACACCACCGCGAGGGAGAAACACCATACAAACACCACACCACCCTGTGGGAGAAACACCATACAAACACCACACCACCGTATGAGGGAAACACCATACAAACACCACACCACCGTGTGGGAGAAACACCATACATACACCACACCACCGTGTGAGGGAAACACCATACAAACACCACACCACCGTGTGGGAGAAACACCATACAAACACCACACCACCGTGTGAGGGAAACACCATACAAACACCACACCACCGTGAGGGAGAAACACCATACAAACACCACACCACCGTGTGAGGGAAACACCATACAAGCAACACACCACAGTGTGAGGGAAACACTATACAAACACCACACCACCGTGTGAGGGAAACACCATACAAGCAACACACCACAGTGTGAGGGAAACACTATACAAACACCACACCACCGTGTGAGGGAAACACCATACAAGCAACACACCACAGTGTGAGGGAAACACTATACAAACACCACACCACCGTGTGGGAGAAAAACAGAAAACACCATGAAACATAAACATTCCACCTGTGTGGGTTTTGACTCAATCAACACTGCTGGCCTGTACTGCTGGGTACTAGAGCAACTCAGGATAGAGAAATGTCCAAAGGGGCAATGTCAATAGGGGCGGAACAATGTCAGTAGGGGCGGGGCAATGTCAGTAGGGGCGGGGCAATGTCAGTAGGGGCGGGGCAATGTCAGTAGGGGCAGAACAATGTCAGTAGGGGCGGGGCAATGTCAGTAGGGGCGGGGCAATGTCAGTAGGGGCAGAACAATGTCAGTAGGGGCGGGGCAATGTCAGTAGGGGCAGAACAATATCAGTAGGGGCGGGGCAATGTCAGTAGGGGCGGGGCAATGTCAGTAGGGGCGGGGCAATGTCAGTAGGGGCGGGGCAATGTCAGTAAGGGTGGGGCAATGTCAGTAGGGGAGGTGGAGCAACACTCAACCTTGTTTCTGTTTCTGGCAGATAAAAAGGCACCTTCACCTGCCTGTGTGTGTGTGTGTGTGTGTGTGTGGGTGTGTGTGTGTGTGAGCTCTTCAGGAGTCTCCCTGCTGTGACAGACACTCAGTGGAGTGTGACCACCCTGCCACAAATCTACAGGACCCAGCACAGACAGCCAGACAGCCAATTAAGACCTCCACACACACAAACACACACACACAAAGACACACACACACACACAAACACACACACACACACACACACAAAGACAGGCACACACACGCACACTCACACACACACAAAGACAGACACAGACACACACACACACACACACTCATATACACACACAATATTGAGATGGATAGCTCTCTAGAGGCACGGTGTAAATTGGTTTATTTATGTACCGGTAGAATTAATGCTGTGCGTGTGTGTGTGTGTGTGTGTGTGTGTGTGTGTGTGTGTTTGTGTGTGTGTAGGTCATTTTGTCAGATCACACATGTGGCCCGACAGCACACATTGTCAGCAGACTGTTGTTTCAAAGACAAGTACATGTGTCCCTCCCGAGGGCGCCTTGTCAAAATATCACTAACACACACACACACACACACACACACACACACACACACACACACACACACACGCACACACAAACACACACTAAGTGTAAAAGAACAAAACATTTTACTATTGTCATTTCTGTTTAAAACATTATTTACTGACTAAAGATACAAACACTCCTTAACAAGTCTAAACATCATGTGTACATTATGTGTGTGTGTGTGTGTGTGTGTGCAAATTTCTCTCTCTCTGTATTATGGCTGTCACAATAATGAATATCATTCAAGTGAAATGTTTGTAAATGTAGTCCAGACTGCAGGTGCACACAGGTGCTTGGTGTCCTAATGTGTTTATGTGGTGCTGTAGCAGCCCACGTCACACTGCAGCGTCACACGTCACACTGCAGCGTCACACGTCACACTGCAGCGTCACACGTCACACTGTAGCGTCACACGTCACACTGCAGCGTCACACGTCACACTGCAGCGTCACACGTCACACTGTAGCTTCACACGTCACACTGCAGCTTCACACGTCACACTGCAGCGCCACACGTCACACTGCAGCACCACACGTCACACTGTAGCTTCACACGTCACACTGCAGCATCACACGTCACACTGCAGCGTCACACGTCACACTGCAGCATCACACGTCACACTGCAGCGCCACACATCACACTGTAGCTTCACACGTCACACTGCAGCATCACACGTCACACTGTAGCTTCACACGTCACACTGCAGCATCACACGTCACACTGTAGCTTCACACGTCACACTGCAGCGTCACACGCCACACTGCAGCATCACACGTCACACTGTAGCTTCACACGTCACACTGCAGCGTCACACGTCACACTGCAGCATCACACGTCACACTGCAGCGCCACACATCACACTGTAGCTTCACACGTCACACTGTAGCTTCACACGTCACACTGTAGCTTCACACGTCACACTGTAGCTTCACACGTCACACTGCAGCGCCACACGTCACACTGTAGCTTCACACGTCACACTGCAGCTCCACACGCCACACTGCAGCGTCACACGTCACACTGCAGCGTCACACGTCACACTGTAGCTTCACACGTCACACTGCAGCGTCACACGCCACACTGCAGCACCACACGTCACACTGCAGCATCACACGTCACACTGCAGCTTCACACGTCACACGTCACGCTGCAGCGTCACACACACCACATGACACACACACACTCATATGTGCTCACACACACAGCTTTTAAAGATTAAAGTAAGTAAACTTTTGTAAGTCGCTCTGGATAAGAGTGTCTGCTAAATGCCGTAAATGTAAATGTAATGTCATGTTTGATTACATTCAGTCTGAAGGTTACAGGAAGGTCACATATACACACACACAAATACCTCTTCTAGCTGAAGGGGGTAGTCTAATCTGATACTCAAGTGGATATCAGACAAAGTCAATGCTGACCCCAATCCCAGAGTGCTGACCCTAATCCCAGAGTGCTGACCCTAATCTCAGGGTCCTGATGATAATCTCGGGACAGGACAGCTATGGAGCTACGGTACAGGATGACTGAAGAAGTGCAGGACAGTTTCAGAGCTGCTATGTGTGACCGACAAACAGAGGAAATGGTAGTTACCGCATTATTTAAATAAATCAGTTCAGTAAGGACTGTGAGCACTGTGAGTATATGAATGTGGCACAGGGTGTAGAGGAGTGAGATTCATCCACCCTACAGGAGACGCTGGTGAAGGAGGAGTCTGCTCTGCTCCTGACATGTGTAAAACACGCCCCTGCTGTGTGATCTTTTGCATAACAGTTTCTCTTCCTGCCTGATTCTTTTCTGATGTCCAAACGGAAGGACACAAGACCTCTTTATAAACTCCAAATGCAATATTTTAGAATGAGATTTTATGGAAATGTCATGGAAAAAATATGAGATATATGACATTGAGATATCCATATTCCATAAACTGTTGGCACATAATTCAGACTGACAAGGTGGGAGGGAGGGAGGGAGGGAGAGAGGGAGGGAGAGAGGGAGGGAGGGGAGAGTGGGGAGGAAGAAAGAAAGACAGAAATTAAAAGAAAAGGAACCTGACAGGTCTGGCAGGGAGAAACTCAGACCAACAGGTCAGAAAAGGGAATTAGTAACCAGGTTATTTATTCCGTTCACTTCTGTGCACAGCACACTAACAGGAGCATCATGATTTTTGAACACTGTCTGATATAATTGATATTATGTATGCGTTCTAGTTGGATCTTAAGCGTGTGCATTTGAAAGCAATTTTGACTACAGTGTGTATGCCAGGATTTAAAGAATATGGAGCAGAGTAGCAGGTAACCCCACACCTGCAGCAGGTAACCCCACACCTGCAGCAGGTAACCCCACACCTGCAGCAGTAACCCCACACTTGTAGCAGGTAACCCCACACCTGCAGCAGTAACCCCACACCTGCAGCAGTAACCCCACACCTGCAGCAGGTAACCCCACACCTGCAGCAGTAACCCCACACCTGTAGCAGTAACCCCACACCTGCAGCAGTAACCCCACACTTGCAGCAGTAACCCCACACCTGCAGGAGGTAACCCCACACCTGCAGCAGTAACCCCACACCTGCAGCAGTAACCCCACACCTGTAGCAGTAACCCCACACCTGCAGCAGGTAACCCCACACCTGCAGCAGTAACCCCACACCTGCAGGCGTGAGAGCGAGGTTTCACCTACAGACATGTCTCACTACAGGACATGGAGAGACAGATCAAGACAGTCCAGATGGTGTGACACTCAGACTGTCTGGAGTTCTAATGCTGAGTTGTGATCATCAGAGAGAGGGAGAGTCACCAGCCTCACACAGTTGTGCTGGAGTCACAACTCCCCTGTATCCACCCCAGTCCAGGAGGCATCTCCATCCTCACTGGCCTTTTCCATCCCACCATACGCCAGATCTGTGTCCCTCTGCGTGTCCCTGTGCTTGTCCCCATGCGTGTCCCCGTGCGTGTCCCCGTGCTTGTCCCCGTGCGCATCCACGTGCTTGTCCCCGTGCGTATCCCTGTGCGTGTCCCTGTGCGTGTCCCTGTGCGTGTCCCCGTGCGTGTCCCTGTGCGTGTCCCCTGTGCGTGTCCCTGTGCGTGTCCCTGTGCGTGTCCCCGTGCGTGTCCCCGTGCGTGTCCCTGTGCGTGTCCCCTGTGCGTGTCCCTGTGCTTGTCCCCGTGCGTGTCCCTGTGCGTATCCCCGTGCTTGTCACTGTGCGTGTCCCCTGTGCGTGTCCCCTGTGCGTGTCCCCTGTGCGTGTCCCTGTGCGTGTCCCCTGTGCGTGTCCCTGTGCTTGTCCCTGTGCGTGTCCCCTGTGCGTGTCCCCGTGCATGTCCCCTGTGCGTGTCCCTGTGCGTGGTCCCTGTGCGTGTCCCCTGTGCGTGTCCCTGTGCGTGTCCCCATGCGTGTCCCTGTGCGTATCCCCGTGCTTGTCCCCGTGCGTGTCCCCTGTGCGTGTCCCCCTGTGCGTGTCCCCTGTGCGTGTCCCCTGTGTCCCTGTGCGTATCCCCGTGCTTGTCCCTGTGCATGTCCCCTGTGCGTGTCCCTGTGCTTGTCCCTGTGCGTGTCCCCTGTGCGTGTCCCCATGCGTGTCCCTGTGCTTGTCCCTGTGCGTGTCCCTTAACAGCTGGTCGGTCACAGCCAGTGTGCTGCACTGTAGCTCTTTAACTTATAGCTCTGCACTGTATTCTCTTCATCTGTGAGCTGCTTGTTTCTTCATCTGCCTGGATGACGTGGCCGTTCCCCAGAGTGCCACTGAAGATGACTGAAAATACACTGTTCATCACACATGTGTGCGTCTCTGTGTGTTTGCATACTTGTGCATGTCTGCATGTGATCACCTACATTTGTGCATTCATGTGTGTGTGTGTGTATGTGTGTCTGTGTGTGTATGTGTGTCTGTGTGTGTGCGTTTGTATGAGTGTGTGTGTGGGTATTTGTGCATGTGTGCATGTTTATCTGTGTTTATCATCACACCCAGCAGGAAATCCTGGGAATATCACAGTGTTATGTAGTTAACAAATTCCCAGTTAGACCAGTCAGATCCAGCTCACAAAAACTAATCCGGGCAAGAATGCTTCCACCCAGCATGCTATGAGAATAACCCAACAATTACACCCCCCCCCCCCACACACACACACACAGCTTGCTCTCTGATCAGTGGGGTCCATCAGACCTGTCTGCTAAATGAATAACACCTGCCCTCATAAGAGGATTAGCTGAGATCTGCATCTCACCTGGACAGGATTTAATTTGAACACATTCCCTGACCATAATCTCATTAAGAGAACACATAACATGCTATGCAGATATCTTAATCTGACATCTGAGCAATTAAAAAAAATTATATATTCCGATATAAGACTGTAAACAGTTTTGTGTGTTCTATAAAATGAAAAAAGCCTTTTTTAACTTTTTAAAATTGCAAGATATTGGATCAGGGTACAAAATGTAGTCTTGGTGCAACAGGGGCGAGGCCAGCAGCTCTGTGTATGAACAGAGAGGCGGGGCCAGCAGCACTGTGGGTGTACAGTGGGGCGGGTCCAGCAGCACTGTGGGTGTACAGTGGGGTGGGACCAGCAGCACTGTGGGTGTACGGGGGGCGGGACCAGCAGCACTGTGGGTGTACGGGGGGCGGGACCAGCAGCACTGTGGGTGTA
>JAGXOD010000119.1:132500-170000 GCA_020368025.1 Brachyhypopomus occidentalis
CACGTAGACACGCACGTCTGCCTCACGCCCTCTGCCTCACGTAGACACGCCCGTCTGCCTCACGCCTGTCTGTCTCACGTAGACACGCCCGTCTGCCTCGCGTAGACACGCCCGTCTGCCTCACGCCTGTCTGCCTCACGTAGACACGCCCGTCTGCCTCACGCCTGTCTGCCTCACGTAGACACGCCCGTCTGAAGCCCACTGTCCTCCCTTCGCACATGTGTTACCAACAGAAGGAGACGAGGTGAAGATTCTCATTAAGCTTCCTCACATGCTCCAACCACTGACACTCTGACACCACCCGTCTGCTCCACCTCTACACCCCGGCCACCTTCACCAACTGTTCTGGGATCAGCAACATGTGGTCAAACACATGGCGAGTCGAGCTGTTCTTTTTCTTTTTCTGCATTTCGCCATGACAACATGACAGATAAACCCTAAAGTCTGCACTGCCAAACTGGAGGAGAGGGAGGATGTACACTCACTACTGCAGGAGTCTAATGAGGAGCTAATTGGATGACTTTAATGGTGTTATGATGATAATGAATTAGAATCCAGGAGCTGCTTCTGAGAGGGGGTGAGCGGATGGGCCAGCAGAAACCTGGCAGTGCATCAAACAGCATCTCTGCCAACACACACACACACACACACACACACAGACCAATACACACACACACACTCACACTCACATACACTCTGACACACACTCACATGCTCACTCACATACTCACACACACCCTCTCTCACACACAAACAGACCAACACACACACACACATACAGATCCACACACGAACACCTGACCCTAACCTACCCCAATCCCAACCCTAAGCCCAACCCCAACCCTAACCTACCCCCAACTCCAACCCTAACCTACCCCCAACTCCAACCTAACCTAACCCCCCAACCCCAACCCCAACCCCAACCCCAACCCCAACCCTAACCCCCTCTCTCAGTGAACATGTCCACCATCTCACCTGTCTCTTTTGTAATGCACTACCTGGTGTACAGATCCAGGGTTCATATGGAGGAGTGTGTGTTGTAGATGTGTTCCACCCACCTACACTAACGCAGAAAATTAATACCTCACTCACATCAACAGACTAACAAAGGCCTTAGAAAAAAACATATGAATTCATATACATGCAGCTAAATTCTTTACCCAGAAGCCCCTTCTGGTCCTTTGAGCTCCTAAGACCCACCTCAGCACCTTCCCAGCCATCAATCACCTCAGGAAACCCCTACAACAAGCATCTACACATCTCCATCTCCACTCCATCTCCACCCAACATCACAGCTGTCACATCACAGCTCTGGCCAGTAGTGGTCAACACTAATGAGCTAACAAACACACAAATGAGCTCAGTCTGGCATGTGTGGCTAATTAAGGAATGACTCATAAGGGATGTTCACTACAGGAGCATCAGGCTCTGGGCGTACACCCCTGGGGAGTGAAGGAGGGTGGGGGGGGGGTCTAGCTGCTTCCAGCACGCACACTGAGGGTGGTGCTGCTCGACCACCACTCCACCCAGCATAGCTGAAGAGAGCTCCAGAATTAGCAAGGTTACCGCTAATTGTCTGCACTGCTCAAAGCTAACAGCAAAAACAACAAATTAGCATAAAAGTTAAGTGTGGATTTTCTTTTAACTGACTGAGTTCTGATGCAAATGAGAGACATTGTTATGTTGACAATAACAAACTTGAAAAACAAACAACCCAATCACATTACAGATAAACGAAGCACAGAGCTTCAGCACCACCCAATCACATTACAGATAAACGAAGCACAGAGCTTCAGCACCACCCAATCACATTACAGATAAACGAAGCACAGAGCTTCAGCACCACCCAATCACATTACAGATAAACGAAGCACAGAGCTTCAGCACCACCCAATCACATTACAGATTATCGAAGCACAGAGCTTCAGCACCACCCAATCACATTACAGATAAACGAAGCACAGAGCTTCAGCACCACCCAATCACATTACAGATACATGAAGACACATGAAGGTTTCAGGTGGTTATCTGGAGCTGTAGCTCAGTATCTAAACCCAGAGGGGCAGCCGTGCATGTGGAGCCTTGTGCCCTTATGCCCTTGTGCCCTTGTGCCCTTATGCCCTTGTGCCCTTGTGCCCTTGTGCCCATGTGCCCTTGTGCCCTTGTGCCCATGCTGGGTGCAGCTCCCTTGTGCCCTTGTGCCCTTGTGCCCATGTGCCCTTGTGCCCTTGTGCCCATGCTGGGTGCAGCTCCCTTGTGCCCTTGTGCCCTTGTGCCCATGTGCCCTTGTGCCCATGCTGGGTGCAGCTCCCTTGTGCCCTTGTGCCCTTGTGCCCTTGTGCCCATGCTGGGTGCAGCTCCCTTGTGCCCTTGTGCCCATGTGCCCTTGTGCCCTTGTGCCCTTGTGCCCATGCTGGGTGCAGCTCCCTTGTGCCCTTGTGCCCTTGTGCCCATGTGCCCTTGTGCCCTTGTGCCCATGCTGGGTGCAGCTCCCTTGTGCCCTTGTGCCCTTGTGCCCTTGTGCCCTTGTGCCCATGCTGGGTGCAGCTCCCTTGTGCCCTTGTGCCCTTGTGCCCTTGTGCCCATGCTGGGTGCAGCTCCCTTGTGCCCTTGTGCCCTTGTGCCCTTGTGCCCATGCTGGGTGCAGCTCCCTTGTGCCCTTGTGCCCTTGTGCCCATGTGCCTTGTGCCCTTGTGGCCTTGTGCCCATGCTGGGTCCAGCTCCCATGTGCCCTTGTGCCCTTGTGCCCTTGTGCCCATGTGCCCATGTGCCCTTGTGCCCTTGTGCCCATGCTGGGTGCAGCTCCCTTGTGCCCTTGTGCCCTTGTGCCCATGCTGGGTGCAGCTCCCTTGTGCCCTTGTGCCCTTGTGCCCTTGTGCCCATGTGCCCTTGTGCCCATGCTGGGTCCAGCTCCCATGTGCCCTTGTGCCCTTGTGCCCATGCTGGGTGCAGCTCCCTTGTGCCCTTGTGCCCATGTGCCCTTGTGCCCTTGTGCCCTTGTGCCCATGCTGGGTCCAGCTCCCATGTGCCCTTGTGCCCTTGTGCCCTTGTGCCCATGCTGGGTGCAGCTCCCTTGTGCCCTTGTGCCCTTGTGCCCATGCTGGGTGCAGCTCCCTTGTGCCCTTGTGCCCTTGTGCCCTTGTGCCCATGCTGGGTCCAGCTCCCATGTGCCCAGTGCCACAGCCTGCTGGCTCCATCTGCAGAACTGTTTCTATTCAGCAAACAAATAAAGGCTTTCAAACACAAACATAACTCATCAGGTAACCATCACTGCTTGATGAGAGAGGCGCTATGGAGGGGCATGTGTGTAGAAGCACGGTTGGGTCAGAAGTCCGAGGACCAATTCAAAAACATTCCAGGGTGTTGATAACTACATGTATCTAATCCATCAAAATCATTATAACCCTGCCCAGCTACAGAGCATGTCAACACTGGCAAGGTAAAGACTGAACGAGTATATTCTATCACTAGTAATGTGCAGTGGTTATGAAAGGAGATGGTGTGTCAGGCAGCAATACACACAGACCCCGTCTTTTACAGTGGCCATGCACAGCATTTAGCAGTGATTCACCAGAACGCCTGCAACGAGGTTAATGCTAACGAGGCTACGCTAATAAGGCTCTGCTAATGAGGCTATGCTAACAAGGCTCTGCTAACAAGGCTCTGCTAACAAGGCCCTGCTAACGAGGCTATGCTATCAACAGTTGGGCTAATGAGGCTATGCTAAGAAGACTTGTATTAATGAAGCAAATCTGTGTTAACGAGGTGAATGGTGTTGGGGGGTCACATGGTCTCATTTGTGTGAGAATAAGCAAACGTTGCTTTACTGTTTTAAGATGCCCATGTTAACTGCACAGATTGGTCATTAGTAGGACAAGAGAGGAGGGTGGAGAGGGTGTAGTGGAGATGGAGAGGGTGTAGTGGGGAGTGGAGTGTGGAGAGGGTGTAGTGGAGATGGAGAGGGTGTAGTGGGGAGAGGAGGGTGCAGAGGGTGTAGTGGGGAGAGGAGGGTGGAGAGGGTGTAGTGGGGAGTGGAGGGTGGAGAGGGTGTAGTGGGGAGTGGAGAGGGTGTAGCGGGGAGTGGAGTGTGGAGAGGCAGAGACAGAGCTGCTCACGAACACAGGCGTGGGGCACGGTACTGACAGAGCTGCTCACGGACACAGGCGTGGGGCACGGTACTGACAGAGCTGCTCACGAACACAGGCGTGGGGCACGGTACTGACAGAGCTGCTCACGGACACAGGCGTGGGGCACGGTACTGACAGAGCTGCTCACGGACACAGGCGTGGGGGCACGGTACTGACAGAGCTGCTCACGGACACAGGCGTGGGGCACGGTACTGACAGAGCTGCTCACGAACACAGGCGTGGGGCACGGTACTGACAGAGCTGCTCACGGACACAGGCGTGGGGCACGGTACTGACAGAGCTGCTCACGAACACAGGCGTGGGGGCACGGTACTGACAGAGCTGCTCACGGACACAGGCGTGGGGCACGGTACTGACAGAGCTGCTCACGAACACAGGCGTGGGGCACGGTACTGACAGAGCTGCTCACGGACACAGGCGTGGGGCACGATACTGAACACCGCCCCCTCCTCCGCAGGGTCAGGCATGAAGGGCCGCGTGAGTGAATCCGTCAGGACCCATAAGAGCAGACACAGCAGCACCCACCTCCAGAGGGAGCTCTCCAGCACCTTGGTGGAATCCGCATGGTAGTATTTGGTCAGGATCAGGATGACCTGTATGGACAGAGAAACACACCCAGTTAAACTCCTCACACAGACACATGTAATGTATCATGGCAGGAATTTTACAAATGCAACTCTTCAACTGACTGGCTGCTATCATTATGACTGATTTGAGTCACACACACACACACACACCCACACACACACACACACACACACACACATCAAACATACCTACTTTCAAATACAATCAATCACAGATTATAGCAAATAGCAAATACATTGAACAAACCCTTTCCAACAAATAGAGAGTAGCGAAAAGTACAGACTACATATGAACTCTCAAATGTTCTGGAGACAACTCTGCTCTTATGGGGACGCCCACAGAATTACTCTCTACACGTGTCCCTTGGTCATGACCCCAAGCCTCTCTACACGTGTCCCGTGGTCATGACCCCAACCCCAACCCTCTCTACACATGTCCCTTGGTCATGACCCCAACCCCAACCCTCTCTACACGTGTCCCTTGGTCATGACCCCAACCCCAAGCCTCTCTACACGTGTCCCTTGGTCATGACCCCAACCCCAACCCTCTCTACACATGTCCCTTGGTCATGACCCCAACCCCAACCCTCTCTACACGTGTCCCGTGGTCATGACCCCAACCCTCTCTACACGTGTCCCGTGGTCATGACCCCAACCCTCTCTACACGTGTCCCGTGGTCATGACCCCAACCCCAACCCTCTCTACACATGTCCCTTGGTCATGACCCCAACCCTCTCTACACGTGTCCCGTGGTCATGACCCCAACCCCAACCCTCTCTACACATGTCCCTTGGTCATGACCCCAACCCCAACCCTACACGTGTCCCTTGGTCATGACCCCAACCCCAACCCTCCCTACACCTCTCCCTTGGTGGTCATGACCCCAACCCCAACCCTCTCTACACGTGTCCCTTGGTCATGACCCCAACCCCAACCCCTCTACACGTGTCCCTTGGTCATGACCCCAACCCTCTCTACACGTGTCCCTTGGTCATGACCCCAACCCCAACCCTCTCTACCCCCCCCAACCCTCGTGTCCCTTGGTCATGACCCCAACCCTCTCTACACGTGTCCCTTGGTCATGACCCCAACCCTCTCTACACGTGTCCCTTGGTCATGCCAACCCCAACCCTCTCTACACGTGTCCCTTGGTCATGACCCCAACCCTCTCTACACGTGTCCCTTGGTCATGACCCCAACCCTCTCTACACGTGTCCCTTGGTCATGACCCCAACCCTCTCTACACGTGTCCCTTGGTCATGACCCCAACCCTCTCTACACGTGTCCCTTGGTCATGACCCCAACCCCAACCCTCTCTACACGTGTCCCTTGGTCATGACCCCAACCCTCTCTACACGTGTCCCGTGGTCATGACCCCAACCCCAACCCTCTCCGTGTCCCTTGGTCATGACCCCAACCCTCTCTACACGTGTCCCTTGGTCATGACCCCAACCCTCTCTACATGTGTCCCTTGAGGTTTGTGGGCTACGTCATATCTCAATGTTTCTGCTGCATTCAGTCTTATACATTTGTGATTGTTATATAAAAAAGACAATTTTTTTCAAATTAAACTCAAATGTTCCAAAGCAGAGAGCAAACTAAATGCAGCACGATGACAGAGACATACAGCACAAAGCAACTATGCAGGAATGTTGCTAGGGAAGCAATCTCAGAACCATGTTGCCCTCTTGCCCTTGTGCTGCCCCCTAGTGCTGCCCCCTAGGGTACTGGCAGGGCACTGCAGCTCAGTTGGCATTTCAGACAAAGCTGCTTTTGTCAGAGCAGCGCGGCTCTCACGGGAGGAGCACAACGCTCTTCTCCCTGACTCAGAGTAGACTGCAGCAGTACACACACATGCTGGAAAAGCTGTTTAGGCACACACACACACACACACACACACACTCTTTCAAACATACACAAACTACTACACACACTTTCCATCAAAGTCTTTCTATCGATTTTTACTGACTTTTAAAAGATCTTAAAAAATTTCTTACAATTCACATGTGGCTCTCAGCATTCCAAAATTAACTCTCTAGCCCAAAACCGAGCGGACGCCAAGCACCAGAGACCGACTCATTTCCTCACCAAAGCGTTTGCCAAGGCCGATAAACATCATGAGCATTCTGGAGTGTTTCTGCAGACGGGATGCGGAGAACATTCCTGTAAATCACCACTGCACAGCTGCTGTCAGACTCTGCGTCTCTCCACGGACGGAAGGAATTCAGAACGTCTGTGTTTCAAACCTAACGGCGTCTGCGGAGAGAGAGCAACTCTCTGGCCAATCCCATCGCACCCTAGGCAACTCTCTGGCCAATCCCATCGCACCCTGAGGCGTGGGTGGCTTGGAAGCGTGAGTCTTCATCGCCCGCAGACCTGCGGGACCAACACCCTGGACATGTCTGTGTTCTCGTTAGGTCAACGAAGCTGAATCAACAGTCACTACTGGTGCCTTCTGGGTCCTGGTCTGCTGGAGGGCGTCGAGCAGCAGGAAACTCCTGAAACGGTGGCGTGTCCTGAGCGGTCGGGCCTGGATGGGGACGAGCCAATGTGAACCTTATCCAAATATGTCTCTCCCTCCTTCTCTCTCTCTCAGACTCATTAATATTCAGTCCAACATTTGTTTATTTATTTATTTATTTGGGGGAGGTGGGATCGGATCCCTGCCTGGCTGGTTCTGTCTGGAGAAGTCCAGACTCTGAGTGTGACTGGATTCATTTGGCTTCTGGCTGTGTGGATGCTTTTTGGAGGCTGCGGGGTCAGAGGTCAGCCCGTAGGGGAAAGACATTTCTGTTGCAGTGGTCCAGCCATCAATCACCCCGAGGCAGGCGGCATGGGAACAGTTGCCATGGCGCAGGGATGCTGCAAACCCATCCACCCATCCAATACTCGAGTGTCCCCCGGGGGTAAGAGAGCTGAGACCCCGATTTCACACAGACCTGCACCTGAAACTGTCGAGCTGCTCCATGAGCTCCATGAGCACTCCTCCATCACACCACCACCCTAAACCCCATCACTCAGGAAACACCACCACCCTAACCCTAACCCCATCACTCAGGAAACACCACCACCCTAACCCTAACCCCATCACTCAGGAAACACCACCACCCTAACCCCATCACTCAGGAAACACCACCACCCTACCCCTAACCCCTACCCCTACCCCTAACCCTAACCCCTAACCCTAACCCTAACCCCTAACCCCTAACCCTAACCCCTAACCCTAACCCCTAACCCTAACCCCTAACACTAACACTAACACTAACCCCTAACCCCTAACACTAACCCTAACCCCTAACACTAACACTAACCCCTAACACTAACACTAACCCCTAACCCCTAACACTAACACTAACCCCTAACCCCTAACCCCTAACACTAACCCCTAACACTAACACTAACACTAACCCCTAACCCTAACACCCTAACCCCTAACACTAACCCCTAACACTAACCCTAACCCCTAACACTAACACTAACCCCTAACCCCTAACACTAACACTAACCCCTACCCCTAACCCCTAACACTAACCCTAACCCCTAACCCTAACCCCTAACCCCCAACACACCGCTGACACCACCTCCACCTCTGTCACCACCACCATCCTCTCCTCCATCACCACCACCTCCTCCACAACCCACTCCTCCATCACCACCACAAACTGCAGCAAAAAGAAAAGGTTTTTCACATTAGACACACACACACCCACCTACAGCCAGAGGCATCACATGATCTTTGGAAGCTGTAGAAGAAGAAAACAACTCTGGCTTCGGACCAGACGTTAGTATGTTTAACCAGCTTACACAGACAGCTCAGAGAAGATCAACCGCAGAGCCCAACCAACCACCCAAACACCCACCACACACTCAGCACACAGACCAGCAGACGTAGACCAGCCGGGTGTTCCAGACACAGACCTGCTGGAACTAAAGTGTCCATACACACACACACACGCGCGTGCTTCCCAACACCTGCTGCGTTCCATGCACACACGAGCAGGCGCATGAGCAGAGCCTTGCAGTGTATCGGTCATGACCCCTGACCTGTGGGCACTATCGCCGACCTTCTGACCAGCACCACCTGCTCAACACGTCAGCACACCTGTTCTGGGGTCAGGTGTCTGTGCCTGTCTTTGCATATCTCTCCTAGTCTATTCCTGATTTGAATAATTCTTGTCTAAGAGGTTAAATCTCTTAAATCTCCTGCGCTGTGTTCCAGTAAAATAAGCTCCTCCCACCCATGCCCAGCTGTTCTCCCTGGTCATTACAGTATGCCAAGAAAAACATGGAAATTACTGTGTTGCAAATGTCTTCTATAATACATGTTAATAACGAATGTTAGTAATATATGTTAATAACGTATGTTAATAATGTATGTTAATAACGTATGTTAACATTTTTATCAAAGCTGTTGAACCTTTTTAGTGTGGTTGAGAGAGGAGAGTGAGGACTGAAGTGTGTGTGAAGTGTGTGAAGTCTGGATTCTCCCACACACACACACACACACACACACACACACACTGGGGTATGACATCAGTAGACAGTCCTGCGGTGTGACTTGGGCAGACAGAAGCAGGTTGCTAAGGGTTGTTTGTCCCCAGAACAGTGAGAGTTTAATCCTGACCTAAACGGTAGAGATGCTGAACTGATCGACTGATCTATCCTAATCTATCCTAATCCAGTCAACTGAGCTCTCAGTTCTTACATCCTCAGACAGATCAATTACACATATATTGATCAGCCTTCTACAAATCGATCAGGTACATATTGATCAGAGATAGGTGTGTTCATCAATAAGGCTGATCAAAAGGGAGCTGGTGGAGAAAGTGTGTGTGTGAGTGTGTGTATGTGTGTTTGTGAGTGGGTGTGTGTGTGTTGGTGTGTGTGTGTGTATGTGTGTTTGTGAGTGGGTGTGTGTTGGTGTGTGTGTGTGTATGTGTGTTTGTGAGTGGGTGTGTGTTGGTGTGTGTGTGTGTATGTGTGTTTGTGAGTGTGTGTGTGTGTGTGTGTGTGTGTGTGTGTGTGTGTGTGTGTGTGTGTGGTGTGTGTGTGTGTATGTGTGTTTGTGAGTGGGTGTGTGTTGGTGTGTGTGTTGGTGTGTAAGGCTGGTAAGGTCTTGTGCTGATATGGATAGCTCTACTGGCAGAGACCTGCTAACAATGCAGGTCTCTCTCACTCTCTCGCATGCATACACACACACACACACACACACACCCTCTCGCTCAGTGGACACAGCTGTTTTTTGTCATCAGAACAGCTGTCACCTTCAGCTCACACTAATCCTGTTCTTTCATTCATCTCCCTATTCAACTCTCTCTCTCTCTCTCTCTCCATCCTTTAGTATGCTGTTCCAGACGTGCGTCTCAGCGCTAGGTCTACCCTGTTTGCCATCTGTGCACATATACAGGCCTGAGCTGGACTCACACTCCATCTCCAAACGTCCCGCATCCACACCCCCACTTCCCGTATTCAAAAACACTGTGAGCTTCTCCAGGATTCTAGAATTCTCCGCACAGTTCTAGAACACAGCTGCTATGTGAGAGATGAGAAGAACCTATTGTTACATCATAAACACAAGCAGCTGTACCATGGTGCTGTAGTGACAGGGAGGTGTGACACCACTTCAGGAGTGCTTGAGACTCAACTAAGGCAGGACGTTATTATCAGGCTGCAGTGCTTTCCTGGCTTTACATGGCTGGGATTAGCTGCCTCACCCACTAAGCCAAGCCAACTCATTAATCATCTCACAGGCTTCCTGCCGTTACACTGCTGTATAGTTTGTTTACATGACAGTTTGTCTTTTTTTCACTGCAGGGTTTGCCCAGACCCTAATTACTCCTTCCTCTTTGTCTTTTGGCCATTCAGTCACTCAGACTGGTGTCCCTAGCAACCACCTGTTTGTCTCTTACAGACAGTATGTCACCTACATTATAGGCAGGTAGTATATGAATAATATCTAGGTGTAGTTAGGGAACCGCTTCAAGAATTTCATTCAAAATAAACTCCCACTGACAAATGTACCCTGAAACTCTCACAACATCTGTCAGAACACACACACACACACACATACACACACCATCTCCCAGCCAGTACAGCTCTATCAGACCTCCAAGCAGTGCAGCAGGAGGCGTGGTGTTTAAACTCCGCTGGTGCCGCCGCTAACACCTCAGACCTGCTCTCAGCACAAACTCACCAACGCCACTATGTGTTCCACACCACACAGGCACAGACAGCCATGACCAGTTTCTCTCAATGGGATTTTAACCATTAACATCAACCCACTAAAATATATATCCCAAATACTAAATATAACTGATTAATTATTCTTTTCATAAGGAGAAACAAATACATTGCAGCTGGAACGTTAATCAGACAGTTGGTGTTTCATTTTGCAAGGAATAAATATTAATTTATTCTCATCACAGTGAACAATAATGTGTATTACAATTGTTAGTATTAGTAATTAGAATGGTATTATTGTTGTTAATTATAATTATTAAATAAAGAAGAGAAGCTCTTGATGCACTAAGTCACACCCTCACTGTAAGAGCCACACCCCCACTGGAAGAGCCACACTCCCACTGGAAGAGCCACACCCACAAGTGAACACCATGTGAACCCCACAGCTCCGACGGCCATTTTTGTTTGCACTGCCATTCTTGCACATTCGTTGCCATGATGAAATTGTCACATCTCAGCTTTTAAAGGGAATGAGAGGAGTTAATCTGATTGGATTATGCAGCAACACACCTGCTGATCATGTGATCAGTTTAACCCAGCCTCTTTCTGGAATTGTGCAGCTGATGCTGATCATAAAAACAGGAAACAACATTGATGCCACACCCACACATGCCTGTACTGCTGTCTAATGCTGCATTACTGCCACGTCCACAATTGCTGGTACCATGGTCTAATGCCATATGATGTTCTGTGATATTCAACTAAATTAGTTACAAAGGGAATAAAATCAATTAGAAAGGAAGATTTTAAAAGTCGTGGGAGGAGCGAACAAGTGGAACTTTAGAGTATCGTGTTCCAGTTCAGCATCTGAAAGCAGTCTGACCTGCTCAGTCACAGCCCGAGGAAGCTGGAGTGAAATTTAGAAAAGAAAGGTTTGAGCAGGTATGATAGTCTTTCACTGTAAGCATGGAGGTGGTAGCAAACGCTGGCATTTGGCCAATCTGAGCTTTAGGTAAGCAGTACATTTCCCCTCTAACACAATGAGGAGAGCTGTATGGATGCCCAGGGATAAAGGCCGCGGCACAGAGGCAGACAGGTCCCAGACGTCAGGCGCTGGCTGTGGAGCGGCTGCATATAACCAGCACATCACCGAAATCAAGGATACACAGGACTGCCTCCACACTCGTTTCCCCACTGTCAACTGGAAAACAAGATTTCTCTTTAAAAAAAGCCAAGCTTCTGCCTTAGTTTATAAGATTACTGACGTGAAATTTAAAAACAAGCTTCTCAGGAAACCTGATGCCAAGTCACTTATATTCAACTATTGGATCGTTGCAAAGGCAAAAAAAATGTAAAGTACAATGTTGAAAACTAGCAGATCTAGGAACAGTGTAAAACAAGCAGGCCTAGGAACAGTGTACAATGAGCAGGTCTAGGAACAGTGTACAATGAGCAGGTCTAGGAACAGTGTAAAACAAGCAGGCCTAGGAACAGTGTACAATGAGCAGGTCTAGGAACAGTGTAAAACAAGCAGGCCTAGGAACAGTGTACAATGAGCAGGTCTAGGAACAGTGTAAAACAAGCAGGCCTAGGAACAGTGTACAATGAGCAGGTCTAGGAACAGTGTAAAACAAGCAGGTCTATGAACAGTGTAGAGGCATATCCACGATTCTGAAGTGCGTCTTTCAGGGTGTCAGCACTATAACTTCAGTGGCTGTTTCTGTTTAGTCTGCAGTTCAGTACTTGATGTTTGAACTAGAACATATAACTAAAACTGGACCTAAAACTGACCCCTTTGGTTGTAGGAACGGAGGTCCTGTTTCCCCAACGACCACGTGTTGTCATCTGTTGGCAAGGCAACTCTGAAACCATTTAATATCATTGCAATCAAGGCCAGGCTTACATAATCTTTTTACCAGTGTATGGTTGACAGTATTAAAAGTGTAAGCTAATAGAAGCGGATTAAAGGAGCAGCACCCCAGATCCTCCTGGCAAGATGAATGAGATCATTTGGTCCCAGAGCAGTAGCTGTGACAGCACTGTGGGCTTCCCTGAAGAACCCAGTTTGGACCAGGGCAGCATGAATGAAGTGCAGCTTCAGGATAGCAGGAGTGATCAAACCAGTACTAGAGTCCACAAGTCGCTTTGCACTCATTGAAATATTGTGCTAATGTTCCCTAAGACTGAACATGCACTCATGAGAAGATGGAAAATAAAGATACACAAGCAAATGTAGGATAATACAAAGTCCCTAGAATAGAATAGCAGATTAATTGTTTAAAGTGCCACACATTCCAGTATGGGGGAGGGGCCAGTACGTAGTGAAGTGATTCATACTGTCATAAACAAGTGATTCATAAATAACTGAACTGATGCTTGTTTGGAGTTCTAAAGCTCATGAAGGTGAATCACTTAGTACATGAAGTCCATTGTTTAGTCAGGGAGACCCATTAACCAGCACCTACCAACACCTACCAGCCCTAAACCAGTGGTGTGTGAAGGTACTGAAGGTACCCAGATACCAAGGTAACACATTACTCCAGTACAAGTAGAAGTCCTGCCTTTAGACTTGTACTTCTACTTGAGTTCTTCTACAAAAGTTCCATGTGATTGAAACGCACACAGCAAAAGTGAGCAGAGTGCAGAGCTGTAGCAGCAACAGGCAATGGAGGCTTACAGAACTCAGCTCAGTAGCACAGCCAGCCTAAGCTAACTGAGGATCTCCCCTCACAGCTCAACCGCAACCATCCACACAGAACGTGTGCAGTGCTGCTCTACAACAGAACCGTGTGCAGTGCTGTCCTTCAACAGAACCGTGTCCAGTGCTGTCCTACAACAGAACCGTGTCCAGTGCTGTCCTACAACAGAACAGTGTGCAGTGCTGCTCTACAACAGAACCGTGTCCAGTGCTGTCCTTCAACAGAACCGTGTCCAGTGCTGTCCTACAACAGAACCGTGTCCAGTGCTGTCCTTCAACAGAACCGTGTGCAGTGCGTCTCTACAACAGAACCGTGTCCAGTGCTGTCCTACAACAGAACCGTGTGCAGTACTGCTCTACAACAGAACCGTGTGCAGTGCTGCCCTACAACAGAACCGTGTGCAGTGCGTCTCTACAACAGAACCGTGTGCAGTGCTGCCCTACAACAGAACCGTGTGCAGTGCTGTCCTACAACAGAACCGTGTCCAGTGCTGTTCTACTCGTCTGGTGTGCAGCTCCTACTGAGAACACCCCCCACCTGCACTGCAGCAATCAAATTTCCTCATGAACACAGGAAGCCTGTAATAGCCAAAGCATAATGGAGAAAGTGTAAAGGGCCACGTGTTCATCTCAACACGTCAAAGGCAATCACATCTATTCACATCTGAGTGCTTCCAGGGGGAGATTCCTCAGACCAGGAACAGGAATATGGTTAACAAGCATAATGGGGAGGGACTGACCACTCACAGTTCTGGGGATGGTCATGTAAACACCAGCAGAGAGGCATCTGCAGGCCCAGCACTCATGCAGCTAATCAAACCCAACAAATATTTGGCCTCTGCACTCCATTACGCCTCTGCTGGAGCATGACGGACCCTCACGGGAAGCCCCCCCCCTCACCCCACACACTGCAGGAAACCTGGGCCAACTTACATGGGTCCTCCCTGGTCTGTGCCGTAATCACCCAACATAAACTGGGGACTATTTGAGTCAGATTGTAATCAGTTAATCCCCCTGTATCTGGAGGGCCAATCCCAGCCTTCATCTCTCAGGCCCAGTTTCTTAAACATGATTCCCATATTCAGTGAGCCACTTGAAGTCCTCAACAGAGAAAGACACATCCTCATCCAGTCCTCTTCACAGTCCTCTTTAAAGGGTCTCAGTCTCACACAAACCCTGGACCTCCACAGTCCTAATAAAGGGTCTCAGTCTCACACAAACCCTGGACCTCCACAGTCCTAATAAAGGGTCTCAGTCTCACACAAACCCTGGACCTCCACAGTCCTAATAAAGCGTCTCAGTCTCACACAAACCCTGGACCTCCACAGTCCTAATAAAGCGTCTCAGTCTCACACAAACTCTGGTCTCTATATTTGCTCTGTGGTTTTGTTCCTGCTCCTTGAGGAAGCTGCTCATTCCTGGTCTAACTCACTATCTATGTAAATGAATGTGACACCACTTTCAGAGCACTGCACCTGGCCTCACTGTATGACCATGGACCTGCTAAAGCAGTACAGCCAGACCTGGGCCCTGGACCTGCTGACCTGGGCCCTGGACCTGCTGAAGCAGTACAGCCAGACCTGGGCCCTGGACCTGCTGACCTGGGCCCTGGACCTGCTGACCTGGGCCCTGGAACTGCTGACCTGGGCCCTGGACCTGCTGAAGCAGTACAGCCAGACCTGGGCCCTGGACCTGCTGACCTGGGCCCTGGACCTGCTGACCTGGGCCCTGGACCTGCTGAAGCAGTACAGCCAGACCTGGGCCCTGGACCTGCTGACCTGGGCCCTGGACCTGCTGACCTGGGCCCTGGACCTGCTGAAGCAGTACTTGTGATCTTGCAGGAATCTTAAATAAGACCAAATAAAACAATAATATAGCAAATAAACACATCACACTTCACATTAAGGACACAAAATGAGAAACCTGTAGAGACAATAAGTACTCAGGAATAGAGATTAGATCAACTGGAAACTTCAATCCAGCAGCCAATGAACTGAGAGAGAAAGCACACAGGACATTTTATGCAATTAAACATTACATTTCCATTCGACTATGGCTCAAATTATTTCAACTGGTTATAGAATCAGTTGTGCTATATGGTTGTGAGGTGTGAAACAAACACCTAGCTGGAATTCTGCACACTAATCGTTTCTAAGAGTCTTCACACAGCTGCTCCTGTGTCCAATAACATTGTACTTCCTAGTGGTCCTGATGTGGAACAATCAGAACAAAATTTTAACACTTCAAAACCAAAACTCCATCACCCACTGGAGCACACAGAGCAGAATGCAGCGCTACAAGCCCTAAATCGTCTCTGGAATAGATTACATGTTCACATACTAAACACAGAACCATACTGACAAACGACAGAGTCATGGGTGTGTTTACACTCAACAGCTTTGGTTGGATTACACCCACCCTGGTGCGTTTGCTATGATAATACGGTTCATTAGAGCAGGTGTAAACGCTGCCTTCCGAACCAGTGTGCACACCAAACAAGCAGACTCAGACCCTTCCAAACAAACCGGTGTGGATCACTTAAAATAAGGAAGCAATTCGGCCCAAAGTCCAGACTAAAAGCGCCAAATGGACCAAACACTGAAGTGCTGACACGGGATGAGACCCTACATACCAGGCGAGGAAACAGTGAGCATAAACGTGAAGCTGTACGGAGGGGCCATCTGGATCCACCAGCAAATCTGTACACAGCAAACGTGCAAAAATGCTCACGTGTTCAAAATGCACTTCGTTCTGCACAGAAGGAGCTTGTGTTGTTTTGCCTCCTTAATGCATTTTGCCAGCCAAGTTTTTAACTGGACCAACAGAAAGAGAGTGAGTTTGTTTTGATTGGTTGGTGAACACCTTCTGTCTTATTGGTCCCCATCGTCCATTTCACAGCTGGGGGCGGACTGTGGACCAGCCTGCCCTCTCCTGCATCACCAGCCTCATCCACACCAACAAATGTGCTGCAGTCAAAAAAGGAGACCAAACCACAGCAGACTGAACCTCCACCACACTGAACCTCCACCTCCACCTTCACCTCCACCTCCACAGTGTGGCACTCCAACCAACCTGGCTGTGGCAGGAGCTCCACCACTGACCAAGTTCCCCCCCGGACCCACCTCCACTTGCGCCGGTCACCTTCACACCACCCCCACCCTTTCTGACCCCTTCCCCGCCACCCTGAAGACATGTTGTGTAATGTGTCTCTAATGGCGACAGCAGATTATTCTAGAATAGGGACAACCAGCCTCTTCACAGATTCCAGATCAGAAAGACTGTGTCTGAGGTTGGCAAGTGGACTTTAAGTGGCGTTTCAGTTGGAGCTCTGAAACAGGCCCCAGGTCAGTTCATGCTGTGTTCACGCTGACTGTCATCATTCCACCCCATCATCACAAAAACGCACAATGAACTCAGTGAACTCAACTCAATGAACTGAACACAATGAACTCAACTCAACGAACTCAACTCAATGAACTCAACACAATAAACAGTTCCCATTTTACTGAGCCAAAGCATCAGATGACCTACTAGACCTACTGCAGAACAGCCCTGTAGTCCCTACAGTGTGTTGAAACACTCTATTACTAGCCTGTCTAACCCTAATCCTAACCCTAACCCTAACCCTAATCCTAACCCTAACCCTAACCCTGTCTTTGGGACACCAGACTTAACAGCCTTGCAAATGCCTGTAGACTGTGTACACCTCATCTCACTCCAGAATGAGGTCGGTCACTGTGTGTATCCTGCGAGTTCACTCCAGCGTGTGTGAGAGGTTTGTCGGTCACAGATACTGATATCCAGGATCAGGTGTCTGCTCCCTTCACAAGTGGGTGGAGTCAGGGTGACAACAAAGTGGCCAAGCAGATACACACATGGTTCATTTAATGACTTGTGTTTACAAACACCTGATCCGGATGGGAAAGGGCACACAGCCCTTTGTAGCCCTGTGTGAGCAAGACCAGGTGTGTCTGCACTAATGTGGGGATAACAGCACAGTTCAGTTTGAATGTCACACCTGGAGTCTCATTTGTCTTTACATCACAGAGGCTCGTGAGCTGGAGGCGCAAACACTCTTCCCACTTACACCACGGATGAGCTAGACTGGGAAGGTCTACACAAGCAGACAGACAGACAGACAATGACAAAGTGTGACAGAGAGAGAGGGAGACAGAGAGAGAGGGAGACAGAGAGAGAGGGAAGCCTCATACATAATCATGTTACCACGGAGATGTAGCAGTCCACAGATTCATATTTCATAATCTATCCAGACAGAAGCTTTGTTCTACTGCATCACCGACACAGGCAGGAGCAGAACAGACAGAGAGAGAGAGATCAGAGAAAGGAGAGACAGAGGGAGGGAGACAGAGAGGGAGAGACAGAGGGAGGGAGAGACAGAGGGAGGGAGACAGAGAGAGAGAGACAGAGAGAGAGAGACAGAGGGAGGGAGACAGAGGGAGGGAGACAGAGAGGGAGAGACAGAGGGAGAGACAGAGGGAGGGAGAGACAGAGGGAGGGAGAGACAGAGAGAGGGAGAGAGAGAGAGAGAGACAGAGGGAGGGAGACAGAGAGAGAGAGACAGAGGGAGGGAGACAGAGAGAGAGAGACAGAGGGAGGGAGACAGAGAGGGAGACAGAGAGAGAGAGACAGAGGGAGGGAGACAGAGAGAGAGAGACAGAGGGAGAGACAGAGGGAGGGAGACAGAGAGAGAGAGACAGAGGGAGGGAGACAGAGAGAGAGAGACAGAGGGAGGGAGAGACAGAGAGAGAGAGACAGAGGAGGGAGACAGAGAGAGAGAGACAGAGGGAGAGACAGAGGGAGGGAGACAGAGAGGGAGAGACAGAGGGAGGGAGACAGAGAGAGAGAGACAGAGGGAGGGAGACAGAGAGAGAGAGACAGAGAGGCGTTGGGTGATGGTGTAGGGCAGAGTCTGACTGTATCACACACTTTCTCATGTGTGCAGTATTACACACATTTCTCTTGGTTCTGTGATGCATATTTTCTTTCATGCTATTCTTGGCCTGTGAAGCTGTGCTGGGTGTTTGACCACGGAGACCACGGTGACCACGGTGACCACGGTGACGTCATTACTGTAGCGGCGGGTGTGTGTGATCTAGAGGTGTGTGTGCTCTAGAGGTGTGTGTGCTCTAGAGGTGGGTGTGATCTAGAGGTGTGTGTGCTCTAGAGATGTGTGTGCTCTAGAGGTGTGTGTGCTCTAGAGGTGTGTGTGAGGAAAAGGCCAGAGCTAGGAGTGAAGCAGGGCATGCTGGGAAAGGCCAAGAGGCAGCAGGTAGTGACCTTATCAACCCACTGCTAACCAAGATGAGCTGTCAGATGGGGTCAGGGCAGAGAGAGAGGGAGACAGGATGAGAGACAGACAGAAGGAGAGAGAGGGAGAGACAGGATGAGAGACAGACAGAAGGAGAGAGAGGGAGACAGGATGAGAGACAGAGCATGAGTCAGAGGGAGAACGGAGAGGAGAGATGGAGAAAGAGCACAGTATGAGATTAAACTGAGATTAAACTGAGAATAAACTGAGATGAACCTAAACTCTTTAAGGACCCAGCAGTGTGTAGAGGACAGGAGTATTAACAGGTACAGGAGTATTAACAGGTACAGGAGTATTAACAGGGTACAGGAGTATTAACAGGTACAGGAGTATTAACAGGGTACAGGAGTATTAACAGGTACAGGAGTATTAACAGGGTACAGGAGTATTAACAGGTACAGGAGTATTAACAGGGTACAGGAGTATTAACAGGTACAGGAGTATTAACAGGGTACACGAGGGGAACAGAGTATTTATTTAATCCAGGGTCACGTAAGAATAATAGACTAAGGAAGTGGTTACTGGGATGTAAGGATGTGTGTGTGTGTGTGTGTGTGTGTGTGATAGGGGGGGGTCATTGTAACTCCTGGCCCTAAGGTGACATCACTCCCAACATCACAGAGATAATGTTTATGTTTTCCTGACTGTAGACAGCCGCCCTCCCAGCGGGGGGTATGGACCTCAGGGATTCACACACACACACACACACACACACTCACACACAGCTGCTATACCCTTACATCATTTTATCTGCCTCACACTCACACTCCTTCTCTGAGAGATTAAGAGAAATCTCTTTCCCAGCATGTAGGAGTGTGGTCTAAATGGGAAGCAACGTGGAGGGGCAAGCCAGTGGGTGTGGCAAGGGCCAGCCGTCGGGTGTGGCCAGGGCCAGCCGGCGGGTGTGGCCAGGGCCAGCAGGCGGGTGTGGCCAGGGCCAGCCAGTGGGTGTGGCCAGGATGTGCACTCATACCCTTTGTCCTGAACGACCGCACGGTTCAGCAGTCCTGAACGACCGCACGGTTCAGCAGTCCTGAACGCCTACATAACATCATTCAGCAGTGAATGACCACACAATTCATAGTAAAGCAGTCCTGAAGGCCTGCATAATTCAGCAGTCCTGAACACTCACACAATTCAGAGTAAAGCAGTTCTAAACTCTCTAATATGGCTGCTATAACATTGTATAAAATTGTAATTTCTTTCTGTTAAATCATTTTGCTCTTGTAACTCTTGTAAAGTATTTGAGTTACGGCGCTGGAGAGGATATGGACCCTGAGAATGACCAATAAGTCAGTTTGAGTGCATCAGTTTGACTGCGCCAGACAGACGCTTGAAAGAAAAATGACAAAACAGAGTTTATCGTATTTCAGTGAATGATGCAAACATCAGTGCCAGGGTAGAAGAAAACAGGGATGACAGAGCGGAGACGACCTCAAGCCGTAATCAGCACAGAGTCAGCTGGGAGATCAGATAAACACCAACCACATGTGCAGCCCCACCTGATGGAGGTGTATATACTGTAGCTTCACCACTGAGACTCAGTCATACAGACACACAGATAAGATTCACAGCCAGTCATACAAACAGATAAGACTCACAGTCAGTCATACAAACAGATAGGACTCAGTCCTAGTCATACAGACAACAGACACTTGAATGTGATCGACTGTCACCACAGGCTGTTTTAGTTATATAAAAGATGACCAGGGAATCCAGTAATTTGACAAGCATTCACTTTTGTATGAAGCCATCTAGGAGAAAGAATCAGACAAGTTTGTTTTGTAAAGATTACTAATTAAAGGCCTTGCTGAGATCCATCAGAGATTATTCTGAAGAAGTAATGTTCTCAAATGAGAGTGCGTGACAGAGAGAAAGACAGAGAGAGACAGACAGATAGACAGAGAGACCACTAGCATTAGCAGGCTTGCATTAGCCGGCTAGTATTAGCAGGCTGTAAATGATGGTGGAATAGAACCTTATAACTGGGAACTGGCCTCGGACCAGTCAGTCAAACCGTCACCATGGTAACCTGTAGCAACCTAGGGCTAATCTCTTTGAGGGAGAGATGGTTACAATAATATGGGCCATTTACCAGGAGGAGCTGATTGCAGTGTCAGGAGACCCAGACCAAGGGGCACATCTGAGGATTCAGGTCTTTACAATTTGGCTATATAGGGGTGCATGTATGTGGGCATGTACGTGTACATGTGTGTGTGTGTGTGTGTGTGTGTGTTAGAGAGAGAGTGAGAGAGAGCGATAGAGACAGAGAGAGAGAGAGAATTGCTCTGGAAATGCACACACACACACACACAAGTTCAACCTGTTTTTCATATCAAAATGAAATCGGAAGCAACTCCCCCTACTCTGGCAAAACACCCCTACTCAACACCCCCTACTGAACACCCCCTAATCCTACTCAACACACCCTAATCCTGCTCACCACACCCTACTCAACACCCCCTACTCACCACACCCTACTCAACACCCCCTGCTCAACACCCCCTACTCAACACCACTACTCCTGCCCAACACCTCCTAATCCTGCTCACCACACCCTACTCAACACCCCCTACTCACCACACCCTACTCAACACCCCCTACTCACCACCCCCTACTCAACACCCCCTACTCAACACCCCCTACTCCTGCCCAACACCTCCTAATCCTGCTCAACACACCCTACTCTGCTCTCCAGAGTAATGGCACACATACCCAAACAAACTAAACGAATCTCTCAGCCCAGAGGACACTGAGTAAAGCACAACTGTGCCAATTACACAATAAATGTTCCTAATTTAATCTGGACAAATCTAATTTGGTAATGAGTGTAAAATGGAGTTGGGATGAACGCCCGAGTGCACTCTGATTGATGTCCCATGGTGCCTTGCTCCCGCTGCTACATGTCAGAATGGAGCAGCGTGCAAGAACACAGCATATTAGTCACCATGGCGTCCAGGGACTGGAGATGCTCTGGAGAGTGCAGGTATGGAGGGAGTTTTGAATGACACACAGAATAAAGAAACTGGATGATATTAACAGAAGATCACATTAGCAGAGAGAGAGAGAGAGAGAGAGAGAGAGAGAGACAGACAGATACAGAGAAAGAGAGATATAGAGGGAGAGTCAGAGAGAAAGAGAGAGAGATACAGAGGGAGAGTCAGAGAGAAAGAGAGAGAGAGATACAGAGGGAGAGTCAGAGAGAGAAAGAGAGAGAGAGAGATGTAATTGTGTATTCATGCATTAATAAAAAGGTCACATTGCAAGCAGGTTAAGATCTTAAAGCGGAATGAATCTTTACATGTCTATACATCTACTTTACATAACAATAAAACTTAACACACACCTTCTTACACTCATGCATGAGTGCACGCACACACACACACACACACACACACATACACAACCATCCACACCCACACCAACCAAGACTTCACTGCCATCTGAAGAAGGCTGAGTTTGTGTGTGTACACAGCAGTGTATCGTATCACTGAGTGTGTGTGTGTGTGTGTGTGTGTTGTGTGTCAGTGGTGGACGAAGTACACAAACCACGTACTTGAGTAAAAGCACAGATACCCAAAGGTAAAACGTTACTCCAGTACAAGTACAAGTCCTCCCTTTAGTCCTCTACTTGAGTAAAAGTATAAAAGTACTGGCTTTCAAATGCACTTAAGTATTGAAAGCAATGTACCATGAGTTAATAAGGCTCTAATATCCTGTTATCTTTATACCATGACTCTTGCATAATCAACTCACTTATGTGAACAGACTCGACTCTTTGTACACAAATATTTTAATATTATAAATTCTGCGTTTATAGTGTTAGTTTTGTTGTTTATTAAAATGATCATAAGCATTTGGTAGCACCAAGTGACTATGAAGTAACTTTTTGCGAACAAACAATATTTTGGTTAAAGATTTATTTGCAATTGTAAATTCAGTTATCAATCTCCTTCTATTTGATGAATAAAATATTTCCTGTGTTTTACTGCACCATACAAATAGAATACAGAATAATTTAGTTATTGCAGAATACTTTAGATAGTTTTAGCATAGGCAAAAGCACAAACATTAAGACAAAATATCAACTAGCAGCTACCTGCTGTTTTAGCTACCAAATAGAATGTGTTTTCTAACGTAAAGTGCTATGTTCAGATGTTTATTATTTCACAATATCAACGTATTTAGCTGGAAGCTCCAAATACTATGAACTACGGTAAAACAAATAACTAGCTAGCTAACTTAGCTAGCTACATGCCGACTGCGTTGCTAAGGCAGTTTTCGGTTGTGTACTAGCAACAGCCTATTTAGCTAGCTAGCTAACTAACTTAAAGGAAAAGTTACAAAAAAAGAGAAACACTTGTGTGAAGTAAAAAAACACAAACATTTTAGTTAAGTACAGTAACGAATTACATTTACTTTGTTACTGTCCACCACTGGTGTGTGTGTACATTGCCAAGTGTACACTGAGTGTGTGTGTGTGTGTACATAGTGGAGTGTATTGTGCCACTGAGCGTGTATGTGTGTGTGTGTGTGTGTGAGTGTGTGGGGTTCGTTCACATCACAGATGTTTACTGTTGCTTTCTTTAGCTCAGTTTTCTCTGACAGGACAGATGAGAGAAACAAGATTCATTAACAAATCTTCTGCTGAGAAACAAAAAAAACCCTGAGAAAGCACCTAGGAAACAAACCCCTCAGTGAAACTTTTCACTGAGAAAATGATTTGTCCTAACCTTCCCCTGAGAAAACCGTCATACCAGACAAGACATCAGAATCTATCTACCCTCTCAAATTACCTGACAGAGAGAGGCAGAAGGACAGACACGTAGAGACAGAGAGAGACAGTGAGACAGATATGGAGAGACAGAGAGACAGTGAGACAGATACAGAGATACATAGAAAGACAGTGAGACAGATATGGAGAGACAGTGAGACAGATACAGGACCAGCAAGCAGGTTGCTTGTTTAGTGCCATGCCTGCATAAGAATGGCTGTTAGCTAAACGCTGTAAATGCTTGAGAGTGGGACGCCTAGATGGGCTTAGAAGAGCCTCTGGGTCTGTAGAGATCGTTAGCACCCTTAGGCTGCATATCTTAAGCTCATATTCACTTCACTTCAAAGTGTCCATGAGGACAAAGGAGCCCAACGGCTCTCATAACTGAAAATGATTACAAAATCCAGAACTGGATCTGGATTCCACCTGTAAGAGATGTAAGAGTCCAGTAATGCTGGACCATAACACTGGACCATAATGCTGGACTGTAACAGTGGACCGTAATGCTGGACCGTAACACTGGACCATAATGCTGGACCGTAATGCTGGACCATAACACTGGACCGTAACGCTGGACCGTAATGCTGGACCGTAACGCTGGACCGTAACGCTGGACTGTAATGCTGGACCGTAACGAGAGAGAGGGAGTGGTGGAGAGGGAAAGAGAGAGGGAGAAGAAGAGGGGGAGAGAGTGGTGGAGAGCAGCCTGAGGCCTCTACTGACAACAGGAGCACTGAGCAAGTGAGGGAAAATAAACCAACAATGAAAGATAATAAACCAACTAACCTTTGATAGAAAAACAGAAGAGCACAGGGGAGAGAGACAGGCAGAGAGAGAGAGAGACAGGCAGAGAGAGACAGGCAGAGAGACAGAGAGAGAGACAGAGAAAGAGACAGAGAAAGAGACAGAGAGACAGTGAAAGAGAATGAGAGATACAGACAGACAGAGAGAGACGGAGCAAGCATCCTTAATGTGGAGGATGTGTGGTGAAGAGAATGCTGGGAAAATTAAGGTCACCAGTTACTACGGTGTCCAGTCAATCACTAAAAAAGAGGAAACTGATTTTTGTCTCTTCATCCTCTCTCTCTCTTTCCCTCCCTCTCTCTCCCTCCATCTCTCTCTCTAGCTCCCTCGTTCTCTCTCTCTCTAGCTCCCTCGTTCCTCTCTCCCAACACATGTAGGGACATGTCTCTGTAGTGTGTTGTACTAGGCACATTGTATCATAAGTGCCATAAACGCCTGTGAACATTCCTGAAAGAACGATTTTGTTTTTGACACTGACAAAAGACGTCAGAAAGTTCTAAAAGTAGTGAGACGCAGAGGAGACCAGATGCAGGTGATGTAGCACCAGCTCCAGGCAAACAGCTCACAACCCATAATGGCTTCTCACCCGGGCCTTGAGACGGAGCCCTGGTGGGACAGAAGCCCCACACCTGGACGGGAAAGTAAATGTCATGTGACGTCATGTGTGTCTTCTTTCAGGGATGTGTTCTGAGATCAGGACGAGTCTGGGTAAACAGACAAATCTGGATAATCCAGGATAAAGGGAATGATAAGGAGAAATGAGAGAGAGAGAGAGAGTGAGAGAGAGAGAGCAATTTAATTAGCTCACTGTGCATTATTAATTGACTCCATCAAGACTGTGATTGCTCTGGATTGCATGCATAATTGATTGAGGGTGTTCACCATATTTTGTGATGAGGGACAGACAGTGAGAGAGAGACAGATGAAATGATAGAAAAAATAATAGATGGAAGAAAAATGGGGGTTATGAACGTAGAGAGAGAGAAGCCATAGTTATGAAACCATCAGAGAATCCTTTCTGTTATGGATTACTGAGAAAATCCCCTCTTTCCTCTCACTGACCAGTACAGAAATACTGAAATTATTATTGGGTGCAAACACAGAAACTGAGATTTCATAGGACGATTTAAACAGAACTGCCATAAGAGACCGTATAGTTTGAAGAGGCTGTATAGAGTTTGAAGAGACCGTATAGAATTTGAAGAGACCGTATAATTTGAAGAGACTGTTTAGAGTTTAAAGAGACCATATAGCTTGAAGAGACCATATAGTTTGAAGAGACCGTATAATTTGAAGAGACTGTATAGAGTTTGAAGAGGCCATATAGCTTGAAGAGACCATATAGTTTGAAGAGACCGTATAATTTGAAGAGACTGTATAGAGTTTGAAGAGGCCATACAGTTTGAAAAGACTATAGAGAGACCCAGTAGAGAGTAATGGAACAAAGTCCCCATGTCAACAACATTGCTTCTGTTTACTGAATTACAGAGGGGCAGACAGCTAAAGCACTTACTACAGTAACCTCAGTCTCTGTCTGTTTCTCTCACTCCCTCCATTTCTCCTGTTTAAGGCTCTTCAAACACATTAAGCTTTTCAACATTTTCCCAGTACACAGAAATATTTGACACAGTGTGGCAAAAATGAAAATTCTGAATGCAGAGAGGCTACATTTCAGTTTTTCAACACTAGGACCTCATCATCCTGTAGTGCACTGACATGCTAACCCTGATATCAGCACTGTTGCTTTAAAGGACGAGTTTCTCTGACAGCTCAGTTTACTCAGAACGGCTCCTGGAAGCTGCATTTCCTAGCAAACCGCTAGTAGTCAGAGGAGGCAGAACCCTAAACCATAGAGGACTGTTAGAAATGTTCTGCTCCTCCCACAACCCCGCCCCCTCCTCCCACTGGCCACACCTCCACATACAGGACTCCTCCCACAAAGTTGGGTGTGGAGACCAGACCATTGGACAGGATGTGAAACAGCTTTTCTAGTTTACTAAAGAACTGAGCAAAGAGAGGAGTATGAATAATTGAATACAGAAGACTGCTCGTTGATGTAACTGCATATAATGATTTCATTAATTCAGAGTATTCAGAATCTAAGTCATTTACTCAGTGTATTGGAATATAATTATCCCAGTCTCCTCCCTCAGCATGCGTTGTGTATTAGTCCCTGTTTGATCTTCTGCCTCTTAATGCTCTGTTAATTTAATCTAATCTAATCTCCTACAGCATGTGGGGAGTTAACTACCTCAGAGGACCTCAGAGAGAGGAAGCACCCCCCAGTGTTACCCCAGCATGCTTAGACCCCACCCCCATGTTCAAATCCACACCCCTCACACACAGCCACATATTCCCTCCCTCTCTCCTTCCACCTCTCTCTCCCTCCCTCTCCCCCTCTCTCCCTCCACCTCTCTCTCCCTCCCTCTCCCCCTCCCTCCCTCCCTCTCTCTCTCCATAGCCAGTATGTGTGTGTCCTTTAATTGATTTCCCAGTTGCTGTGGATGAAATGCTGAGGGTGTCTGAATGCTCATTTTGGTCTTAATTAATGATCTCCTCATTAGTGTCTTAATTAATGATCTCCTCATTAGTATTCATGAGGACAGCAGTGGGGAGGGGAGGGGCATGTGGGGTTGATATGTGCAGGACTGTGTAACCGTGTGCAGGGCAGAGAGGACGTTTCCACAGTGATAACGATCCATAGTGCTGGTGTGAACTGCATGTCTCGTACCTGATTCTTCATGCCTCCAACACCCCAAAGTGTGTACCAAGGTAGGAGTGTGTGTACGAGCAACCTGCTGACTGGTGTCCTGGCCTCTCCGTGTGAACCTGAGCTTCCCATAAAAAAAAAAAACCTTTGAACCTCTCATGATCTGTCTGGAACGTTTAGGTACAGGCAGTCAAACTATGGTGATGGGTTTGGTGATGGGTTTGGTGATGGTTTGGTGTTGGGGCTGGTGATGGGGCTGGTGATGGGTTTGGTGATGGTTTGGTGTTGGGGCTGGTGATGGGGCTGGTGATGGGTTTGGTGTTGGGGCTGGTGATGGGGCTGGTGATGGGTTTGGTGTTGGGGCTGGTGATGGGGCTGGTGATGGGGCTGGTGATGGGTTTGTTGGGGCTGGTGATGGGGCTGGTGATGGTTTGGTGATGGGGCTGGTGATGGGGCTGGTGATGGGGCTGGTGATGGGTTTGGTGATGGGTTTGGTGTTGGGGCTGGTGATGGGGGTGGTGATGGGGCTGGTGATGGGTTTGGTGATGGGTTTGGTGATGGGACTGGTGATGGGGCTGGTGATGGGGCTGGTGATGGGGCTGGTGTTGGGGCTGGTGTTGGGGCTGGTGATGGGGCTGGTGATGGGGCTGGTGATGGGGCTGGTGTTGGGGCTGGTGTTGGGGCTGGTGATGGTTTGGTGTTGGAGCTGGTGATGGGGCTGGTGATGGGTTTGGTGATGGGTTTGGTGTTGGGGCTGGTGTTGGGACTGGTGTTGGGACTGGTGATGGGACTGGTGATGGGGCTGGTGATGGGGCTGGTGTTGGGGCTGGTGTTGGGGCTGGTGTTGGGGCTGGTGATGGTTTGGTGTTGGAGCTGGTGATGGGGCTGGTGTTGGGGCTGGTGTTGGGGCTGGTGTTGGGGCTGGTGTTGGGGCTGGTGTTGGGGCTGGTGATGGTTTGGTGTTGGAGCTGGTAACTGGACGTAACTGGTTTAATACCACTAAACACTACTGCTATGCCTCAAACTTTTATATTATTTTTTATACTCATGCTCGTTTTTCGGACAGAGATGATAACTGTGGACACTGAACTACACGTTTTCCCTGACGTTCCTCTTCTGTCCAGCAAATGGAGAAACTAAACATCTGAAGGACATGTGACTGCATGTCTGCCCAGTCAGTAAACACAGCAGGGCTGTCCAGGGCTGTCCAGGACCTGGAGATCTACTGCACCTCTCCTCCCCAGCTGGGCTCCTGGTCATATCATGCTCTGCTGAGTTTAAATCTAAATTAAATGTAACACATTTTTAAATAAAATTAAGCCACTACTACATGTCTTAATTAAGAGGATTAAGTGTGTCAGAGTCACACTGTATTGTGGTAGACCTCTAGAATATCAGAAACACCTCTCAGCTGAAGATCCTGTTCCCTCAAGATGAAATCTGATTTTCAACAGCAATGATTAATCAGAATCATGTTAAAAGGTGCTATAGCCTCCTAGTCTCTAGTTCCTCCTCCTCTAGTTCCTCCTAGTCTCTAGTCTCTAGCCTCCCCAGCATTAGTTCCTCCTGTTAATCTAGATTAGCTTGCCCTCCAGATCAGTTGCTCCTCTAGATTAGCTAGCCTTCTACATCTGCTTGTCGTCTAGAAGAGCTAGCCTTCTACATCTGCTTGTCGTCTAGAAGAGCTAGCCTTCTAGATCAGCTCTGTTTCGACACTAGCTCTGGTTTTATCAATCAAAAGCATAACAAACAAAGCCAACATATCATACGTTAAATTATAGTAGGTTGTAAAGTTCTGAGAATAGTTGTGCTAGCAGGGCGATACGCTGGGCTAGACAGCTGGAATCTCCACAAGGTCACATGGCTACACGGTCTGAGCAGATGAGCAGCCCCTAAAGCAGGACCACATGCTGGCTACTTTTCAACATGGCTGCCTGTTTGGAGAACAGCACAGACAGCTGAGGAAGATGAAGATGAAGGCCACTAGGCTGGGCCTGGTCCACCACGCCCCTCCCAGCACCTGCTCCACCACGCCTCTCCCAGCAGGCTCAGCGTTAGACAACATGCCGTATTATGCCCAGAGCTGCCAGACCAGCTGTAGGTATTTGTGTTTACAGAGCATGTGAAAATAATCATTAATAATGTATGTGGGCTGCTGTGTGTGTATGACAGTGAGGGGTGGGGGCCGGCACACTGTGCTATACCCCACACTTATACCCCACACTTATACCCCACACTCTTATACAACACACTCGTATACCCCACACTTATACCACACACTCTTATACCTCACACTTATACCCCACACTCTTATACAACACACTCGTATACCCCACACACTTATACAACACACTCGTATACCCCACACTTATACCACACACTCTTATACCCCACACTTATACCCCACACTCTTATACAACACACTCGTATACCCCACACTTATACCACACACTCTTATAACTCACACTTATACCCCACACTCTTATACAACACACTCGTATACCCCACACTTATACCACACACTCTTATACCTCACACTTATACCCCACACTCTTATACAACACACTTATACCACACACTTATACCCCACACTCTTATAACCCACACTTATACCCCACACTTATACCCCACACTCTTATACCACACACTCGTATACCCCACACTTATACCACACACTCTTATACAACACACTTATACCCCACACTCTTATACCCCACACACTTATACAACACACTCGTATACCCCACACTTATACCCCACACTTATACCCCACACTCTTATACCTCACACTTATACCCCACACTCTTATACAACACACTCGTATACCCCACACTTATACCCCACACTCATACAACACACTCGTATACCCCACAATTATACCCCACACTCATACAACACACTCGTATACCCCACACTTATACCCCACACTCTTATACAACACACTCGTATACCCCATACTTATACCACACACTCGTATACCCCACACTGTTATACAACACACTCGTATACCCCACACTTATACCACACACTCTTATACCTCACACTTATACCCCACACTCTTATACCTCACACTTATACCCCACGCTTATACCCCACACTGTTATACCACACACTCGTATACCCCACACTTATACCACACACTCTTATACCTCACACTTATACCCCACACTCGTATACCCCACTTATACCCCACACTTTTATACCCCACACTTATACAACACACTCGTATACCCCACACTTATACCACACACTCTTATACCTCACACTTATACCCCACACTCTTATACCCCACACACTTATACCCCACACTCTTATACCTCACACTTGTATACCCCACACTCTTATACCCCACACCTGTATACCCCACACTCTTATACCCCACACTTGTATACCCCACACTTGTACACCACACTCTTACACCCCACACAGACCTAATGAGCAGTGAACACCTACTGGTCTGAATCTCTCCTGCCTTCTGCAAGGCTTTTGCGCAACAGCTAAAATGTATTTATGTATTTCTAAAAATGACCACAATTACTGTAGCTTACACTGACACTACCTCCAATGCTTTCCCTCTCTCTCTCTGCCTTTCTCTCCATTTCTCTCCCTCTCCCTCCCTCTGTTTCTCTATCTCTCCCTCTCCCTTCCTCTCTCTCCCTCTCCCTCCCTCTGTTTCTCTCCCTCTCCCTCCCTCTCTCTCCTTCTCTCTGCCCAGTTTGCTGTTTTTGCAGGTTCTTCTCAATAAACCAGGTTCAAGCATCTCAGCTTCTACAGCAGGAAGATATAAATTATTCTTCTAAAAACTCTTCCTTCTGCTTTGGCCCCTGACACATATAAACTGCACCCCTTGCCCGCTCAGTCCTGGGGCAGGATACAGTCCTGGGGCAGGATACAGTCCTGGGGCAGGGAACAGTCCTGGGGCAGGATACAGTCCTGGGGCAGGGAACAGTCCTGATGCAGGATACAGTCCTGGGGCAGGGAACAGTCCTGATGCAGGGTACAGTCCTGATGCAGGGTACAGTCCTGGGGCAGGATACAGTCCTGGGGCAGGATACAGTCCTGATGCAGGGTACAGTCCTGATGCAGGGTACAGTCCTGGGGCAGGATACAGTCCTGGGGCAGGGTACAGTCCTGATGCAGGGTACAGTCCTGGGGCAGGATACAGTCCTGGGGCAGGATACAGTCCTGATGCAGGGTACAGTCCTGATGCAGGGTACAGTCCTGGGGCAGGATACAGTCCTGATGCAGGGTACAGTCCTGGGGCAGGGTACAGTCTTGGGGCAGGGAACAGTCCTGGGGCAGGGAACAGTCCTGGGGCAGGGAACAGTCCTGGGGCAGGGAACAGTCCTGGGGCAGGGAACAGTCCTGATGCAGGATACAGTCCTGGGGCAGGGAACAGTCCTGATGCAGGGTACAGTCCTGATGCAGGATACAGTCCTGATGCAGGGTACAGTCCTGGGGCAGGATACAGTCCTGGGGCAGGATACAGTCCTGATGCAGGGTACAGTCCTGATGCAGGGTACAGTCCTGGGGCAGGATACAGTCCTGGGGCAGGATACAGTCCTGATGCAGGGTACAGTCCTGGGGCAGGATACAGTCCTGATGCAGGGTACAGTCCTGGGGCAGGGTACAGTCTTGGGGCAGGGAACAGTCCTGGGGCAGGGTACAGTCCTGGGGCAGGGAACAGTCCTGGGGCAGGATACAGTCCTGGGGCAGGGAACAGTCCTGGGGCAGGAGGCCCCCACTACTTCCTGACAGCTGGCCAGTGAAGGCAGCAAGTTACAAATACACAACTCATCCTCATCGAGATAAATTAGATGTGATCACCAGGAACCACTGCTCATTTGTCTGTGTTCCCCAGAGGACAAAATAGATGGTGACACAGTTGTTTAATGGCAGCAGTGTGGCATGTTAAGCTCTCTTCCTGTAGGTAATAAGTCCCTGAATGTCCCTAATGGCTCCAGCTCATAAAATGGCCATTAGTGTCATTACTGTCGCCTTCCAAGGACGACACGCTACTCACCACCACCAGAGCTCAGAGAGAATCTGTGTGTGTGTGTGTGTGTGTGTGCGTGTGTGAAGTGTGTGTAGGGGACACTGGCCTCTGGGCTACAGAGCAATGGAGAGACAAACCTGTCAACAGCCCTCTAAAAACTCCAAGTGAGCACACACACACACACCCACACAGCTATACCGCCTTATAGGTGTCATGGTAACCATCAGGGAGTAACAACAAGCTCCTGCTGACTCACACACCAGTCGTGGCGTCGAGAACCAGCGAAGAATCGTCTTCCTCACCATCTGTGTTTGAGGCAGCTGGACACATCACCACACCAAGGTCACACAGAGGTCACACAGAGGTCACACAGAGGTCTGCATCCTCCTGCTCTTTGGTTCAGGTGGTTGGTATAAGCAGCTCCGTCCGCTGCAGTGACGGGTGGAGATGATCATGTATTGATTCTCGACTGTCTCACTATTAAATGTTGCGTATCCTGTGTTTTATGGCTCGTTTTGTTTAAATGGCGAAGTCTAATGTAAAAATATATCACTGTTGGCAGAAGCAGTAATCCGTGTTAGATTTGAGAATCTTCACACTACTCGTCTCAATACTTCACTAAAAGACTGAACATGAGTCAAAGGTCAAAATACTGTAATACTTCCATGATTTTGGTGGTAAAGTACCTCTGTCCTGACTGCACAGTGAGTTCACACCCTGACAGTTTCTGATCATTTGCATCAATGCCGAGACCCTGGGCCTGCCCCTCAGCCGCGCTGACACCATGGCGTGATGTGCTGGAACCACTTACCCAGAATGCTCAGCAGCTTACACAGACTACCAAGATATTTTCAGTACACTTACATGGTGAGATAAAAAGTTCACACTGCGCACTAAATCAAAGATCAGAGGAAATATCTAGCAAACGAGGTTCCTGTCCCTCCTACACAGTGCTGAAGTGCTTACTGTGAAAAAAAGCACAGGAATACTAAACGTTTGATCGGTGCCACAATCCGAGCCCAGTGCAGCCCGAAGAAGCCTGTTTAAACTGCCCCAGTCTGGCAGTAGAGTCTGTTAGCACTAACTGGCAGGATTACCACCTGGTGCATGATCAGTTACTGTCTCGCAGTCGTTATCTCGTGAGATTACTCCCTATCCTTGCTCAGTGGTTATCTCACAGGATTAACCCCTGGCCGCTGATCAGTCAATATCTCGCGGGATTACCCTCTGGTACCTGATCAGTCATTATCTCGCGGGATTACCCCAGGTCCCTAATCAGTCATTATCTCGCGGGATTACCCCTGGTCCCTGATCAGTCGTTATCTCGTGGGATTACCCTCTGGTACCTGATCAGTCATTATCTCGTGGGATTACCCCTGGTCCGTGATCAATCATTATCTCGCGGGATTACCCCAGGTCCCTGACCAATCCGTTATCTCGTGGGATTACCCTCTGGTACCTGATCAGTCATTATCTCACGGGATTACCCCAGGTCCCTGTTTAGTCAATCATTATGTCGTGGGATTATCCCTGGTCCCTGATTAGTGATTACATCGCGGGATTACCACTGATCCCTGATCAATTGTTATCTTGCAGGATTAAAACCTGGTCCCTGATCAGTCTTAATCTCGTGAGATTATCCAATGGTTCCTGGTCAGTTGTTCTACATATGTTGTATATTGTGAGGGGGTGGAGTCCTGGACTGGGGCAGGACCAGCCCACCAGCACCTGAACCTCAGCACGGAGCTGCTGCTGGAGCTCCAGGATGTTGGTGACCAGGATGAGACGCAGCCCAACCAGCACCTGTGGTCTTACCTGGACCTGCGGAGGGCAGCGGCCAGACTACGACAGCAGGAGAGGCAGAGAAGGGCTGACCACACACAGCAGGTGTGCAGCGTAAGGAAGAGAATGAAGACGTTTCGCTACTGAGGCCATTTGATTCACTGGCACAAAATGACTGACATATCTTAAAGACTCTGTCCCTGTGTGGGTGAGGCAGCATTATCAGCATCAGTCTGATAATAACAGTCTGATGAACAGTCTGTCCAACTCCATCACAGAGCTGAGCCTGCGCTCACGGCTGGCAGTGATGGAGAAGAGGATGATGATGAAATCAGAGGGACGACTCTGCCCACCATGGAGCACCTACGTCTTCTGGGCTAATTCCATCACAATGCTCTAGGGGTCGCTATTGAGCATCACTTCAGCCTGGTGCCCCCACGCCTCTGTGATAAGTGCAACAGGGAGAATGTGCGATGGAATCACCCACATATCTACTAGACTACAACATAGTGGAGCCGCTCAAACTCCCTACTGTTTACTCACGAGTGTTCAGTCTGAGGTTTCCCACTCTGGGTGTGCACACTGTATAATATTTTACACTGGTGTCTACACTTTCTGTGTGTGTATGTGTGAGTGTGTGTAATTACATACAGTTATTGGAAATCTTGTGTGTGTTGTTATTATGAAGGGCATTTCTTTGTTTCCAGTAGATCTACTACTACTACTACTAATAATAATAGTAATAATAATAAATGGTTTTTAAAGCATCCAAATCTTCCGGGATCCAAATGTTCCCTCATGTATCAGCAGGAAACATCCATCTCTTATATCCATCTCTCTATTCTTCTCTCAGTCATCCATCCATCCATTTGTAACAAAAGACAGTGCTGACATTTTTACTGTAGGAAATGAAATGGTGGCCATGCTAACGGAGAGGCAGGTCAGTATGACAGTGGTGTCATCTCGTCTGATGGGTTACGTCTCTGATAGTTTATCTCATCTCCACACTGTACCAGAGGGAACATGAGGGGGAGCAGTGTGGAGGAACCACACAGGGGTGGTGCAGCAGGCCTCCATCACCACAGAACCACACCACCTCCCCAGCCAGGTGATTTGTTGTCTGAGGTGTGTTGTCTGTGGTGTGTGGTCTGTGGTGTGTTGTCTGAGGTGTGTTGTCTGTGGTGTGTGGTCTGTTGTCTGTGGTGTGTTGTCTGTGGTGTGTGGTCTGAGGTGTGTTGTCTGTGGTGTGTGGTCTGTGGTGTGTGGTCTGTGGTGTGTGGTCTGTGGTGTGTGGTCTGAGGTGTGTGTGGTCTGTGGTGTGTGGTGTGTGGTCTGTGGTGTGTGGTCTGAGGTGTGTGGTCTGTGGTGTGTGGTCTGAGGTGTGTGGTCTGTGGTGTGTGGTCTGAGGTGTGTGGTCTGTGGTGTGTGGTCTGAGGTGTGTGGTCTGAGGTGTGTGGTCTGAGGTGTGTGGTCTGAGGTGTGTGGTCTGGTGTGTGGTCTGAGGTGTGTGGTCTGTGGTGTGTGGTCTGTGGTGTGTGGTCTGAGGTGTGTGGTCTGTGGTGTGTGGTCTGTGGTGTGTGGTCTGTGGTGTGTGGTCTGTGGGGGTGTGTGGTCTGTGGTGTGTGGTCTGAGGTGTGTGGTCTGAGGTGTGTGGTCTGTGGTGTGTGGTCTGTGGTGTGTGGTCTGAGGTGTGTGGTCTGAGGTGTGTGGTCTGTGGTGTGTGGTCTGAGGTGTGTGGTCTGAGGTGTGTGGTCTGAGGTGTGTGGTCTGAGGTGTGTGGTCTGAGGTGTGTGGTCTGAGGTGTGTGGTCTGTGGTGTGTGGTCTGAGGTGTGTGGTCTGAGGTGTGTGGTCTGAGGTGTGTGGTCTGAGGTGTGTGGTCTGAGGTGTGTGGTCTGAGGTGTGTGTCTGTGGTGTGTGGTCTGTGGTCTGTGGTCTGAGGTGTGTGGTCTGAGGTGTGTGGTCTGTGGTGTGTGGTCTGTGGTGTGTGGTCTGAGGTGTGTGGTCTGAGGTGTGTGGTCTGTGGTGTGTGGTCTGTGGTGTGTGGTCTGAGGTGTGTGGTCTGAGGTGTGTGGTCTGTGGTGTGTGGTCTGAGGTGTGTGGTCTGAGGTGTGTGGTCTGAGGTGTGTGGTCTGAGGTGTGTGTGGTCTGTGGTGTGTGGTCTGTGGTGTGTGGTCTGAGGTGTGTTGTCTGAGGTGTGTGGTCTGAGGTGTGTGGTCTGAGGTGTGTGGTCTGTGGTGTGTTGTCTGAGGTGTGTGGTCTGTGTGTGGTGTGTGGTCTGTGGTGTGTGGTCTGTGGTGTGTGGTGTGTGGTCTGAGGTGTGTGGTCTGTGGTGTGTGGTCTGAGGTGTGTGGTCTGTGGTGTGTTGTCTGTGGTGTGTGGTCTGAGGTGTGTGGTCTGAGGTGTGTGGTCTGTGGTGTGTGGTCTGAGGTGTGTGGTCTGAGGTGTGTGGTCTGTGGTGTGTGGTCTGTGGTGTGTGGTCTGTGGTGTGTGGTCTGTGGTGTGTGGTCTGTGGTCTGAGGTGTGTGGTCTGTGGTCTGAGGTGTGTGGTCTGTGGTGTGTGGTCTGAGGTGTGTTGTCTGTGGTGTGTGTGTGTGGTCTGTGGTGTGTGGTCTGAGGTGTGTGGTCTGTGGTGTGTGGTCTGTGGTGTGTGGTCTGAGGTGTGTGGTGTGTGGTCTGTGGTGTGTGGTCTGAGGTGTGTGGTCTGAGGTGTGTGGTCTGTGGTGTGTGGTGTGGTGTGTGGTCTGTGGTGTGTGGTCTGTGGTGTGTGGTCTGAGGTGTGTGGTCTGAGGTGTGTGGTCTGTGGTGTGTGGTCTGAGGTGTGTGGTCTGTGGTGTGTGGTCTGAGGTGTGTGGTCTGAGGTGTGTGGTCTGTGGTGTGTGGTCTGAGGTGTGTGGTCTGTGGTGTGTGGTCTGTGGTGTGTGGTCTGAGGTGTGTGGTCTGAGGTGTGTGGTCTGAGGTGTGTGGTCTGTGGTGTGTGGTCTGAGGTGTGTGGTCTGTGGTGTGTGGTGTGTGGTCTGAGGTGTGTGGTCTGTGGTGTGTGGTCTGAGGTGTGTGGTCTGAGGGTGTGTGGTCTGTGAGGTGTGTGGTCTGTGGTGTGTGGTCTGTGGTGTGTGGTCTGTGGTGTGTGGTCTGTGGTGTGTGGTCTGTGGTGTGTGGTCTGTGGTGTGTGGTCTGTGGTGTGTGGTCTGTGGTGTGTGGTCTGTGGTGTGTGGTCTGTGGTGTGTGGTCTGTGGTGTGTGGTGTGTGGTGTGGTCTGTGGTGTGTGTGGTCTGTGGTCTGAGGTGTGTGGTCTGAGGTGTGTGGTCTGTGGTGTGTGGTCTGAGGTGTGTGGTCTGTGGTCTGAGGTGTGTGGTCTGTGGTGTGTGGTCTGTGGTCTGTGGTCTGTGGTCTGTGGTGTGTGGTGTGTGGTCTGAGGTGTGTGGTGGGTGTGTGGTCTGTGGTGTGTTGTCTGAGGTGTGTGGTCTGTGGTGTGTGGTCTGTGGTGTGTGGT
>JAGXOD010000119.1:175000-180000 GCA_020368025.1 Brachyhypopomus occidentalis
AGCACCTGCCACCTGAGGCTTAGCCGTGTGACCCTAGGGCAGGTGTGCTTACTGGAGCTACACACGGCTTTAGCACAAAGCATGTTTAAGATAAGATACTATGGTACACTGGGATGATGTCACAGGTGCCTGCTGGCTTAGATTTAGGTTTCCACTAGCAGACAGCTGCAGTCGAAACACAACGACTACACACACACACACACACACACACACACACACACACACACACACACACACACACACACACACACACACACACACACACACACACACACACACACACACACACACACACACCCCCCCACACACACACACACACACAGGCCCACCCTTTTTTCCCATTCAGGCTTTGAGCTGATCTCCAGGATTAATCTTTGACCCTTCAAATATGGTTCAAAGCAGGCAGTTTTAACAGGATGCCAGGCGCACTGTGTTTGGAGCTCCCACACACTCCTCTGTCCACACCTCCTCACTGTGTTTGGAGCTCCCACACACTCCTCTGTCCACACCTCCTTACTGTGTTTGGAGCTCCCACACACTCCTCTGTCCACACCTCCTCACTGTGTTTGGAGCTCCCACACACTCCTCTGTCCACACCTCCTCACTGTGTTTGGAGCTCCCACACACTCCTCTGTCCACACCTCCTCACTGTGTTTGGAGCTCCCACACACTCCTCTGTCCACACCTCCTCACTGTGTTTGGAGCTCCCACACACTCCTCTGTCCACACCTCCTCACTGTGTTTGGAGCTCCCACACACTCCTCTGTCCACACCTCCTCACTGTGTTTGGAGCTCCCACACACTCCTCTGTCCACACCTCCTCACTGTGTTTGGAGCTCCCACACACTCCTCTGTCCACACCTCCTCACTGTGTTTGGAGCTCCCACACACTCCTCTGTCCACACCTCCTCACTGTGTTTGGAGCTCCCACACACTCCTCTGTCTCCTCTGTCCACACCTCCTCTGTGTTTGGAGCTCCCACACACTCCTCTGTCCACACCTCCTCTGTGTTTGGAGCTCCCACACACTCCTCTGTCCACACCTCCTCACTGTGTTTGGAGCTCCCACACACTCCTCTGTCCACACCTCCTCTGTGTTTGGAGCTCCCACACACTCCTCTGTCCACACCTCCTCTGTGTTTGGAGCTCCCACACACTCCTCTGTCCACACCTCCTCTGTGTTTGGAGCTCCCACACACTCCTCTGTCCACACCTCCTCACTGTGTTTGGAGCTCCCACACACTCCTCTGTCCACACCTCCTCACTGTGTTTGGAGCTCCCACACACTCCTCTGTCCACACCTCCTCACTGTGTTTGGAGCTCCCACACACTCCTCTGTCCACACCTCCTCACTGTGTTTGGAGCTCCCACACACTCCTCTGTCCACACCTCCTCACTGTGTTTGGAGCTCCCACACACTCCTCTGTCCACACCTCCTCACTGTGTTTGGAGCTCCCACACACTCCTCTGTCCACACCTCCTCACTGTGTTTGGGCTCCCACACACTCCTCTGTCCACACCTCCTCACTGTGTTTGGAGCTCCCACACACTCCTCTGTCCACACCTCCTCACTGTGTTTGGAGCTCCCACACACTCCTCTGTCCACACCTCCTCACTGTGTTTGGAGCTCCAAACACTCCTCTGTCCACACCTCCTCACTGCGTTTGAGCTCCCACACTCCCTGTCCACACCTCCACTCCACACTCCTCTGTCCACACCTCCTCACTGTGTTTGGAGCTCCCACACACTCCTCTGTCCACACCTCCTCTGTGTTTGGCTGTACAGCTCTCCTCTAGTGCACTGCAAAAGAGGCGGCAAAGCTCTGGGATCTGCTGACACTCTTAGAGACGAAACTTTCAACAAATGGACTGTCAGGAATGAAAGGCCAGCTCAGATATTGCTGAAGGTTGTGCACTAAATCCATCACTCAGTGCTGTAGTCTGAGAACGCGAGTGAACAGCCGTGCAGCATCTTCCACCATCACACAGGTGCAGTGCAGTCTGTGTATCCCAGAAGGTGTTGAGACAAGGCAGCACTGCGTGTGTCCCTCATACAGGGGGATTCACACCTCAAACGCAGACATGGAATAAGTGATTTTTGTTCATCTGGGATTATTAAAAGCTATTTGTGCACAAATTACTTTTCTTTGGTATGTGAAAGTGCAGTGTACGCAAATACATAAACATACATGCATAAAAGGAGTCTCTCTCTCTCTCTCTCACACACACACACACACACACACACACACACACACACAACAGTCTATCTAGGCTGAAAGAGCAGGGACTGGCCAATGGCACCAGAGATGTTTGATCGTCAGGCTGAATCACAATTTAGAAATGATGCAATCGTCAACTTGCTAGAGCTGTAATTATTAACACCACAGGCCAGATTCCATACAACAGTGCTATAACACTGATTTTACACTGCTGTAACAGTGAAGCAACTGTGATGTAACACTGCTTTAACTGTGATGTAACACTACTATAATAGTGATGTAACTGTGATGTAACATTGCTATAACTGGGCTATTTAAATTGTGTCATTTTCTTTGACATTTCCTCAGGTAGGTGGGCTATGCTATAAAAGTAAATACTCAAACTGGCTGTGGGACTCAACAATACTCAACAATGAATGTGGCATCATTGTGTGATCGCATTAGGGGGCTCAATGTGTGCCAAAAAAACATTTGCCACACTATGACACCATCAGCACCACCTGCCTGAACTGCTGACATCATGGATTTGTACCATTTCTGAAGATGGTCATGATGGCACAGCAGAAAAAGATCCATCAAAGCAGCCAGAACTTAAGCTGTGTGGTGTCAGAGCCTGTGGCCACAGTAACCTCAGAGCCCTGCCCGTGGCAGACAGGAATGTAACGCTCTAGCCCACACGTGTGGAGTCTGACATGTCATGTCCTGATATTCTTTTCTGCTCACAACAGTTGTAAAGAGAAGTTGCACTTTTGTAACCTTCCTGTCAGCTCAACCCAGCAACGCCATTCTCCTCCGACCCGTCGCATCAATAAGACCATTCTGCTGAAGACATGCCGTTCACTGCCTGGTTTTGGCTTTTCATATTTTTCTGTGTAAATTGTATAGATACATGTGAAAATTCCAGTTTCTGAATTACTCAACCAACTCAAAGCATCTCAAAGCAGCTCAAAGCAGCCCATCTGGCCATGACCAAACCACAGTCAGTCACATCACACTTGCCCTCATTTTCATGTTTGATGTAAACATTTCACACAGATAACAGACGCATCACAGAACACAGCAACTGGGACAGTTCAGGGCTCCAGGCTCAGCAAAACATACACTCACATACACACACACGAAACACAAACAGAAGCAGAAACCTGACCATGTGTCTATAAAAGACCCTAAACCCATAAAATGCATTATAAAGCAGATTCTACCATTCTACGCAATACTGATGACATGGGGTGTAACATTCTGTTCAGATGCTACTCTGAGTGACTCCATACCAACTACTCTGAGTAGGGTTGTATGATATAATGGTATTTCGGTATACCACAGTAGTTAAATATGGTGACGGTATTGTAAACGGCTAATCTGACGGAAATGGCAAGTACAACTCACAGGAAGTGCTTGTTTGTCAATCAAACTAGTGGAGTTTGCAGCAGGGAGTAAAGCTAAAATATGTTTTGTGGATCTTATTTTAGCCAGTTGCTTTTGTTTTTCTTGTGGGAAGTCGTTGGAGTGAGCTAGCTTAGGAGGTCCATGAAAGTAATGCTAATAAAAGTCAGTGGACTGTAAGCTAACCAGCATTAATGACTTACTGTCATTAACATGAAAATGTTTATGTTAATTAAACTTTCAAATGTTAATGAAAGTGGACTGTAAAAGCTATTTAGCATTAGCTTACTAGCTAACTAGTTAGGTAGCATTTACAGACAACTTACTTTCATTACGTGGACTGTAAACACTAGGTAACTAGCTAACTAGCTAGCGTTTAAAATCCATTTTCATTGCCGTATCCAAATGGTTTAAACGTAGTGTCTCCTTCCGTCTTCTCTAGCATGACTGAAATTTCTCGAAGACATGCTGTCTGTCATTATTCCACAGATTCATGGTGCTGACACGTGTTGCTATTTAAATAGGCTCCATTTCAGATCTTCATACGCATTTAAATGCTCAACAAAGTCACGGAGTCGAGGTATATATATATATATATATATATATATATATATATATATATATATATATATATATATATATATACACATACATATATATAATATATGTATAATTATACGTGCATATGGAAAGCACACTGCTGGATCTATACACTGGTGTGTGTTTTACAGTAACCACCACTCTGTCCTATAAACACTGCTGGATTATGCTGGTTTATCCCCATTGCCCATCTAACCAGTCGACTGCTGGATTATTGCACTCTGTTTAAAGGGGGAGCTTTATGTCCAGCTGACTGAATATCATTCTGTTTCTGCGTCTGTCTCTCTGTGCATTCACACACACACACAAACACACACAAACATGTGTGATTCAGCAATACTGAGTTTATTTTTCAGTTACTTATCATTATTTTTGTGATAGAGACTGAATACATACATCTCAACACACACACACACACACTTCTTTATGATAGACTGAATATGTACATATTAGCATCAAAACAAACACACGCTCACATACATACACACACATACACACACACACCAGAAATAGCAGGCAGCTGCTTGGAGAGGGAGCTCTGAGGTGCTCTGAGGTGCTCTGAGGTGCTCTGTGGTGCTCTGAGGTGCTCTGTGGTGCTCTGTGGTGCTCTGTGGTGCTCTGTGGTGCTCTGAGGTGCTCTGTGGTGCTCTGAGGTGCTCTGTGGTGCTCTGTGGTGCTCTGAGGTGCTCTGAGGTGCTCTGTGGTGCTCAGAGGTGCTCTGAGGTGCTCTGTGGTGCTCTGTGGTGCTCTGTGGTGCTCTGCTCTGTGGCAGTTAGAGAGACGGAAGAGGAGAATTTGAT
>JAGXOD010000119.1:182500-200000 GCA_020368025.1 Brachyhypopomus occidentalis
GCAACTCCATGTAGCATTATCACTATTTGAAACCTTCTGTTAAAATAGACCACAGAACAAGTGACAACACACACACACACACACACACTCACTCACTCACTCACTCACTCACTCACTCTAATGTCATATGGAAGTTCTCTCTTTCTGCTGTGCTCTGATAAAATTTCATGGCCTGTTCTTTTCATAATATGAAACTAATATTAAAATGGATCATTAATTAACCAAAGTTTGTTTGACCAGTGTGGGAGAACAAGTCTGTAAAATAATCAGCAGGGCAACCATCAGATAGATGTAACGTACAGGCCCCTCCCTAATCCACCACTAATAAGATACAGGCCCCTCCCTAATCCACCGCTAATCAGATACAGGCTCCTCCCTAATCCTCCGATAATCAGTTTCAGGCCCCTCCCTAATCCTCCGCTAATCAGCTACAGGCTCCTCCCTAATCCTCCGCTAATCAGCTACAGGCTCCTCCCTAATCCTCCGATAATCAGTTTCAGTCCCCTCCCTAATCCTCCGCTAATCAGATACAGGCTCCTCCCTAAACCACCGCTAATCAGCTACAGGCTCCTCCCTAATCCACCGCTAATCAGCTACAGGCTCCTCCCTAATCCACCGCTAATCAGCTACAGGCTCCTCCCTAATTCTCCACTAATCAGCTACAGGCTGCTCCCTAATCCACCGCTAATTGCCTACAGGCTCCTCACTACTACATCATCTCCACCCTGTAATAGATATCTCCCCTACTGCCTCTAATCTGCTGTACACTAATTTACTACATCTACTACATCAACTTGCCCCCAACAACCACACCCATGTTTTTTTGCCATAAAACACACACAGTTAAAATAATGCAAAAACCAAAGTCATGTCATCAAGTCATGTCATTATCACCATGTCATCAAGGAAAGAACAAAGGACAGGGGGATTTAGACAGGACTGGCATCCTGTCCCATCTGTCCCACAGCCAGTCAGATGATTATAAGAGTAATAATGACATCATTGATTGAGCAATAATGTCTCTGACGATGTAATAAACAGCTGAACTGGTGCCGCGCACATGCTGATGGATAATTACAGTTAATTAGCATATGCTAATTTAATTAATCCCATAACACTTCAGTCATTTTCCAATCAAGAGCAGGTCCTGGGTCAACCCTGCTTCTGCTGCACGCAGACGGCAGACAGCAGCTTTACAGCTGGTGTAAGGCACATTTTACCATAGAGAGAGAGTGAGAGTGAGAGTGACAGAGAGTGAGAGAGAGAGTGAGAGTGAGGGAGAGTGAGAGTGAGGGAGAGTGAGAGTGAGGGAGAGTGAGAGAGAGTGAGAGTGAGGGAGAGTGAGAGAGGGTGAGAGTGAGGGAGAGTGAGAGTGAGGGAGAGTGAGAGAGGGTGAGAGAGAGGGAGAGTGAGAGAGAGTGAGATTGAGGGCGAGTGAGAGAGAGTGAGAGTGAGAGAGGGTGAGAGAGAGGGAGAGTAAGAGAGAGTGAGGGAGTGAGAGAGAGTGAGAGTGAAGGAGGGTGAGAGAGAGAGGGAGAAAGAGAGCATGAGAGGGAGAGAGAGAGGGAGAGAGATTGTGAGGGAGGGGGGATTCATGGCTTGGGTAATAACATAACTCTGCACTTATACCAATAAAGTCTCCATAAACATTTAATTTTGCTCTTCTGTACTTCTCATCCCAGACTTAACACAACAGTATGTGCGCTGAGGTTTGCTAGGACGCAAGTCTACACTGGGTGAATAATAGTCTGTAGGAATCACAGTCCTTTTATTACGGACAGGGACCACTAGTCATATTTTAGAGTGTTTCCTGGCTGGTGGCGAGTGATTGGATCATTTCTGAAGAAGAGAGCAGATATGATGTGTGGGGTTGGTTTGCAGGAGAGCATTTATGTCTGGAGTTTGTAGCTGTTGTCTCTCCACATGAAAAGCAAGTACAACTCAATTCATATACAGCACGCTGGAGGGTGGACCAGCACCACTCACCACCAGTGGGCTACTGGACCAGCACCACCACTCACCACCAGTGGGCTACTGGACCAGCACCACCACTCACCACCAGTGGGCTACTGGACCAGCACCACTCACCACCAGTGGGCTACTGGACCAGCACCACTCACCACCAGTGGGCTACTGGACCAGCACCACCACTCACCACCAGTGGGCTACTGGACCAGCACCACTGGACCAGCACCACCACCACCAGTGGGCTACTGGCACCACTCACCACCAGTGGGCTACTGGACCAGCACCACTCACCACCAGTGGGCTACTGGACCAGCACCACCACTCACCACCAGTGGGCTACTGGACCAGCACCACCACAGCACCACCACTCACCACCAGTGGGCTACTGGACCAGCACCACTCACCACCAGTGGGCTACTGGACCAGCACCACCACTCACCACCAGTGGGCTACTGGACCAGCACCACTCACCACCAGTGGGCTACTGGACCAGCACCACTCACCACCAGTGGGCTACTGGACCAGACCAGCAGCACCACCACTCACCACCAGTGGGCTACTGGACCAGCACCACTCACCACCAGCTACTGGGACCAGCACCACCACCACTCACCACCAGTGGGCTACTGGACCACCACCACTCACCACCAGTGGGCTCACCACCACTGGACCAGCACCACCACTCACCACCAGTGGGCTACTGGACCAGCACCACTCACCACCAGTGGGCTACTGGACCAGCACCACTCACCACCAGTGGGCTACTGGACCAGCACCACTCACCACCAGTGGGCTACTGGACCAGCACCACTCACCACCAGTCACCACCAGTGGGCTACTGGACCAGCACCACTCACCACCAGTGGGCTACTGGACCAGCACCACCACTCACCACCAGTGGGCTACTGGACCAGCACCACTCACCACCAGTGGGCTACTGGACCCACCACTCACCACTCACCACCAGTGGGCTACTGGACCTGCACCACCACTCACCACCAGTGGGCTACTGGACCAGCACCACCACTCACCACCAGTGGGCTACTGGACCTGCACCACCACTCACCACCAGTGGGCTACTGGACCTGCACCACTCACCACCAGTGGGCTACTGGACCTGCACCACTCACCACCAGTGTGCTAGATGGGCCACAGCATCTCTAGCAACACTCAGCCGCGTTCAGCACAGACTCCACAGCTCCCAGCTGGTGTCCACTCACACAGGCTCCAATGAAGCAGAAAGTCTCGGTGAGAACGCACACACACACACACACACGCACACACACACACACACACACGTGCACATGCACATATATACACAGCTTCAATATTCCAGTAATCCAATAACCTTGAGTGTAAGAAACAGAGGAGCAGGTGGGAAATATTGTCTCTTAACTGCACACACGCACGCACACACACACACACACACACACACACACACAGGGCTGCGCACACACACACACACACACAGGGCTGCACACACACTCACAGACACACACACACACACACTCACAGACACGTCTCTGAGTGGAGTAGATGTAATTCAACTGATTAAGGCAGCACTGTATCTCTTCACACTCATGTTTTAAACTTAATACACAAGACATCATCTCACTGAGTGTGTGTGTGTGTGTGTGTGCGTGTGTGTGTGTACTAATGCTAATGGAGCTTTTATTTAAACAAGGTCACACTGAAGGAGAGAGATAGAGACAGAGAGAGAGAGAGAGAGAGAGAGAGAGAGAGGGGGAGAGAGGAGGAGAGGGGGAGAGAGGGAGGGAGAGGGGGAGAGAGAGGAGATGGGGAGAGAGGGAGGGAGAGAGAGGAGAGGGGGAGAGAGGAGGAGAGAGAACAAGAGAGGGGGAGAGAGGGGAGAGGGGGAGAGAGAACAAGAGAGGGTGGAGAGAGGGAGGGAGAGAAACAGTGTTTTTAGCTTGTGCTTGTGAGAGATGCTTTACTTTCATTAATAGTTTTGTTTATATTGTATGTGACCGTCACCCCATGTGATCAGCACCACTCATCCTGGACGCTGCACAGTTTGAGTGGAGCAGCTTTGGGTGGAGCAGTTGTGGGTGGAGCCGCTGTGGGTGGAGCAGCTATGCAGTGGCTCCTGGAGGCAGGACAGCAGTTATGAGCTGCAGAAAACCCAAACTTACTGCATAATGCAGACGCCTCCGCCAGGGAGGGTCACACACCAGTGTACACACACACACACCAGTGTACACACACACACACCAGTGTACACACACACACCAGTGTACACACACACCAGTGTAAACACACACACACCAGTGTACACACACACACCAGTGTACACACACACACACCAGTGTACACACACACACCATCATACACACACACTCCAGTATACACACAAACACACCAGTGTACACACACACACACCAGCATACACACACACCTCATAGCATACACACACACTCCAGTGTACACACACACCTCACAGCATACAAACACACTCCAGTGTACACACACACCTCACAGCATACACACACACTCCTGCGTACACACACACACTCCAGTATACACACACACCTCACAGCATGCACACACACTCCAGCGTACACACACACTCCAGCATACACACATATTCCAGCATACACACACCTCATAGCATACACACACACTTCAGCATACACACACCTCACAGCGTACACATACACACTCCAGTATACACACACACACTCCAGCATACACACACCTCACAGCGTACACATACACACTCCAGTATACACACACACTCCAGCATACACACACCTCACAGCGTACACATACACACTCCAGTATACACACACACTCCAGCATACACACACACCTCACAGCATACACATATACACTCCAGTATACACACACACTCCAGCATACACACACCTCACAGCGTACACATACACACTCCAGTATACACACACACTCCAGGATACACACACCTCACAGCGTACACATACACACTCCAGTATACACACACACTCCAGCTCCAGCACACCTCACAGCATACACATATACACTCCAGTATACACACACACTCCAGCACACACACACCTCACAGCGTACACACACACACACTCCAGTATACACACACACTCCAGCATACACACACCTCACAGCGTACACATACACACTCCAGTATACACACACACTCCAGGATACACACACCTCACAGCATACACATATACACTCCAGTATACACACACACTCCAGCATACACACACCTCACAGCGTACACATACACACTCCAGTATACACACACACTCCAGGATACACACACCTCACAGCGTACACATACACACTCCAGTATACACACACACTCCAGCATACACACACCTCACAGCATACACATATACACTCCAGTATACACACACACTCCAGCATACACACACCTCACAGCGTACACATACACACTCCAGTATACACACACACTCCAGCATACACACACCTCACAGCGTACACAACAACTGAGAGTGTCTGAATCATCTCTCCCCAAACTGGGAAGGCAGGTGACAGGATGGTGGGGACAGTGTGTGTGTGTGTGGTGCGGGAAGGGGGGGGGTGTCCAAGTGCATACAGCTCAGTGGGGAAAATAAACCCCCTGTACTCACTGCACTGATTCTATAACCCCACTGTATCAATAGCACTGGGACCTTAAAAGGTTCCGTCCTCAAATGGGTCCTGGCTTAGGTGCTACTGGGCTGCAGAACTTTACTTAATGGAACCTCTTTAGCAAGATTTGGGAACAGTACTGATTTGGGAACAGTTTTCACATTTAAAGCCAAAAATACAAAATTGTGTAGATTAAAGACCCTGATCTAAAATCAACATAAAATATGTTGATATGTTGATTAAATATGGAAGGTGGATTTCACTCTGTCTGTTGTTTCCTCTGTTGTCTGTTAGTCGGTCTCTGTTCAGGTCAATAATTATATTCACTCTTTTTTGTCTCACACACACACACACAGACACACACACACCCAAGAGGGCAGAGCAGAGGAGAGAGACATAGCCCTGCCCCCCACCCTCTCCAAGTGATGCACACAACCTCCGCGGCACACCCATGAGCACTCCTGTGAACACTCCCCTAAACACTCCTATGAACACTCCTGTGAACACTCCCATGAACATGACCCTAAACACTCCCATGAACACTCCCCTAAACACTCCTATGAACACTCCCATGAACACGCCCCTAAACACTCCCGTGAACACTCCCCTAAACACTCCCGTGAACACGCCCCTAAACACTCCCGTGAACACTCCCCTAAACACTCCCATGAACACTCCCATGAACACTCCCGTGAACACTCCTGTGAACACTCCCGTGAACACTCCCGTGAACAGGCCGTGAGCCCTCAGGCTGCAGGAGGCTGTGTGTGTACGGAGCTCTTTGCAAGATTTACTGGAGCAATAAAAGGAAGAGGCATAACAACACGCTTCCTTAATGGGAAACTCCAAACGCCTGTCCACTCTCTGAAAACACGGACTAGATCACAATATGATCCTGTCCACTCTCTGCAAACACGGACTAGACCATAATATGATCCTGTCCACTCTCTGCAAACACGGACTAGATCACAATATGATCCTGTGGTTGGAATGGTGACCAGGGCCATCCTCCGTCAAACATGAACGTATCAGTAGTTTAGGTGCTGTGGTTGTGCTACAGCATCAAATCGACAGGTTAAAGATGCAGTATAATCTGTTGATTAACTCTATTGTTTATTCTGTGATTTAACTGTTATAAAATGTGTGGATTAACTCTATTGTATAATCTGTGGATTAACTAATGTATAATCTGTAGATTAACTCTCTTCTATAATCTGTGGATTAACTCTGTGGATTAACAGCTATGACTCATCGTGCTGCCAACAAGTCGGAGCAGCGGCACATCAAACCACATTCACTGTTCATTGTTGCACTCGACGATCGGTTTACTGGCAGGTTTGACCATTATTCAGCGGACTCAGTATCTGTTCTGCAGTATCTACTCCTGCAACCCAGCACAGCTCAGGCAGAAGCACATAGAGAGAATTATAAAAGAAAAATTAAGATAAAATTATTCTAGAATAAAAAACTATAGCGGAATATGGAGAGACACTGTGATCCGAGTGCTTCCTGCCTTTCTAGTGTGAAAGTACAGAGTCTCTGACAGATTCTTTCTGTCAGTTCACTGAAGGTGCTGTGTAGTTTTTGATGTGGCTGCTTTCATCCTGCGTGTTTGTGCCTCTCTCTGCCGCTAGGAAATCACCCAACAGATGTTCTGGTGATCAAAAACGCTGGCACACACGTTCTGGAGCCCAGCAGTGAAACAAAGTCAGGTGAAATTATTCTCCATTCATTCAGAGTGTGTGTGTGTGTGTACGCAGTGAGGCACTGAATTTGGAAGTGTTTAAACTACTGCAGCATAGAACAGCTAGTACAATCTGAACACCCCCCCCACACACCTCCTCTTTGTTATGTCTCTCTCTGTAGGTTTCTCCAGTGTGTCTCAGTCTCACTGTCTCCCTTCCCTCACTGTCTGTCTGTCTCCCTCACTGTCTGTCTGTCTCCATCCTGTCTGTGTCTGTCTCATTTTCTCTAAATGGCTTTATTGGTCTATGATTCACACCTATTACGCAAGCATTGTGCAGTAAATATATTTATTATAAAAAACCTTTAGAATAATCGTATAATGATAAAACGTTTAACTGAAACGAAAATAATGAAAATAAGAAAAGGAAAAATAGCCTTAAACCCCTATTTAACCAGCGGAGACACATTCACTGATTCAGATCATATTCTCAGATGCTATTAAACGCATATAGATTTAACCACACTCACTGTTTGAGATTATATTCTCAGACGCTATTTCACGTGTATGATACTTGCATATGTTTTACTGATTTGCAACCTTTGGAATTTCTCCTAAACTCTTGCGTAAACCGAAAATTTCTGAAAACACATTCAGGTAATGGAATACAAGTTTACACCAAATTAAAGCACATTTATTTTGGGTCCTTGGCTTCCAAAGCAACAGGAGGTTCTGCTGCTCTGTTTGCGCTGGGCTGCCTGGCCTGCTTGGGCCGCTCTTGGGCCGCTCGTGGGCCGCTCGTGGGCCGCTCGTGGGCCGCTCTGTGTCCGTGGGGTTTGCCTCAGCCTCTACACTTCCAGATTATGAGCAGAGTTTCTACACTGGTGCAGATGTTGGTCCGTAATTGTCCACACAACACTGTCCTTCTCTAGGGATTTTTCTATTGTAGGAAGATAAACAGGCAATTCATAATAGCAGATTATTCATAATCCTTAATAGCAGATTATTCATAATTCTTAGTAGCAGATCATTCATAATGGCTCCTGTAGCAATGGTTCTAGTAGTAATGGTTCTAGTAGTAATGGCTCCAGTAGTAATCCTGGTATTCCTGGTCTGTTTTCCTTTTTCAAGAGCACACGATGATGATTTAAGGGATGAAACATTTGTGTATTGTCCTAAAGTCTACATTAAATCTTATTGTCCTAAAGTGGATCTAAGGGGTAGATCTGGTGTTCTAGGTTTCTTTAGTTAGTGGGTGTCCTGTTACCAGAGTAACAGGTAGATCTGGTGTTCTAGGTTTCTTTAGTTAGTGGGTGTCCTGTTACCAGAGTAACAGGTAGATCTGGTGTTCTAGGTTTCTTTAGTTAGTGGGTGTCCTGTTACCAGAGTAACAGGTAGATCTGGTGTTCTAGGTTTCAGTGGGTGTCCTGTTACCAGAGTAACAGGTAGATCTGGTGTTCTAGGTTTCTTTAGTTAGTGGGTGTCCTGTTACCAGAGTAACAGGTAGATCTGGTGTTCTAGGTTTCTTTAGTTAGTGGGTGTCCTGTTACCAGAGTAACAGGTAGATCTGGTGTTCTAGGTTTCTTTAGAGTGGGTGTCCTGTTACCAGAGTAACAGGTAGATCTGGTGTTCTAGGTTTCTTTAGTTAGTGGGTGTCCTGTTACCAGAGTAACAGGTAGATCTGGTGTTCTAGGTTTCTTTAGTTAGTGGGTGTCCTGTTACCAGAGTAACAGGTAGATCTGGTGTTCTAGGTTTCTTTAGTTAGTGGGTGTCCTGTTACCAGAGTAACAGGTAGATCTGGTGTTCTAGGTTTCTTTAGTTAGTGGGTGTCCTGTTACCAGAGTAACAGGTAGATCTGGTGTTCTAGGTTTCTAGGTGAGAATTGAAAGGACCTGATAGAAACACAGATAACACGAGTATGTGTGATACCAGCAGTGGGACAAGTTCAGAATAAAAATGACTCATTTGAGCATCAGCACATCAGGATTTGCCCTCTCATCCCTTTCCTGCCTTGTCCAGTTTGAGTGACTCACTGATTCAGCACTTTGTTCAAATTGTTCTCCATTTCTTGTCTTTTCATTAGACACTCTGCTAATTGATACTGACGATCGAGCAGTTCAGTTTGTTCTGCTGTTTGTACTTTCCCAAAGGTGGGGATCATTTCAACGATCGCTTGGTTTCTGTCTGAGATAACTTCTCTTTTTGCTTCATGGCCCAGTGAAGGAGGGTCTCGTGAGGGTTTGCTGATATTTTAATTTGGAGAGGATCTGAGTCTGGGTCTGACTGTATAATGAAACATTGACTGAGCTAATGAAACATTATTTGATTTCAATGCCAAAAATAAATTGTGTGATGTGACTTGAGTGTTTGCATGAGTGTTGTGTATTGTGCATTTTGAATTTTAAAACCATGAAAACTTCTCTACAAAGGGAAGCCTGGTTCTTTTTTAACCTTACCCCTCAGTGGATGAAAGAAGATTTCTCTCTATCATGTTTTCTACAACTCATTTGTTATTTATACTCACATGTGTTATTTATAGTCACATGTCTCTCTTCTGTTATTGGTGCAAGAATCATACAATCGCTGCATATTTACTATAAACCTGCCATCATATTTACTATAAACCTCTCATCATATTTACTATAAACCTGCCATCATATTTAGTATAAACCTGCCATCATATTTAGTATAAACCTCTCATCATATTTACTATAAACCTCTCATCATATTTACTATAAACCTGCCATCATATTTAGTATAAACCTCTCATCATATTTACTATAAACCTCTCATCATATTTACTATAAACCTCTCATCATATTTACTATAAACCTGCCATCATATTTAGTATAAACCTCTCATCATATTTAGTATAAACCTCTCATCATATTTACTATAAACCTGCCATCATATTTAGTATAAACCTCTCATCATATTTACTATAAACATCATATTTTCTATCTATTTACATTGTATGTACTACTGCCGTGTGGTGTGTTGTCACATGCTGCTCTGTAAATCTTTACTGCCTTTGCAGTTTCGCAGATCTTCAGACGCATCAGTCCTGTTCTTGTATCTCTCTGTGTTTACACTTGTAATGGAGAATCAAACTGCAATCCTTAAACACAGCTCACTGTTCTCCACAAACTAAGCACGACTTACATTTGACTTCACTAAATGAACATTTAGAAGTCCATGCCTTGTTAAAAACTGTATTCTGCATCAATCTTTCTTTAAGCTGACATATTTATGAGCTAAAAGCCCATTTCTATAAAGCTGTCCAGCACACTCACCGACACACTGGGCTACAGTGCACGAGCGAACATGCCAGATGCGAGATGCATGTTTAAAAACAATAACAAAATAAAAGCACTGCCTTCAAAATAAAAGCACCGCAGTAGTTAGTGCACCTATCACAGTGTAGTAGGGGTACCAGGCAGGCAGTTCCTAGTCCTTCCCACACCACACGCCGCGTTTATCAGATCCGCCAGGGCTACGATTACACTTCATGATGGTGAGTTTATATCCAAGTTAGCGTAGAATAGGAATCTGAAGCTGTGTAGCTGTGTAGCTATCTGGTGTGTATGCAGCACTCAGCACCAAATGCACAAGGTGGCGTTCCTCAAGGTGGAGTTCCTCAAGGTGGCGTTCCTCAAGGTTCCTCAAGGTGGCGCTCCTCAAGGTGGAGTTCCTCAAGGTGGAGTTCCTCAAGGTGGAGTTCCTCAAGGTGGAGTTCCTCAAGGTGCCGCTCCTCAAGGTGGCGCTCCTCAAGGTGGCATTCCTCAAGGTGGAGTTCCTCAAGGTGGAGTTCCTCAAGGTGGAGTTCCTCAAGGTGGCGCTCCTCAAGGTGGCATTCCTCAAGGTGGCGTTCCTCAAGGTGGCGTTCCTCAAGGTGGAGTTCCTCAAGGTGGCGTTCCTCAAGGTGGCGCTCCTCAAGGTGGCATTCCTCAAGGTGGCATTCCTCAAGGTGGAGTTCCTCAAGGTGGAGTTCCTCAAGGTGGAGTTCCTCAAGGTGGAGTTCCTCAAGGTGGAGTTCCTCAAGGTGGAGTTCCTCAAGGTGGAGTTCCTCAAGGTGGAGTTCCTCAAGGTGGCATTCCTCAAGGTGGCATTCCTCAAGGTGGCATTCCTCAAGGTGGAGTTCCTCAAGGTGGAGTTCCTCAAGGTGGAGTTCCTCAAGGTGGCGTTCCTCAAGGTGGCGTTCCTCAAGGTGGTGTTCCTCAAGGTGGTGTTCCTCAAGGCTGTTTGCCCTCTTCCTCTTGTTCTCTGTGAACACACTAGCCCAAATGTGACCTCATGGTGAAGAACATACTGAGCTGTTGTTCTCTTCCTGGACAGATGCCAACTGCTGTTCCTGCAGTTAGCCAGCAGGGGGAGCGTATGGGAAGTCTTCACACTTCACACTCATGGCAGCTCAGATCTGACATGCAATAATCACATCTACATTATTATCAAGGAAGTCCAACCACGCAAACGATCGAGGTTGCCAAGTGTGCGGGAATCCCACCAGCCGTGCTGTGTCATGTTTCTCTGACCTTCACCTGGCCTGCCTTGAAGTACACGACTGACAAAAAGATTAAGGATATTTGGCTTTTGGGTGAAATTTACCCACCACTCTTCTGTTCAACATAAAAAGTTCACGCTACAGTGATACTATATCATGAAAGTAGGGCATTTAAGTAGAAGCATACAATGGTGATTTCCTCATATCAAACAATGTATTGAAACAAAAGCCAACAACAGTGGTGGGTAAATCCCAACAAAACATGCCAATGTCTCCATAACTTGTCATGTGCCCTTGAGCATCAATTACAGCTTGACAACGACGTCTCAAGCTGTTCACAAGTTGACGTATTGTCTACGTAGTCATGGCACCTCGCTCTTCTTGAAGGGCAACCCTCACTGAGATTCTGGGGTCCAGAGTTATGAGCCTCTACACGGTGACTCAGCTGATCCTGCAGGTTTTCTATGGGATTCAGGTGTGGAGAAGGTGCTGCTCCATGTGAGGAACCCCAGTCTCCAGCGGCCGTTCCTAATGATACGACCTCGATGAGCTCTCATCCATGAAGATGAAATTAGGCCTGTTTTGTTAATACAGAGGCACAATGACTGGATTAATGATGTTATGCTTCTCACATACTATTTCTCAAGTGTAGGGCAGTTCTGTACTGACTAGACACTCCTGCACAATAACACCAACACCACCACCAAAGGCTGGTCTGGTGACAACAGTGGCTCATGCATAACGTTCTCCTTGACGTCTCCACCATCGTTGGTGGCCATCATTTCTACTCAGCGCGTCTTGACTTTCATCAGTGAACAGCATTGAGGCCACTGGTCCCTCGTCCAGCATAAATGTTCCCTGGAGCATGAATGTCCTCCCTTAAATGGCTTTCATCATCCGGTTCTGCAGGACACTGTCCACAATGAAGCGGTCATCAGTGTGGGACGTGGCCACAGGACGTCCACTTCTGTGTCTTTTTGTGACTCTTCCAGTCTCTCTGTATCTCTGTTGCAACCTGGTAATGACACTCTAAAAAGTCAGTGGCCACTTCCGTCTGAGAACATCCTGTTTGAAGCCTCACAATGGGGAGGGACTGTTGATCAGTTGTTGGGTGTTGTCTTGGTCTCATGATGTCACAATGTGAACAGCACAATGAGGAGGACTGTTTACATACCAGTTCTACCTGAACCAGGACATCAATTGGTCGATTCATGGATCAAACACCTGTTGTGTATTTTGACGTTAAGATCCTTGATAGAGGACAGCACGTTGTACAGAAAGTACTGAAACACTAAAGACAAAAAGTCCTGAAACGTTGAAAACAAAACTTATCCCTAACGTTTTGTGAGTAGTGTATGTTTCTGCTGCCAGAACAGAGTCTTGTGCAAGAACTTGAATTCTGCTAAGGTGTTTGAGACTCATCAGATACACATAATTTCATTATTTTACCCAGTCTACAGGAGAGAAAAGACTCCAAACGAGGGCATGGCAGACAGACGGGGGGTGGGGTCTCCAAACGAGGGCTTGGCAGACAGACGGGGGTGGGGTCTCCAAACGACGGCGTGGCAGACAGACGGGGGTGGGCTGGGTGGTTATGTGGATATGGGGAGGGAGAGATGCAAATGTTTTAATATATGTAAAAATTAAACACTATGAAAACTGGACACACCAAATGAATTTAATGAATCTTGAGTTCCACAAAGATCCTCCTTGTAAATGGACATTAATAGTCTTGCCAGATTTCCACTTAAGTTATTAATAAAATCATAGCATGGCGCTAAAATGCAGCTGGTGAGAAGTCATAGCTCAGTCAGTTAACTGTCATAGCTCAATCAACACAACCTGTATAAGTGCACAGTCAATCCAGTCTAATCAGACATCTACCCATCAACTCTACCAGTATTTGTCCACAGTCAATCTAGTATAATCAGACAACTCATTTAAGTATAAAAGCTCTAGGCAAAAAGCACAACTGGTGTCTTTGTGCAGGACCCAATATTGACTGATTCTTAAGGAAAAATACCCTTTACAGGGAGAGGTGAATGAAGAATCTTAGGTCCAGTAAAATCTGGATAATCTCATTTCTGATAATGGCGACCCCACTCCCGTCTGTCTGCCACACCGTCGTTTGGAGACCCCACCCCTGTCTGTCTGCCACGCCCTCGTTTGGAGACCCCACCCCCGTCTGTCTGCCACGCCCTCGTTTGGAGACCCCACCCCCGTCTGTCTGCCACGCCCTCGTTTGGAGACCCCACCCCCGTCTGTCTGCCACGCCCTCGTTTGGAGACCCCACCCCCGTCTGTCTTCCACGCCCTCTTTTGGAGACCCCACCCCGTCTTTCAACCACTTGCATGTGATACATGGATCAGTCGCGGCCCACATAAGCCACATCTGAATTAAATGATTCTCCTTCTCAGGCGACAGTTGTTGAATCCTCATTTGTAACATGAATATCTTCTGTCTCTTTTCATCTCTTCAGCAGTACAGTCAGACCCTGAGTGACCCACCCAGTGCCTCCTCTCTGGCTGACACCACATCACCGCCCTTGGCTAATTCTGCCCCCTTGTAGTGTGTCAGACTTACTGATGAGTAATGAAGTAGTCTTTGTGCTTTCTATTACATTAGTCAAGACATCCATTAGGGAATTACTTTAAAAACACTTAAGGAACACTGTGCTGAGAAGGGGGAGATGTTTAGGGCATCTGTGTAGCTTTATCACAGTTAAAGAGAGTTTTACAGTGGATATGAGTGGAGGTTTTAGACGGTGATGAAGACAGAGAACTGGCTTCTGTGAATAGACCAGTACTAGTTATTCATGTCACATTGTAGTTTACATGGCAAACATACTGAATATTAGCCATTCAAGACGCACATTAATGAATTAACTGATCAAATTGGTTCAGATACCTGATCAAAACTGGGTTCAGATACCTTCAGTCTTCATTCACCACACCTGGTCAGACCAGCACAGCTAAAGGGGTGTGTGTCTGTAACACGGCAACAAGCATGTAGCGAACCAAGCGTTGCCGTGTGCAGCATGAAACAGCCATTTAAAAAATCATGCAAAACATGGTTAATGATTAAAGATGGTGCCTGATGGGTAGTGATTAAAGATGGTGCCTGATGGGTAGTGGTTAAAGATGGTGCCTGATGGGTAGTGATTAAAGATGGTGCCTGATGGGTAGTGGTTAAAGATGGTGCCTGATGGGTAGTGATTAAAGATGGTGCCTGATGGGTAGTGATTAAAGATGGTGCCTGATGGGTAGTGATTAAAGATGGTGCCTGATGGGTAGTGGATAAAGATGGTGCCTGATGGGTAGTGGTTAAAGATGGTGCCTGATGGGTAGTGATTAAAGATGGTGCCTGATGGGTAGTGGTTAAAGATGGTGCCTGATGGGTAGTGATTAAAGATGGTGCCTGATGGGTAGTGGATAAAGATGGTGCCTGATGGGTAGTGGATAAAGATGGTGCCTGATGGGTAGTGGATAAAGATGGTGCCTGATGGGTAGTGATTAAAGATGGTGCCTGATGGGTAGTGGATAAAGATGGTGCCTGATGGGTAGTGGTTAAAGATGGTGCCTGATGGGTAGTGGATAAAGATGGTGCCTGATGGGTAGTGATTAAAGATGGTGCCTGGATAAAGGGCCTGATGGGTAGTGATTAAAGATGGTGCCTGATGGGTAGTGGATAAAGATGGTGCCTGATGGGTAGTGATTAAAGATGGTGCCTGATGGGTAGTGGATAAAGATGGTGCCTGATGGGAAGAATAGGAGATTCAGGTGAGGAGTGTTTCATAATGGCTAAAATTAGGGGATTAAGGTGAGGAGTGTGTTATAATGGCGAAGATTTGAGGATTAAAGTAAGGACACCTTGATAATGGTGTTTTTAAAGGGATTAGGGGAGGGGAGTTTTATAGGTTAAAAGATTCAGGTATGAAGAGGTTCATCAGATCCGATCATTTGGTACAGGCAGAGTGCGGATTATACAGTGCCAATGGGCAGGTGGGTTCAGCTACAGGACCTAAAGGGAACCAGTAAGGAGCAGGTGTGTGCTTCAGTGAAATCATGTCTCACCATCCTTACTGTATCTTACTTGTTTAATGACTATTCAAATGAAATAAACTCTATTGATTGATTCATATGGTCAAAAAGTACCTCTAGAAATTCTACATTGTCTCCTATGACTGAGCACCAGTGTTAGTTAACATTAAAACATGGCATGTAATATTGCTAATGGAAGGCCAAGCCAGCACTGGAAATAAAAGGGAAGATGCTCAGCTAAAACCATTTAGCTAAACTGTAAGATCAAGCCAAAGATATTAACTATCTGATGCTAGCGTTCTGACACACACACACACACACATATACACAAACACCCTCACACACACACACATATACACAAACACCCTCACACACACACACACACACACATACACACACACACACACACACACACACACACACACACACACACACACACATATATACACGCACACCTTTTTCTTTACGAGTACTGTGAAGGTTCACGCTGCTACATCACACCCGACTAGTCTTGCAAAAGACTTGGCAATGACATCACGGGTTAAATGAGTCAGAGAGACTAACACTAACCTCTGTGGAGAGGGATAGTGAGTTGTACATGTGTGTATTGACTGTTTATTGTGGTATATATAGTGTTCACTGTGATACATGTGGTGTGTATTGTCTGTGTTTACTGTGGTATATGCGAGATGCACTGTGATTAGATTAGACATATAGAGGTTCAGTGCCAATAGGGTCCTTACTGGAGCTGTGGAGCAAAACCAGATAAAATAACTACTGAACTACTTAATTTCTGGACTACTACACTACTGGACATTACTGAGTATTTGACATGTGAACTGTACTTTTAAATGAAGATTGGCCAGTTTTGATCCTTTGCACTAACCAGTGAAAAACGATGTTTGATGATGAAGATGTTGAGAAAAAAAAGCTGTGTGTATTGTCTGTGTGGACGAGGGGACACGGGGAGTGTGTTGTGGACGAGAGGACACGGGGAGTGTGTTGTGGAGGAGGGGACACGGGGAGTGTGCTGTGGACGAGGAGACACAAGGAGTGTGTTGTGGACGAGGAGACACGGGGAGTGTGTTGTGGACGAGGAGACACGGGGAGTGTGCTGTGGACGAGGGGAGGGGACATGGGGAGTGTGCTGTGGACGAGGGGAGGGGACACGGGGAGTGTGTTGTGGACGAGGGGACATGGGGAGTGTGTTGTGGGAGGAGGGGACACGGGGAGTGTGCTGTGGACGAGGGGACACGGGGAGTGTGCTGTGGACGAGGGGACATGGGGAGTGTGCTGTGGACGAGGGGACACGGGGAGTGTGTTGTGGAGGAGGGGACAAGGGGAGTATGTTGTGGACGAGGGGAGGGGACACGGGGAGTGTGTTGTGGACGAGGGGAGGGGACACGGGGAGTGTGTTGTGGACGAGGGGAGGGGACACGGGGAGTGTGCTGTGGACGAGGGGACACGGGGAGTGTGCTGTGGACGAGGGGACACGGGGAATGTGCTGTGGACGAGGAGACACGGGGAGTGTGCTGTGGACGAGGAGACACGGGGAGTGTGCTGTGGACGAGGGGACACGGGGAGTGTGCTGTGGACGAGGAGACACGGGGAGTGTGCTGTGGAGGAGGGGACAAGGGGAGTGTGTTGTGGAGGAGGGGACAAGGGGAGTGTGTTGTGGACGAGGGGAGGGGACAC
>JAGXOD010000119.1:205000-255000 GCA_020368025.1 Brachyhypopomus occidentalis
CAATCACAAAGATTTCCGTTATCACGAAAAGGGTTCGGTGACAAAACGCACCACACAAGCTGCAATAAAACGGCCGCCCTCCTCCGCTTTGTTTGAACTGTTTTGCAAAACAAAAAAAATCATTCTCGAGAGGCGCGTGACATTTTGTTTACATATCCCATCGCCCTCTCGCACGTCTCCCCATTACGTCAACATGCACATCAAGTCAGCGCAAAACTATAGCGTGCAGTATCCACCCCAATGTCTGCATGACCCAACAACTTTATTTCAGTTGCCACGGCCGCGTTGTATCGGCTTTCGGGACAGATGATCCGCCAGCAGTACAACGGGACGAGGTTACTTACGCTGCTGTTCTCGCCGGTCCAGTGGACCATCGCCTGGTTGTGGGTGGCATCCCCTTTGAGAACGAAGGAGCTGCTGAGTAGGGACACTTTCTCCTGGGTTAGTGCCCTCCGGATCCGGGAAGCCCCCGCCGCCGGTCCGCCCGGATCCCCGTTGTTATCTCCGCGGCTGACCGTCGTGGGAAGCGTCTCGTCTCCAATGTTGGCATCCTGACGGTAGCTGTCAATACGACCCCCGTTTCTCCGGTTAAAAACGCTGCTGTCACAGTAAACCGATCCTAGTACTGACATACACGTCACCGCAAAGAAGAAAGCCGAGGACAGGTGCGCAAAAACACGGAAAGAAGCCACGACGCGCGCCATCATGATGCGTGTCTATCTTACACTGTCAGCGCGAGAGCAATGCGAGTGAAAAGACAGCTCTTCTGTACGAGAGCAGAGCGCGAGGCAGTGTGAGGGAGGGGAAGGAGAGCGAGAGCACACAAGCGAGAGCACGCGGGCGTCCGTGCAGCGCGCGGCGAGGATCGGGTGCCATCAGGCGGTGTAAAGTGTTAACGTTCCATTTCAGACACACGGGAACTCCTGGGAGGGTGACATTTTATAGAGATTTATGAGGACGGCTTTGGCTTGACAATAAACCCATGTAGTCTACATCACCCCACCAGACAAGCTTTAATGTATCATGCATTAAAACGATATGCGACGCCTTCCGGGGGAGCCGAGCTACACCTGTCCACAGCAACAAAATATAGTGCATAATGGAAGCGAGGATCAGCGAGGTTATGTTCATAGGTCTAGGAAGATTAAGGAATGGACACCCATCATTAACTATAGTCCTACACAATCAGCAACACAGCCGGGTTGCAGGTCCAGTGATTGTGTGTAGCATAGGACTGATCTGCCTTTAAAACCTGTTTCAACTCTACAGCTCATTACACATGATTCAACTATTCAAATAAGGACTTTGAGAGATTTTTCTGTAATTCAAGACTAGGTCACATGATGCTTTAATTATCTGGCCTTTGTCTACAGAACAGACAACTAAAGAGAAAGCAGAGTATCAAAGGCAGCTCTCTGTACGTGTGTGTCCACCGTGCACCAACCAGTTTAAACAATCTCGCTTGCTCATATTAGTTTGTGTAGAATGAAATGCCTTCGTTAGTGTGTGTATTACAGCTAATATATCCTGACATTCACGTTTATGTTTCTGTCAGAGGTGTCTGAAACGCTTACTCAAGAAATGAAGTCCTAATTAATAAAGGGTGTCCACAACGTTGAAATGCTCCGAGTTATTAACATTCCGATTCGAAACGTTGACCACATTTTTTAAATCTCTTCTTTCAGCTAGCTTTGCTACTGATGGTTTCTTACTGATCTCAAATGCATCGCGTGGATGTCTTAGGTCACTTAGGACTAACGACATTAGTTGAACGTCGCCGACTAACTACGTTCTCCACACCTGTTACTTTAAACGCACTGATTTATTTAGCGCATATCGCCCTCTAGTGGAAATAAGAAATATAGCAATATGACATTCTAAATACACAACGTTTAGGGAGGCTAACGAGGGGAGGCTGATGTCAATAATGAGATAGTATTACTCTGTTTGTGTTGTTTATTGTGCGATGATATTCTAGTCATAAACACACGTCAGTCAAATTTAAAGCCACTTCAAAAAACCTGATAGCAGATTATAAACAACTCCTAGATAAGAGCGACATTAGCACTTCTTAAACCCAGCCATACACAATAGGAAGTGTCAATCTGAAACAACGCTGCTTCATATGCCACAGTCTAAGTTAAGCATGTTAATATACGACTATATGTATTTAACAAGCAGTAGCCTACCAGACCCAGAAGAACGGCACTGGCTGTGGTATAATCCAGAGACCTGCTGCCGTTTTGAGGCAGGCGGTGGTCGGTGAGCGGCCTCCCCCCGTCCAGCACCACGCAGTCAGCGTGACCCAGCTCAGTTCTGCTGGGAAGCTTCGTCCATGAACAGAACAGAGACGGATATGATCACGTAGGAAGGGAGAAGTCAACAGTGGGGAAGGTTGGATATGCAACAACAGGATGCAGGTTTCAGATGGGATCAGTCACGGTAGATCACAGCATCACTGACAGGATCACCGACAGGATCACCGACAGTATCACTGACAGTATCACCGACAGTATCACTGACAGTATCACCGACAGTATCACTGACAGCATCACTGACAGGATCACCGACAGTATCACCGACAGTATCACTGACAGTATCACCGACAGTATCACTGACAGCATCACTGACAGGATCACTGACAGCATCACTGACAGGATCACTGACAGGATCACTGACAGGATGGAGAGCCTGCTGCCCAGCTCTGAATAAGGGTTACGGTTTAAAAAAAAAACTTTAGGACTTTTTCAATTGAAATAGTCCATCCAATGAGGCGATCGGCCCTCAATAGGGCACATGCTTGTGCTTTTCAGGTCAGAGTACTGAGACCAGAGTTGTTTCTGAATACTTGTGTCCTTGACTAATTCACTAATCACTACAAAGACAGATCATACAGAACACTACATAGGGTACCTTCTTAGGGGGACAGCCAACATAATTTGGACAACACTATCTGACCATTACTTTGAGTTTAACTGTAGTAGCTGTAAACCTGTCACCATACCTGATACCAGCAGCCCTGCTATACAGTACTGATATCTGCCCTAAGAAACAACTAGGTTAACCACTTACATTGACGTTAATATATTCGTGTCTGTGCTAAATGACTTAATGAGATTATCACCCTTGAACAATTTCGCTTCTGAACTTTGGGGTTCCTGAATGACGTAACGTCCTGTTTGGCCACGTCAGAACACGTCACTGTAACCTTCCCGGTTTGGTACAAAATGTGTTCGTCCTTGCTCATATGCGTCAACCAAACCAGCGGCAATAGGCGGATTCAATCTCTGCGTTCATTGGACGATTTGAAGCCGCGTCATAAAACGGTACGCTGCCATTGGTTGGCCGATGTGCTCGCCCGCGTTTCTAACGTTGTGTCACCTCCCCGCGTGCACCGTGAATAAAGATGGCGGGTGTGTGTGTACGTGCCATGAGACAGAGCTGCTCGCTGTTAGCACGTCCTTTACTTTTAAGGTACGTTTCTTATGGCGCCCCAGCCCACCCCAGGTAATTTTGGGGTGTTCTCTTGCCCTGCGTGATGATGGCGGAAAAACCGGAGCGCGCAGAGAGACGTCATGATTCTGAAAGCCCTCGTTAGCTAGGTTAGCTTAGCATAGTTCGCTGGTGTATTTGAGCTGTAAGACGCGCGTCAGTCTATCTCAAATCAACTCAAACTAACTGAAATAAACTAAACTCCGGGAAGGAAGCGACTGCAGCGGCCCGCCACGGCTCACCAAACGCGGTGCTGTGTGCGCAGACAGGACGTTAACTCTGCTGGTTTACGTGTGCTAACAGGCTTGCTAGTTATTTAGAGCAGAGCTGTGAACTCGTCCCATAGATCAGGAGAACGTAAACTGTGTTTTTACTTTGAGACACTACGCGATAGATGTTTATCTGTTTTTAAGGGACGTTTGTGTACAGGAATGGATATCCTAGCTAAGTTGCCTAAATCTAGCTGCCATAGGTTAACGTGCCCATGTCTGCTAGGTGCAAAAAATAATTCAGAAAAGTGGACATGACGTCGCTTTGGAGAAATATGCATATTTGCAATTTATAGGCAGGCTGTTTGCATTACAACAGATTAAGCCAAAATAAAGGTTAGGATGATACGCCTTCAGATATAGTTAGCATGGCGAAGCCGCCAGTATCTCATGTCACAGGCTGTTGTGATTGTGGGGCGAAAGTATTCTGTTCAGTGCAGAATCTTCGACTTACAACTGAGACTCTTACGCTACCGAGCGTCATGACGTCACTGTCGCTTCCAGGGCGACGCCCCGCCTCCTGTGCACAGCGGCCCAGCAGAAGGGGGAGGGGTCAGAGGAGGAGAACGGCACGCGGAAGCCCGAGCCGACCACGGCGGAGAAAAGCTTAGCAGAGGAGAAGGCGCAGGTGGAAGAGCAGCTCAAAGAAATGACGGTAAGGGAGGATCACGCGCCTGCGTGGGAGAGGCAGAATAAAAGTGTCATGGCAACTTCCCAATGTCGGTGTGTCTCTTGTATTTAGGATAAATACAAACGGGCACTGGCAGACACTGAGAACCTCAGACAGAGGAGTCAGAAAATGGTAGACGACGCGAAACTGTACGGTGAGCAGAGCACAATCACTATGGCAGGAAACCCGGAGTGTGAGTGTCTGTCATGACTGGGGATTACACAGGGGTGGTTTGGTTGACACGGGATTACACAGGGGTGGTTTAGCTGACACGGGATTACACAGGGGTGGTTTAGTTGACACGGGATTACACAGGGGTGGTTTACCTGACACGGGATTACACTGGGTGGTTTAGCTGACACGGGATTACACTGGGTGGTTTAGCTGACACGGGATTACACGGGGGTGGTTTACCTGACACGGGATTACACGGGGGTGGTTTACCTGACACGGGATTACACGGGGGTGGTTTATCTGACATGGGATTACACAGAAGTGGTTTGCCTGACACGGGATTACACAGAGGTGGTTTGCCTGACACGGGATTACACAGGGGTGGTTTGCCTGACACAGGATTACACAGACATTGTTCATTCTTCACACCAGGGTCCGAGAGCTAATTTGGCAAGATGACATTTGCACAGAGCACATTTTATAACGATCAGTAACACAGTAAAACTATAACCAGACGTGACTGCAGTGTTTCAGTGTAACGGTCTGATCTCAGAGGAGCAAGACCAGACGCTGGGCAGGTGTAGTGAGGGAGCTCAGAGACGTGCACCACACACACGCACACACACACACACACACACACACACGCCACAGTGTAACCCCTCCCTCCCTGTCACACTGAAACGCTGCATGTCCAGAATAGGCCCCGCCCCTCACACAATCCTTCTCGCTGCTGTTCACAGGAATCCAGGGATTCTGCAAAGACTTGCTGGAGGTGGCGGACATCTTGGAGAAGGCGACACAGAGCGTCCCCAAGGAGCAGGTGAGCTCGGACAACCCCCACCTGAAGAACCTGTACGACGGGCTGGTGATGACGGAGGTTCAGATCCAGAAGGTGTTCTCCAAGCACGGGCTGGTGAAGCTCGATCCGGCGGGCCAGAAGTTCGACCCCTACGAGCACGAAGCCCTCTTTCACACCCCCGTGGAAGGCAAGGACCCCGGCACCGTCGCCTTGGTTACCAAAGTGGGATACAAGCTGCACGGACGCACCCTGCGGCCCGCCTTGGTGGGCGTGGCCAAAGCTCCGTAACCGCTCTGGTTCTGCAGTGTCTCCTGGGCGGTTTGGCTGGTCCAGCGTCTCCGCATGCGTCCCGGACGGCTGCACGCCACACGATGACCTGTTGTATGGACAGATGTGGACCCATTTCACTTAAGTTTATGCGTTAATTAATTAAGAATATAATTTATGACTGTGATTGGGCACGTTACCCGAGTTACAGACAGATGAGAAAATGCACAGGTCTTTTTTTCTGTTAACATTGACATTGTGTTCAAAGGCCTGTATGTCCTTGCTGTGTGTTAGAGTGCAGATGCAAAGCTCCACCCAATGGCAGTGTGTACCCCGCCTTCTGCAGGGTGGAGTTTCGCTGCCTCTCTGGTCTCCACCCACCTGTCAGTCACCGTTAGTAACGCCCTTGTTGGCTGCTGCTACAGAAGTCGTCCCTGCAGTCGTCTCCTCTCTGGACAGGAGAGACGCTTCTGCAGACCATGGACCACGTGTGGAGCTGCACTTGTTCTGGGACAGCTCACCTGGTCCTGTAGTCCTGCGACATGCTCACACGCCGTCCTGCATTGTGTCAACACGGACGTCCATCTGCAGGCCCTGCTCCTCCAACCCGCCTCAGCAGGCTCCGCTCGTGTGTGTGTGTGTGTAAGGGCAGATCGTAGTCCACAGAAACACGTCAAAAACAGAACCTCAGGGTTCAGTCTGTATCTGGTCATTAAACATGATTCACCCTCCTCACATTCCAGCCCCAGCGCACTGAAGCAGGAGGTCTTGGCCAGTAGCTGAAGTGTGACCTGTGTTAGGTACACGGGCTGGATCAGAACATCCTGATTCTGGAGGGGCTGGACTGGACCAACATGCCCTCCCACTAGAGGGCCTGGCTGACATTACAGTCTACATTACATTTGGAAAACATTTCTTAATAAAATATAAAGAGAACTAATGTGTGTTTTTGTTTTGTTTTTTTAGAAGCATATTGAGCACAGGGTGCTGATCAGCTTTGATTATCTGCCCTTTGACCCAGAATACCTCCGGTTCTCTCCTAAACACAGCCACCTTAAACGTGTCATCTTTTACCCAAAGATCTAATTATCAAGAGTAAAGTTTGTTTTTAGTTTAAAACTAGTTTCTCATTGAAGTCCAAGCAGTACAATATTTGCATTGACTGTTTCTTCTGGCTGTGCTCACCCAACCACCTCACGTGGACGCACCTTCAGGGCCGGCAGCCCCACGACCTGTCGGCCATCAGCACTCAGACACCTAAGAACAGCCAGACAGCACAGAGGTCGCAGAAAAAAGCGTCTGGACACGCCCACAAGGCGGAGTTTGTTCTGAACATTTTAATACAAAATAGGATGCATGTTAGAAGAGAAGGCAATGCACCTTTAAACATACTCAACACACTGAACACCAGGACAAGTGTGAATGTTCCCAACGGCACACAGGAGCAACGCGGGCATGCCACAAGCAGACAGGACACCACCCCACACACTTTTTTTTACAAAATTATAAAAATGCTTTTGAAATAAAATACTTTACATTTCACAGATCAGGGGGGTTTGCAGTCTCCCCAACCTCTCACACATCTTAAATTATCTTATATTTACACATTCTAAAATGGCACAATTATTCCTGTGACCATTAAAATACAAATGTTAACCCAACAGGGCCAGAGCTGAGTGGTCACTGCCTCAAGTGCTGGAAACCCCCCGTTTCTCCCAGCGCAACGTTTGGGTCGTTCCTCTCAACATTTGTTTTAAACAAAATAATTCCTCTCTAATAAGGATGTGGGAACAGCTGGTTTGTCCATCCCAGACCTCCGTAATCTCCATGATGAATGTTGACAGTCACTGAAAGCAAAGCACTGGTCATTCTTGCAGGTGATTGGCTCGTCTGCAGTGCGCTTATCTGGGGATGACTGCACCATCTTATTTCAGTCTTCAGCCAATTCCCCCACGCCTGCCCCTCTGGACGGGGGTCCCACAGTCCTGCCCCAGTGGGGCAACTCCTCAGCCCAGCCACCCCACAGGCTCTCCGAGCTCAACAGCGTGTAGGAAGAGACTCGTCTTTGTGCACAACAGGAGACCCCTAGTGTTGGACATGCTGTACGCTTGACATCTGACCTTAGACAGCCGCCACCTTTTGAAGAATTTGGCATCATGCATGTGGGGCAAAAGGAACAGATAACTGAGAGGGAGACAGGCCAGGAGAGGGAGACAGGCCAGGAGAGGGAGACTCTGTTCTCCTCTCTCGTCTGTATTCTAGGGTGCAGTCCCCGGGTTTGGCCTTCACACAACACCATTTGCATTTAAATGGGAGTGAGACCAGATACATGCTGCATTAGAACTGACCACCGAGACGAGACGAGACACACACTGCATCTGAACTGACCACCGAGACGAGACGAGATGAGACACACACTGCATTAGAACTCCTGACAGGCCGGAAAAAGAAAACAAAACTAGAAATGATAAATTAATGAGATCAATAAAAAGTGACAAACAGCAGTTGTTCTGCTGGACTTTGGTAAGATCATCTCGCATGTTCGTCCTGGATTTGCTCGTGTTCGTCTCGCCACATTAAAGGAGCACAGGATCATGGGATTTATCCACGGAGAAAATAACCAAAATGTGGAAACACTTCACCACCAGAATAGTCCACACATCCTGAACTGTGGTGACATCGTCGCTGTGGAGGAAACTCTTACACACACACACACACACACACACACACACACACACAGCCTGCAGCTGAGACGAACGCACAACCGCTCACCCCAGTGAGTTTTAATGAACGATTTGGCATAATCAAAGGAAACTGAGTCCTATCTGCTGAGGACGATGTGATCTCCCTGTCCAACAGAGGGACAGTGTTAAACCCTCACAGCCATATAACCAGACATACGGCTCCAAAAAACAACATAACAAATCAACTGAACATCACACGTCAACACAGCACGTAAAATAAACTGCAGAACGTAGCCCAGAAATCCTCAAATGAACAGAACCACCCCCCAAAATAAAAGTCCCCCCAAACTCCCACATAAAAGTCCCCCCACAACGCACCAGCCAACCCGGGCAGCCAACATCCACCAGGTGGTGCTAACGTGCTTCAGGCAAGTCAGAGTCAAACGGCCCCAATATCAAAGCTTTTCCCGCCAAGCGACGGGTGAGGTGAGAGGCAGCAGGAGCAGGAGGACAGCAACACAAAGATGGCAAACGGCACGACATGCTTCTTCTCGGCCAGCAGAGGGCGCTTCTTTTCGCTTCATAGCTCGCTGCTTTCTTCTAGGGGTTTGTTTGTTTTTTATGAAAAAGTCTTTAAATGCCAAATGCAACACAGAATGTTCCAGAAGCTTCTCTATGCAACACATTCCTTTTAAATACTTTCACAACCAGTAGAAACAGAAGCTTATGAAGAGGTTTTTAACCTCACAAAGTTGTGATTTTTCCTTTTAAAAAATGTCAAAAGCATTCTCTCTGAGAACATACGGAGACGTCTCTGGGGGAAGCAGAGTGGACTCCATCACGTTTGTGAGGAAGATGTTTCAGCGCTGTGAGAGCAGCGTGTTTGTACTGCCGCACGATGACATGTAGTACAGCAGGGTCCTTACTGCCGCACACAGCAGGGTCCTTACTGCCGCACACAGCAGGGCCCTTACTGCACAGCAGGGCCCTTACTGCCCACACACAGCAGGGCCCTTACTGCACAGCAGGGCCCTTACTGCCTCACACAGCAGGGACCTTACTGCCGCACACAGCAGGGCCCTTACTGCCGCACGCACACAGCAGGGTCCTTACTGCCGCACACAGCAGGGCCCTTACTGCCGCACACAGCAGGGCCCTTACTGCCGCACACAGCAGGGTCCTTACTGCCGCACACAGCAGGGCCCTTACTGCCGCACACAGCAGGGCCCTTACTGCCGCACACAGCAGGGCCCTTACTGCCGCACACAGCAGGGGGCCGCACAGCAGGGCCCTTACTGCCGCACACAGCAGGGTCCTTACTGCCGCACACAGCAGGGTCCTTACTGCCGCACACAGCAGGGCCCTTACTGCCGCACACAGCAGGGTGCAACACTCTCTCCAAACTGGGTTGGTAGAAATATAGAGATGCAATCCTCAGAAAGTGGATATGCTTATATCAAAATCACTCCTCTTTTACAACATTACAACATGTTCCTATGACTAAGGATAGGGGTTATGACACCACAGGGCCGCTAGACAAGGGTCTATACGGTTCAAATGAGCTTTCAAATTTTCATGACAAACCTTACAACACACACACACACACACACACACACACAGTCAGTGTTATGAAGCATCCCGAGAGATCCAGCCGCTCTCTGTGAGGAAGCTGAGGATGCGTCTCTTCAGCACCTTGTCCAGGTAGGCAGGCAGGCGGCTCTTGCCAGGGACACCCTGCCTTTTCTGCAGGTGGTCTTTAATGATGATGGTCTTCACAGTCAGGTAGCGAGAGGGACTCAGGTTCAGCGAGTTACAAAGCACCTTCTCACGCTCAGACAGCAGCTCGAAGGCCGCTAAATGTTCGATGGCCGAAAACTCGCCGTCTTTGCCTTCCTCTCTGACGGCACTGGCCCCGCCCCCAACGCCCCCAGCTCCGCCCCCGGTCCCTCCCCCGAGCCCAGTGCCACCGCCCCCGACCCCGCCCCTCTTGGAGCTCTTGTTCTCTTTGCGCTTCTCGCGCTTGTGCCTGGCGGCCTCGTACTCGGCGGACTCGTCCAGGCGCGTGATGCCGTTGCGGCGGTAACGCTGCAGCTCGCGCACTTTTGCACGCAGCGCTCGCTCCTTCTGCATGTTGTCGAAGAAATCCTCGAACTCGCGGCGAGCCATGAACTGGCACAGAGGCCGTAGCCTCGCCCGCTGCTCACGCTCCTCCTTCGTCACCTTCCTCTTCGCCGCTGCAGCCGTCGCCCCGGAGCCCGCCGTCGGAGTCGCCGCCCCGCCCCCACCCGGGGCTCCGCCCCCCGCCCCTCCCAGGCCTCCGCCCCCCGCAGTCACGCCCGGCCGCTCGCGCTCCTTGTCCTTCTTGTCGCGGCCGAGGAAGGCGGGCACCAGGTTGTAGTCGCGCGCGATGTTCTTGCGACGCTGCCGCTCGCGCAGCTTGCGCACGTACATGTCCACGTGCGCACGCTTCATCTCAATCTCCACGTCCTCGTCGTCGTAGTTCACCGACAGGCCGCTGATCAGCTTCTCCGCCTCCTGGTCGTACTCGATCTCGTAGTCGTCGCGCAGCGGCATGTAGCCCAGCTGCTGCTGCTCCGTGGTGGAGATGAGGAGGGGGGGCAACGGCGTAGTGAGGCTGGGAGACAGGGGCCCCCCGCTGGGACACGTGTGGTCCGTCACCCGGTTGGGAATGTTGTCCGGGATGCAGGCCTTGCCCAGGTTGCCGTGTATGTACATGGTGACGTAGTGGTCCATGACTTCCTGAGGGGTTCGGGCCCCCACGTGTGTGGCCATGTCCTCCTGGAACACACAGGGGGTAAATGAAGAAAGCAAAACAATGAACACACACACAGTGACACACACACACAAACTCATGCAAGCACACAGGTACACGTGAACACATATATGCAGCAAAACACATGCATGTGCAGATATATGCATGCAGACATATGCTTGTGATCCAGAAGCATTCATTAACATTATTACAAAATAAAGACCTTCATCAATGCCAAAACTCACGCAGACTGCAATACACATTAAGGCTGTGCAAATATGAATTGATTACTACTATCATTTTAATTTCATCTTCAACTTATGAGGCGGTTGAAAAGTGTGCGGACTCCGTGTCAAATTGAGTTAGAAGTGAAATATAATTACCATTACTAGCTACAAACTGCAAATTAGCATTAGCAAATGAGTAAGACGCTCCAACGACACGAACTTTCCAGCAAATGGAACATTCGTGGAAACTCAAAACAAACAGCGAAACTTGGGCGAGTTCGCCGTGTGAGCAGCAAAGCGGACGAGACACCGTTCAACGCCACAATCCGCTACTGCGAGCGGCCTATATGCGACCTGTAATTCCACCATATTAACTTTTAATTCCACAGCACAGTTAATGAAGCGCATTCATTCAAGACTCGTACCCAGTTTCCAAAGCCATACTGTTCGATAGCATCGAGCAGCGACTGCTCTTCCCTGCTGGTCCAGCTTCCCTCCGCCTCGGGACCCCAAAGGGTGAAGCGCCCGCCGTCAACTTGCTGATAGCCGTGCCATCTCCGGTGACCGCCGATTTCGGCACCCGCGGAGAAGCATTCCGGACACAGCTCAATATCTTGACAGTCAGTACACCGAATCCGCAGGTTCGTAACATCTGCCAGGCAGTTCACGCAGTACTTCTTCCCCAGGTCGGCCATGTTGCTCTGGCTTGTTGTTGGAAGCCGCTGTGGCTCGCGGGGAGGGCATGCGTACTAGAGCGTCTCCGCTCAGGCTACTGCGTCTCATTAATATTAATATAAGCAGCGCGAAAGCCTTTTGATTGGCTTTTGGAGTCCGTAGCCAGGACGACTGAAGAAAAACACAGATCAGTGCATTGAATGAGCGAACAAGACTCCAGTGAGCTTCAGCGCACGTGAAGTTCATACTAAATTCGAATTTAAGTTTGGGTGAGCACGAGACTGTTTCCTGCATCACACCTGATATCTGCTCAGTGGTTCAGTGTTTGTGTTCAGTGTGTCTGATTGTGTGGTGTGTATACGTTTATATATATATATATATATATATATATATATATATATATATATATATATATATATATATATATATGTGTGTGTGTGTGTGTGTGTATATATATATATATATAATATGTGTGTGTGTGTGTGTGTGTGTGTATATATATATATATATGTGTGTGTGTGTGTGTGTGTGTGTATATATATATATATATATGTGTGTGTGTGTGTGTGTGTGTGTATATATATATATATATATATATATATATATATATATATATATATATATATATATATATACTAAAAATTTCTTAACAATGATGTATTTCTTAACAATGACATATTACTTTCACAGGTGAAGCTCTGAAATGGAAGATCGGTCCCTTGGTGAGGTGAATCCTGACAGAGTCCCCACATCTGCAGAACAACAGTGTGAACCTGCACGCACGACACAGGTAGCAGAAGAAACTACACACCCCACTCAGCCTAAGGGAGAGGACAGGAGACGCTCTGTGGCAGAGGACGACATGCACGTTACCCTGGAGACTCCAGCAGAGACCGCTGACCAACAGGCTGGTGGGGAGGAGCCAGAGGTTGCTATGGGAACAGAACTGCCCACTACCACCATCACCACCACCACCACCATGCCAGAGGAAGATGGAGAGGGTGGCATCAAAGCTGAGGAGGTGGAGGAGGAGACTCTGCCCCCCCACCACCCCCCAATGGGAGAGCTGCCTGTCAGCGGAGCAAACCACAGCAGGACGGATGGAGGCGGAGCAAACCACAGCAGGACGGATGGAGGCGGAGCAAACCACAGCAGAACGGATGGAGGCGGAGCAAACCACAGCAGGACGGATGGAGGCGGAGCAAACCACAGCAGGACGGATGGAGGCGGAGCAAACCACAGCAGGACGGATGGAGGCGGAGCAAACCACAGCAGGACGGATGGAGGCGGAGCAAACCACAGCAGGACGGATGGAGGCGGAGCAAACCACAGCAGGACGGATGGAGGCGGAGCAGTGGAAGCTTCTGCATGACCTGCAGGCAGAAAGAGATGAGCTCAGACAGCGCAGTAGCCAGTTGCAGCTCCAAACACTCCAGCTCGCCTGCAGAAAGGATGAGCCTCACCGCCTCACAGGACCACTCACGGCTCCGGGCTGGAGCAGCGCTACCTGGAGCTCCTGGACACCATGGAGGAGCTGCAGCGCCAACAGCACCGTGACTCAGATCTCCACCTGCAGCAGATAGCGGAGCTGCGGCAGCAGAACCAGGAGAAGGTGGAACAGGTGGAGCAGGAGTGGAAGACCTGGGCGGAGGCCAGGCGTGAGGTCGTCGTCATGGCGCTCACCCGTACGCTGCGCAGGCAAGCGGCCCAGGCTGAGGCAGAGAGGCTCGGGGAGGCCGTGCGGAAACGCGAGGATGACCTCACCGCCGTCAGACTGACAAACATCAAGCTGAAGATGAAGGTGCAGAAGCTGGAGGAGACCCTGAAGGACCAGGAGGAGCTGGACGAGGGCCTGAACCTGATCGACCTCGAGCAGCTGAAGATCGAGAATCATACCTACAGCGAGAAGATCGAGGAGCGTAACGAGGAACTCCTCAAACTGAGGAAGAAAATCACCGGCACTGTGCAGGTGCAGCGCTCTGATTTAAAGACCTCAGCCTCAAGGTTTTTAGACTTGAATGAAATTGGAATATAATTAAACTTATTATAAATAGGAAGCACTTATTTTAAGCCGTACAGTCAAAACGTCTGGTTTTAAGATCAACACTGGTTCAGTCAGCAGTGGTGCTGTGTAGTTCTGAGTATGAGTAAAAATTCAGAACCCCATCCCAGACATTGGAGAGGACTGGAAGAACCTGTGTCCTCTTGACAAACTCACTCATAAACTCAAACTCATAAACTCAAACTCAGACTCAAATTCAAGCTCAAACTCAAATAGCCATTAGCAATTCTGAGCCTTTACTTGTTGACTATTATTTTCAGTAGAGAAGCTCAGTCTTGATGTTAGTCTCCTGCAGTGGCTGATTCATGTTGGTTTCCTCCTCTCTGGAGGCAGGAAGTAAATGTTTCTGTTCGACATAGCCTACTACATACTGCATACTGCATCTCTCCCACTTTAGCCTCAGTGCACTTGTATGTAGTGCACTTGTATGTAGTGCACTTGTATGTAGGGAGTGGGTGGTTTGGCCTTCAGCAGTGCGGTGTGTCTCTGCTCCAGGTCCTGAGCCACGTGAAGGAGAAGCTGCAGCACATGCAGGTGGAGAAGCAGGACAAGCGGGTCCGGCTGGCGCAGGTGGAGGCGGCGGTGGCTCTGGGGCGGGACGTCCTGACGCGGACCAGGCAGGCGAGAGACGCGCTGCGAGCGGATAACCTGCGTCTGCGCCAGCGCTGTGGCCTGCTGGGAAATGCCACACTGCTCCGAGACTTCGAGGAGAAGGTGGACGCCTGCAACGTCCTGGAGGAGCAACTGGAGACGCTGAGGAGACGACACGCGGAGCTCAGCGTCAGGGCTGCAGGCGTGCGGAGAAAAGTGGAGAACAGCGGAGCTTTAGCTCACACGCACACTGACACACACACACACTGACACACATACACGGTGATACACACACGCTGACACACACACACACGCTGACACACACACACACACTGACACACACACACACACACACATACACGGTGATACACACACGCTGACACACACACACACACACACACACGCTGACACACACACGCTGACACACACACACACACGGTGATACACACACGCTGACACACACACACACGGTGATACACACACGCTGACACACACACACACGCTGATACACACACACACACACACACGCTGATACACACACGCTGACACACACACACACGGTGATACACACACGCTGACACACACACACGCTGACACACACACACACGCTGATACACACACGCTGACACACACACACGGTGATACACACACGCTGACACACACACACACACTGACACACACACACACACACGCTGATACACACACGCTGACACACACACACGGTGATACACACACGCTGACACACACACACGCTGACACACACACACACACACACACACACACGCACACACACACACACACACACACACACACACACACACACACACACACACGGTGATACACACACGCTGACACACACACACACTGACACACACACACGGTGATACACACACACTGACACACACACACGGTGACACACACACACGCTGATACACACACGCTGACACACACACACACGCTGACACACACACACGCTGACACACACACACGGTGATACACACACGCTGACACACACACTGACACACACACACGCTGACACACACACACGGTGATACACATACACACACGCTGACACACACACACGGTGATACACACACGCTGACACACACACTGATACACACACACTGACACACACACACACACGCGCACACACACACACACACACACACGGTGATACACACACGCTGACACACACACACACTGACACACACACACGGTGATACACACACGCTGACACACACACACGGTGATACACACACGCTGACACACACACACACTGACACACACACACGGTGATACACACACGCTGACACACACACACACACTGACACACACACACGGTGATACACACACGCTGACACACACACACACACTGACACACACACACGGTGATACACACACACACACTGACACACACACACGGTGATACACACACGCTGACACACACACACACACACGCTGACACACACACACGGTGATACACACACACGCTGACACACACACACGGTGATACACACACACGCTGACACACACACGCTGACACACACACACACATTCACGGACAGCAAAGCATTAGGGGTGTGGTGGTCCAGAAAAAAGCAGAGAACAGCAAATTACTGGCGCACACACACATAATGACACACACATTCACACACATTTACACTTTACAGTTTTGGTATTTAGCAGATGCACTTATCCAGAGCAACTTACAAAAGTGCTTTGTCATCTACTCATGTATCCCGGCCAGTACAGCCGGTTAGAGTCACAGATAGTGTTGAAGGACACACACACACACACACACATGCACACAGAGCTAAGCATCAGGAGTAAGAAGAAGATTGGAGAGATGTTCCACTCAAGATGTTGGGATTAATCCGACCTCCACTTAACATGTTGGGATTAATCATATGTACAAATAAAGATGGTGTAATGAATTAAAACCACCTAAATCTGGTGTAATTACTCAGACCTCTATCTAAAACTGGTGTAAACAATAAGGCCAACATCTAAAATTGGTGTGATGAATCAGACCTCCACCTAAAGTATTAATACTGTTCCTGTGTATACAAAGATGCAAACCTAAAACCTGTGCAGAAGGTTTCCTGCATTGAACTTCCTCTGAAAAACAATTCAGAGGAATAAAGTGGAATACACACAGGTGTAGTTCTATATGCATATGTATGCATACATATCTACACATCTACATACATATTCATGAAATACACAGCAGTATGTTAAATGAAATTCATCGATTGTAAAAATGGATAATTGTTATACATAATAAAAGAATAAGAATCCAATTAATATACAGATTACAAATATGTACAGTGGTTCAGTAATAATGTACCATATGCAGTGAATGGTGAACAGTTTAACCAGTCCAGTGTGTGCAGTAGTTTTGCAATTACAGAGTAGAAATAAATGTGCTGCTATATGTGTGAAATAAGGACATGGGTTGAAAATGTGAATTAACAACAGAAGAGAACCGCTCAGAATCCGAGTCACTTGTACAACTACAGTGTTCTCAGAAAGGAACGATCTTCTGCACCAGGAATGCCACCAGAATCATTATGTGTAACCTCTAGTTTAAAATCAAAGAATGGATACAGAGAGAGAGGGGGAGAGAGAGAGAGGGAGGCAGAGAGAGAGAGAGAGAGAGAGAGAGAGAGAGAGGGGGAGAGAGAGAGGGAGGCAGAGAGAGAGAGGAGAGAGAGAGAGGGAGGCAGAGAGAGAGAGAGAGAGAGAGAGAGAGGGAGAGGGGGGAGAGAGGGAGAGGGAGAGAGGGGGGAAGAGAGAGAGGAGAGAGAGAGAGAGAGAGAGAGGGGGAGAGAGAGAGAGGGACTGACTGTAACATGTCATTTATTGTAACCATTACATATCATCATAAAAACGAATGCAAAAGACACTTCAACAAGTCACAACAATAAACACAAAACTACAAAAGCACCCCTTATTAGCATACACATATACATACATACACTAGCCCCATGCACATACATATATGGAAGCACATGTATCCATACACACACACACAAACACCCAATAAAGAAAGAAAAAAATAAACAAAAAAGAAAACCCCGTACACATCAAAAGACCTGACATGCACTGCAACAGTATTACCGAAACCACGAAGAAGGTCTATATACAGAGAGCCAACCTTGCCAACTCATCACCATCAACATCATCAATCGAACATAAAACCTGTTCCTGCGCCCAGATGGAACGAAACTCCTCTAATCTATGCATAAGTTTATAGAAGGAGAACTCAATTCTCAGTCTGATTCTTATTAATGTCCTCAGCATATTGTCACTGTCCACAGACCCCATTTTCTTCAACATGTTCTTTCTTGTCAGCCAGATCGCTAGCTTAGCACTGCCCAATAGAAAGTTCACCAAAACAATTTTTCTCTTCCGTTGTTTGGAATAAGCGAGTCGATGTATAAAAAAGATTGTCCGTCAGCAGCACCCCAAGGTCAGCCAGCCAAGATGTGAGAGACCGAACATGAGGGAGAGGTGATCACACCTGAGGAACAGGTGATCCACTGTTTCCTCACTCCCACAAAAAAGGACATGTCGATGCCACAGTGGGGTCAATGCGGGAGACGTGACGATTCGTGGCAATGGCTCCATGTATGATCCTCCACTGCAAATCCGCCGTACGTTTTTTTCAATTTGGGGTTTATAGATAGTCCTCCAACACCCTTTTGGAGAAGATCCCGTGGCAACGTGCTCGTCCATGCAGATTCCCTTACCCCAACCAGTGAGGTTCGGTGTAGGGTCTTTACACACACCAGATACAAAGCCCTTTTACTAGCCCCCTGCAGGCCTCGCAGTTCAGGAGTTGTAAATGTAAGCAGTGAATGCTCTACACTATGCCAGGTCTCCGTCGCTGCAGAGACATCCAAGGGAGAGGGAGGCAGAGAGAGAGAGAGAGAGAGGGGGGGAGAGAGAGAGGGAGGAGAGAGAGAGAGAGAGAGAGGGGGGAGAGAGAGAGAGGGAGGCAGAGAGAGAGAGAGAGAGAGAGAGAGAGAGAGAGAGAGAGAGAGAGAGAGAGAGAGAGAGAGAGAGAGAGAGAGAGAGAGGGAGAGAGAGAGAGAGAGAGAGAGAGAGGGGGAGAGAGAGAGAGGGAGGCAGAGAGAGAGAGAGAGGCAGAGAGAGAGAGAGAGAGAGAGAGAGAGAGAGGGGGAGAGAGAGAGAGAGAGAGAGAGAGGGGGGAGAGAGAGAGAGAGAGAGAGAGGGGAGAGAGAGAGAGAGAGAGAGAGAGGGGAGAGAGAAGAGAGAGAGAGAGAGAGGGGAGAGAGAGAGAGAGAGAGAGAGAGGGGGAGAGAGAGAGAGAGAGAGAGAGAGAGAGAGAGAGAGAGAGGGAGAGAGAGAGAGAGAGAGAGAGAGAGAGAGGGAGAGGAGAGAGAGAGAGAGAGAGAGAGAGGGAGAGAGAGAGAGAGAGAGAGAGAGAGAGAGAGAGAGAGAGAGAGAGAGAGAGAGAGAGAGAGAGAGAGAGAGAGAGAGAGGGAGGCAGAGAGAGAGAGAGAGAGAGAGAGAGAGAGAGAGAGAGAGAGAGAGAGAGAGAGAGAGAGAGAGAGAGAGAGAGAGAGAGAGAGAGAGAGAGAGAGAGAGGGAGAGAGAGAAAGAGAGAGAGAGAGGGGGAGAGAGAGAGAGAGGAGGGGGGAGGGGGGTATGGCCAGTAGCACAAGAGAACAGTACTGTTCAGATCAGAACATCATAACATTGTCAAATTATCACACATCATTGAGTAAAGAGGTTTTCTTCCTCACAGATTGAATGAAAGTATATTTGAGTATAAATGTAAATATTATAACATGGAAGTCTTTAGAAAAAATTCTCAAAATGCTACAGAAGTACATGACTGACATGGTCACATGAATATACAACCAGTTACTACAGGAACTACCATTCATTGACGTCACTGCATTAGCTGTATTTCAGACTGTCCAACAGATGGCGCTATTTGCACAGAAACCATAAAGGATAGCACGAGCGCTCCCTCTGGCTTTATACTGTACTTACAGGCTTGACCGCGATTAAACTATTATTATATTATAGATTAGACACCTGAATATTTTGATTGTGATCCAATTGATGTTTTTTTTCCGTTGTGTCTCTCAGTGATGTCTAATCACACCTGGGCTCTTGTGTACTGCTGAACCCTCCATGCTGTCTGTCTATTGATTATAGGACTGAGGAGTTTGGCTGATTACCTACATAACTACATAAACACCTGATAATTTTCTGCAATGAGATGAATTACATCAAAGCTCTTTACCAGTTTCTGGTGTGCTGGCTGACTGTACTGAGCCATGTTAGCATATGCATGTACACTATGTGGAATGGAATTGGGACTCACCTTTTGATCACTGGACTCAGGTGTATTATTCAACCCCATTACCACAGGTGTATAAAATCAAGCACCCATGATAATGATGTCCACACAGTGATGTCCACACAGCGATGTCCACACAGCGATGTCCACACAGCGATGTCCACACAGCGATGTCCACAGCCCCACTCAACACCTTTGAGCCTCTCTGACCTCACAAATGCTCTTCTGGACAAATGCGCAAACATTCCCACAAAATCTCCTAGATAGATGGTTGTAGATGATTTGCTGACCCTGCTACAGTGTCAGAGAGATGGTTCACCCCTGGGTTTACTAACTCACCCCGGGGTAACTCCAGTGTCAGAGAGATGGGGGTTTACTAACTCACCCTGGGGTAACTCCAGTGTCAGAGAGATGGGGGTTTACTAACTCACCCTGGGGTAACTCCAGTGTCAGAGAGATGGGGGTTTACTAACTCACCCTGGGGTAACTCCAGTGTCAGAGAGATGGGGTTTACTAACTCACCCTGGGGTAACTCCAGTGTCAGAGAGATGGGGGTTTACTAACTCACCCTGGGGTAACTCCAGTGTCAGAGAGATGGGGGTTTACTAACTCACCCTGGGGTAACTCCAGTGTCAGAGAGATGGGGGTTTACTAACTCACCTGGGGTAACTCCAGTGTCAGAGAAATGGGGGTTTACTAACTCACTTTAACATCACTGTCAAAAGCTCATCAGCAGACCCACAGACCCACAGACCCCTGGTCATAGTTGATTGGTTCTCAAGGTGGATTGTGGCCTTCTCACAAGGAAAACCAACTGTCATACAAGGCCGTTGTTAGACATTCCCAATAACTGATCCTGCAGTAATGGGGTACATTTTGTAAGTGGGTTTATAAACATTTAGTAAGTGTAGTATCATGGCTTTATGGAGTTCCACTCCATTTTACATACTGTATGTTTTAGGGCACGAAGTGGCTTTGGTAGTAAAAGACTCACTCTGCAGAACAAGTCAGAATGGGTCAAACATGCCTGACTCCCAACCCACTTCTCAATGCAGGCAGTGAGCTAGGAGTCTGAGCTAGGGGTCTCTGCTAGGCATGTTAGCTAGGAGTCTGAGCTAGGAGTGTGCTAGGCATGTTAGCTAGGAGTCTGAGCTAGGAGTCTGTGCTAGGCATGTTAACTAAGAGTCTGAGCTAGGAGTGTGCTAGGCATGTTAGCTAGGAGTCTGAGCTAGGCATGTTAGCTAGAAGTCTGAGCTAGGAGTGTGCTAGGCATGTTAGCTAGGAGTCTGAGCTAGGAGTCTGTGCTAGGCATGTTAACTAGGAGTCTGAGCTAGGAGTGTGCTAGGCATGTTAGCTAGGAGTCTGTGCTAGGCATGTTAGCTAGGAGTCTGAGCTAGGAGTGTGCTAGGCATGTTAGCTAGGAGTCTGAGCTAGGAGTCTCTGCTAGGCATGTTAGCTAGGAGTCTGTGCTAGGAGTCTGAGCTAGGAGTGTGCTAGGCATGTTAGCTAGGAGTCTGAGCTAGGAGTCTCTGCTAGGCCTGTTAGCTAGGAGTCTGTGCTAGGAGTCTGTGCTAGGCATGGAGTCTGTGCTAGGAGTCTGAGCTAGGGTGTGTGCTAGGCATGTTAGCTAGGAGTCTGAGCTAGGAGTATCTGCTAGGCATGTTAGCTAGGAGTCTGAGCTAGGAGTCTCTGCTAGGCATGTTAGCTAGGAGTCTGAGCTAGGGAGTCTCATGTTGCTAGGCATGTTAGCTAGAGTCTGTGCTAGGGAGTGTGCTAGGCATGTTAGCTAGGAGTCTGTGCTAGGCGTGTGAGTTAGGCGTCTGTGCTAGGATTCTGTGCTAGGCATGTTAGCTAGGAGTCTGTGCTAGGAGTCTATGCTAGGAGTCTGTGCTAGTAGTCTGTGCTAGGCATGTTAGCTAGGAGTCTGTGCTAGGAGTCTGTGCTAGGAGTCTGTGCTAGGAGTCTGTGCTAGGCGTGTGAGTTAGGCGTCTGTGCTAGGAGTCTGTGCTAGGCATGTTAGCTAGGAGTCTGTGCTAGGAGTCTGTGCTAGGCATGTTAGCTAGGAGTATGTGCTAGGGGTCTGTGCTAGGAGTGTGAGCAAGACTGTTTGGGACTGTCTGGTCACTCCAACAGCTACAGTATATGAATCACTAAGAGGAATTCTGGGTCCCCCTTTCATCAACAATCATAACAGAACAGCTAACTTCCAGTAACTTGTAGTCTCAGACACTCTTCTAATCAATTATCTTTGAATACAGAGTTTTTTTGAATTAGCTGTTGTGTGTATGATTTACCCTTGAGACCATCAGACGTGTGATGACATCAGATAATCCAATCTCCTGTAGACCTCCTGGGCCTAGTTAGTCCAGTAAAGACAATAACCAGTACTGTCCAGATTACAATACTTTCAACATTTTATATTTAATTTAATACATCTAGACTAGCCTATTTTAATGAAATACATTCATGTTGATGACCTATGTAGGTTTGCTGAAAACTTGTTTGCAATCTGTTTCATAATACATGCCAAACCATTCTGGCCTGTGTTGGTCTGTGTGGGGAACATGTATCACACTGTTTGCCCGTTAACTATCCAGTGTGACATTAACAGGATCTACCAAAGTTACTCGACTGGTTGTACATTACAATTATTAAATGGAACAAGCCATTTAATTGTTGAATACGGTTCAACAAAACACATGGACATTATATTACAGTAGTAATGTTTTTACTACAACCTGTGCAAGAGACAGTACATTCATAAATGTAGCACTGTTTCAAATACCGCCTCACCACAGTAAAGAGTTACACTTAAAGGTGAATAACAGGCAAAGATCTTGGTAAGCAGATACAAAGCACTTTGTAAGTCGCTATGGATAAGAATGTTAGCTAAATTCCCTAAATGTAATTGCTCTAATAAGCATTAGTGAAATGTAATCCATGATCATGAGCGGAATTTGATCTATTCTGTTAATGGCGTTCTGCACCCACTTATAGCCGGGATCTGCACACAGGCGACCTTTCTTCACAGTAAAACTGAAGGTGAGAGAAGACGTGTTAATATATTTTCATGCTGACTCTATAAAAAATCTGAAATAATCCATTCTGTTCTAGGATTCCAGATGAACAGTTCAGCCTACACATACCACTGTAGGCTTCCATTTACACAAGAAACTTATAACCTCTGAAATATCTTTAAATATCAGCAGGTTAAGAGAAAATATTATTATACAATTGTGACATTTATTAGCAAAGTAATTTCTGAAAACATACATGATTCCTGCTTTTGGACAATCTGATCTCGTCTCCTCGTAAGACATAATGACTCTTATGGGGATCGATTTCTCAAAGAACCTGAAGCAGCATTCCTGCGGGCCTTTGGCAACGGATTTCCGCAGGTCTTTTTCATGTATATGGAAACATTGAATATTGTAGGTTATCTTGAATGACGCCCAAAGGTATAAAGTTATGATGATATTTGAACTGTAGACCACAGGAACTTGCGTTATGAACATTTTATTTATGGGGGTTCTTTATTATGGGGGTTTTCAAACAGAAAGCCGTGTGAGGGAATGCTAGACGAATACAACTTTATAAAAAACACACACACGATGTACATGATGTACAGAGAGACCCATACCGTTGCCCGTGGCGCAGGTCAGAAGACTTACGGCTACCAGCAGCGAGACGTGGCGCATGACTGTGGTACTGTGGGGAAAATAACAGAACAGAAAACGGACTATTTCTCGTATAAGAAAACCGCACACAGTAGGTTGTAAGTTGTTAGTATAACATGACACATTTGTTGCAGATATATCTCAAAATATACACATTTTATACTTATAATCGATCCCCATCTGCCCAAACACGTGCGAGGTGAACTTACGGCTTTATTAAACGTTTTGATTGTAGAGTTCGATGTTGTCAAAGTTTTATTTGAATCACAGCCAAGTCACACCAAGTCCGTCCCACGTCCACTTATTTTCACGACTCGAGTCACGTGTGCACATAAGTCACGTGTGCACATCCTGGATTAAACAGCTGGTGCGCAGACAGCTTGGACTCGTCTCCAGCTTCAGACCGCCGGTTATGTAATGGTGTAAAGTCCTGGGGCCTCATGTACAAAGACTTGCGTGGATTTCTTACTGAAACTTGGCGTACGGACAAATCCAGAAAATGGCGTCCGCGAAAAAAATCCGGATGTATCAAACCGTGCTTACGCCGTAATCCACGCACGTTTCTTTTGTACATCCCAATCAGCGTGGAATTTAGCGCACATGAGAGAGTGGCTGACTCCGCCTGTGACACGCCCCTATAAATATGCAAATTCATTTCAATATGCCCTGCACGGAGGAGTTTCCTCTCGGATATATCACAAAGCATGTCAAAACGGGAAAGAAGAGAAATTTCACCGAATGTGAAGTGGAGACGCTACGAAAAAAAATGTTTGTTTGGCACGCTGTCCTTTGGCATTACGGAAAAAAGGTTTGTGGGACAGCGTGTGTGAAGCTGTAAATGCTGTGGGGTCAGAACAGCGCACACTAGCAGAAATAAAAAAAAATGGTCAGACATTAAGGTGGATGTAAAGCGGAGGCTGACTGCACATCGCCAGAGTGTGACCCAAACAGGCGGGGGGCAGGAGACATCCAACTCACTGCATTTGAGCAGAGAGTTGCCTGTATTATGGGTGACACGGCCATAACCGGCCATGATTTGTTGCCTTGCTTCTATGGCACCTGGGTTAGGCTGCGCGTTCATTTCTCCTGGCTCTGGGTCCGCTGGTTGCTCCACCACCTCCAACAATGGCATGCCGTACCTTAGCGCAACATTGTGCAGGACCCCATGCCCTCACAATACTGCACACTTTCTCTGGCCGATACAGGAGCATTCCCCGGTCCTGTCAGGCAGCGTCACCGGCTTTTCAGCTGCCCAATTGCCCTCTCCACGACTGACCGGGTGCGAGAATGGAGAGAATTGTATCTCCGCTCCCGGTCAGTCTGTGGATTGCAAAGGGGTCATCAGCCACGTCTTGGCGCGTAGCAGCGGTCTCCTAAGTAATTTAACAATTACCCATGTTTTAAATTAATTATTCTAAGCTGGCAATGTCAAATGCTTTAAATTTGTTGCTTACCAGAAGCCACCCATCACGCACTCTGCCAGCTTGTAATGCCACTACATTAGTAAGGCACATTTTGCATCACAGATTATTTGCGTTTATGGAATGAAAGTGTTTTCTATTCACATAAGCAAATTCCTCCTCAGATGGTGCCTTTATAGCAATGTGTGTGCAGTCGATCGCTTACAATCGGGAAACCGGCTATCGCTGCAAATTGCGCTTTAATGTTTGCCTGGTCAACCGCATCATATGGGAACTTTATATACCTAGCTGACATGCATATGATCCCATCCAACACAGCTGGCATGGCACGGCTCAAAGATGACTGGGATATCCCGACCCGGTCTGCCAGTTCTCTTTGAAGCGAGCCAGTTGCCAGGAAGCCGATGGTCAGCACCTGTAAAGTAACTGGCAAATTGCGACTCCTCGCCGTTTCTCTCTCCAAAAATGGACCCAACTCAGCACAGAGTTTCAAGAGGACAGCTCTTGGAAATCTGAAGCGGCTTATAAGCCAGTCATCATCATGGGCCAAAAAATCATAATGGTCACGCGCGCTCTCGGCGAATTCGGCCATTAGCAATAACCTCCAGTAATGCCAACGCTGCCATCTCCCAAGAACTCCAGCGCAACATTTCATGCATGTTTATATAATCTAGGCGGAAACACGTTGAATGATTATTCCAGTAAGGCAATGAAATTGTTTGATTGTAACAGATGTCAACGGGTCAGGAACTCTGAGTCAAAGGAAGGCCACTACGAGCTGGAGATCTCAAATGCCTCTCATTTATTCGTGCCTGTACAACACATAGGGCGCAATCAACACACACAGATACACTTAGGCGTTCTCTCCCGTGCAATATTCACCGTCCGAGTGACGAAAACCCGGGAAAGCGCTCGGTGAGCAAAGGTGGTGTTACCCCAATTAAGAATAGACAGAACAATGAATGACTACAAGATGAACAGCAGGAAAAACGCGGGAGCAACGATGAGCAGACAAAGCATAACGCTAGACAACACAACGATGTTAGACTGGCAATATCGATACATATGGTTAATCTTAACATTAAACAGTAGATAAAACATACCTGTACAACACATAGGGCGCAATCAACACACACAGATACACTTAGGCGTTCTCTCCTAACGAAATAAAAAACACATTAAGTTCAAAAGTCGTACACGAAGCACCACATATGCAACAACTCGAATAAAACCCCACTAATGAAGTTTACAGTGGTTCATCAAAGGTTTTACTGCGGTTTTAATATTAGAATCGTCAAATAAAATTCTGAAGAGAGAAATTGCCCTGCTTACCCGTGCAATATTCACCGTCCAGTGACGAAAACCGGGAAAGCGCTCGGTGAGCAAAGGTGGTGTTACCCCAATTAACGCCCTACGTGCAACCAGTCAAGAGGAACCCAAAAAATAACATACACACACATATTGACATAAGACCTTTCTCCCACAATCGGCTAGACCGAAGGGGCACATTTTAGTCGCCACTAAGCTTTGGGGAGTTCAATTCAACACTTCCACCCAATACAAAAATAAAGAATAAAAATGAAAGAAATCAAAACGAAACTATCGCTGCCACATACTCCCCTCTGAACTTCACAAAGCTTGGCCTCAGGAGATAAGGAAAGCATAGATAGTCACCCCCCTCAGTATGATATACCATGCAACGTGCACGTCACCCGATTCTTCGGGAAAGAGGCATAATAGAGTTGATCAGGCTCGCAAATGCCGTCTTGCTGCAGGGGTGCCTTATACACCACCTACTTGTATGACTTGGATGACATCTACTCTCCTGGCCTAAAAGGGAATGTCACAACTTGATTCGTGTTACTAACATGCACTATGATGATAATGATTTTACAAAACCCTTAACTGAACCATGTGTAGCCTTCTGTGCCATATTTTGTATAAGCCTATCCACGGGTCTTACTAGCCTACCAACCCGCGTCTTAACCTGAGCCACTACCCCAGGGGCATGTGATGGTGAGCAATTTGCGGTTGATGCGTTGGGCCTCCCTGGGTCCACCCGACCACTGGATACTCTGGCGTGAGCAGACCCCCCTAAGTCGTCATCTTCGGCAGTGTTAGGATGACCAGCAGAAGACTCTAAATCCACGCTCGCTGTTTGCCGTTCAGACTCTCCTCTCTCTGAGGCGCACTGGCCTTCCGCGGAGCCATCCAGTGCAGTTATCCAACTGGCCGTTTGATCATCTTTGTCTGGTTCATCTTCAAGCATGGAAGACAAGTCTGCTTGATCACACTCAGATTCTGAGCCACAAAAGGACGACTCTACTTCCCCGTCAGTGTCAAGGGGCAGAAAGTTGACCTGTAACATTAAATTACGGTGGACCACCTTCTCTTGACCAGTTCTATTATTTCTTACACGATAGGTGTGGCACTGGGGGTCTTTGGAGACCACGGTGTAAGGAACAGATTCCCACCTATCTGCTAATTTCCGCCGTCCTCGCTCACCCTTGTTGGCCAGCAGAACTTGGTCACCTTCCTCAATGTCGTAACCCTTCGTTCTTTTGTTGTAAAGCTCAGCTTGGCGCTGTTGACTTGCATTTGCATTGGTTTGAGCAAGGGACAAAGCTTCCTTGAGGTTATCTCGTAACCTTCTGACATAGCTATCGTAATCAATGATGTCATTGTCCCTTTCTACACTGTGAAATACCACGTCTACAGGCAGGCGTGGAACTCTACCAAACATCAAATAGAAAGGAGCGTAACCAGTAGACTCATGGGCTGTGCAATTATACGCAAATGTCAAGGTCTGCAGCATCTGAGGCCACTTTGATTTGTCTCTTGGGGGTAAAGCTCTAATCATGTTTCCCAGAGTGCGGTTAAATCGCTCAACATGCCCATTGCCCATAGGATGATAGGCTGTGGTTCTTGATTTTCTTACCCCAGAAATCTGCAACAACTCTTGAATCAAGTGGCTCTCAAAATTTGCGCCTTGATCCGAATGAATACGTTCTGGAAACCCGTATATGCAAAAGAATCTGTCCCAAAGCTGGCGGGCGACTTGTCGGGCTGATTGACCACTGCAAACGAATGAGTGAGACATTTTAGTGAAATGATCTGTGGTCACTAGGACATCTACACTCTTGCCACGGCAATCCTCTGCACTCCAAAAGTCTATACAGACCAATTCTAACGGCCGTGATGTCTTCACACTTTCAAGTGGAGCCCGACCTTCAGGTTCAGGAGTCTTACTCACCACACATCTCTTACAGCGCTTGACACGATGTCGTATGTCTTGTTCCATGCCGACCCAGAAGAATCTCTGCCTCGCCAAGTAGAGTGTTCTGCCTTGCCCTTGGTGACCAGCATCATCGTGGACACCCTGCAACACCATATCCAACAGTAGAGCAGGAACAACATACTGATGGCGTTTTTTTTCCCGACAAGGGGTCTTTGCACACACGGTATAGTATGCCATCCAACATCTTTAGCTTGTCCCACTGTTTCAGGGTTTTCAAGGTTTTGAATGTCTCCTGGGTCCTCTCTCGCCTCGATGGTCTCCTGCCACGTGTGGTGTAGTATAGGACTCGAGACAGAACAGGATCATCTTGTTGTTTATCTTGCAGCTCCTTCAGTGACAGAACCGGTAATGCGCTCTGGCCTAACGGTAACAAATGGTGTATGTCCTGGGACAGCCACAGCCCCACGTTTTCATCAAAGCCGGTGTCCCACTCCATGTGGTTGTCCAGTATGGCAGACACCTCAGCGCAGGACAGTGAGCTGTGTGCGAGGTCTTTGTGGTGTGGCGCGGATTCAATGGTTTGGCACTGAGCACTGACATGGAAGGCACGTTGAACGACATCCTCTTGGAAGCGGTTTGCCTCCGCCAGTAAATCTGCATACTTTTCCGTCACCAACCTTTGGCTGACTCGACCCTGGGTGAAGGGTTGTCTACTTAAGGCATCCGCCACCACATTCTTGCTACCAGGGATATACTGGATGCTAAAGTTGTATGGAGCCAACTTAGCAACCCACCTCTGCTCGCATGCGTCAAGTCTGGGCTTTGTTAAAATATAGGTCAGCGGGTTATTGTCTGTCCAGACAGTGAAGGTATGCCCCTTCAACCAGTGACTGAACTTGTCACATACAGACCATTTTAGAGCTAAAAACTCTAACCGATGAGCAGGGTAGTTGCTTTGGGCACGAGTGAGGGCCTTGCTGGCAAAAGCAATGGGTCGTGCTTTTGTCTCGCCATCAGGGACCTGAGACAGTACAGCACCCAGCCCATCCAGAGAAGCGTCTGTGGACAAGATGAATGGTCGACTAAAGTCAGGGTGTGCGAGTACTACAGACTCTAAGAGTGCTGCCTTCAGTTGTGCAAATGATTTCCTATGTTCCTCTTTCCAGTCATCTGGGTTCAGCTTCCTAAACGCGGCAGGGCCACGTCCATTGGCTTTCCTCCCCTTTGGTGTGGCAGTCAACGTGAACAAGGGTTTAGCTATACTGGAACAGTTTTGTATAAACCTCTGATAATACATTACCATACCGAGGAATGTCTTGATCTTCCTCTGCGACGGGGTGACTCCATCGTCCGTCATTAGGTCAGCCTCCGTCACGGCGGCGATGGCTCTGACCTTGTCAGGGTCGGTTGCTACACCCTTTTCATCAATCACATGACCCAGAAACCTCACGCTGCGCCGCAGCAGATAGCACTTTTTGGGCGCCAATTTTAACCCATGAGCACTTAATCTGGTGAAGACCAATTCGAGTCTGTTCAAGGCTTCCCGTTCATCAGGCGCGACCACAAGTACATCGTCCAGATAACAGAGCAGAGTGAGGAAATTCTGATCCCCAAACACACCCATCATGAGCCGCATGAAGCTCGCAGGACTGTTACACAGTCCCTGCGGTAATCTGTTGAACTCATAAAGCCCCATGGGGGTGGTGAATGCGGTAAGCTTTTTGTCTTCCTCGGCCATCTCGATGTTGTAGAACCCAGAGGTAAGGTCCATTGCACTGAATATAGCATTGCCACCCAAGGCGGCCAGACAGTCAGCCTGGTGTGGTAAAGGGTGAGCATCCTTAATGGTGCGAGCGTTCAACCAACGGTAATCCACGCAAATACGTAGATCGCCGCTTTTCTTCCACACAAGCACCAGCGGTGAGGCCCACTCACTGGAGGACTTGCGAATGATCTCACGCTCCTCCATATCCGAAAGCACCTGTCTGAGCTTGTGATAATGTCCTGGGGGAACTCGACGATAAGGGAGTCTGAATGGTCGGTCATCTGACAAATGTATACGATGAGAAAAACCTTTGGCTTTGCCGCAATCTAGTTTGTTTTTCGAAAACACCCCTTCGTGCTTACATACTAGCTGTGCAAGCTGTTCCTTCCAATATGTCGACACTTCACACGATTCGATATCGAGGTCGGCTAGCCCAAGCTGATTCAACTGTTCACGAAGGCCAGACTTAATTGGTACACTGTTGGTTGCAAGATCATTCACCTCTTGACTCAATACCCTCAACCCATTACATACCGGCTGCTGGGGGTCAACATCGAGATCCTCCAAGGCTAAGCAGGGGAAAACATCAGCCACTTTTGACTTCCTCCTCAGGGTGACTGGTTTATCACGTGGGTTTAAGATCTTGACTGGAACCCACCTATCAGCACTCATTGAGGCTACTACTCTCCCAACCATGACATTCCTCATATGCGCTCGGGACTTTGGTGGTTCGACCAAGATAGCGCTCCCTTCGGAGATTGCTGCAGTTGCTGGTAGTCTAGCCCACACTAGGTACTCCTGTTTGGGTAAGAGAGTGATGGCTTGTGCCAGCCTAGCCGTTCCGATAGTGCTGGGAATTTCCTTCCCCTTCCATCTATGCAAGCCAGACAGCATGTTCAGGAACTGCTCGATTTCCGACTCTCCAGAACTCTCGGGCTGACTGAGAACGCGCCAGTAGCTGGGTGTCTTCTTGAGTTGGAATAGAATATATTTGATGACATTGGTGCCCAAGATGACTTGATCACGTTGGCCGGGAACGACCAGTGTGGGCACAATAACCGCATGACCGTACACCTCCATTTCTATTTCATAAATAGATTTAGGCTGAACCTGAACGCCACCACAGCCTATGAGTGTGATGGCTGAGCATGTCTCACTGGGTTGAATCATAATTCCTGAATTCTTAAGCTTTTGCTCTGCTTCTTCATTCATCGTGCACGCCATGGACCCGCTATCTAATAGGGCTCTCAGTGAAACCTGTCCGTTTACTAAAATGTCGGTATAAAACAAGCTGTCTGCTTTTTCCAGCTTCATCACATTTTGGAACAAGATGGCTTGACTGCCAGAGGAATTCTTACAGCACTCTTCATATAGTGATACATCGCTGTCTGCACTGAGGGTTTGGTTATTCTCACTCACATTGTCCCCTCTCGAATGCGAGTGTGCAAGTTTCCCTGATCATATGCTGCAGCGGTCGGCCGTGAGGTAGGCGCACGAGCGTTAGGGCAGTCCCGTCGCTGGTGTCCAACCTCTAAACAAGTTAAGCATCGTTTCTCTTTCATGCAGTGTGAACGGGTAGAATGTGATGCGTCACTGCACACTCGGCAGGCCGTGTCGCGAGCCCATCGTGCCGCATGCGGTGCATCAGGACCACGGGGAAGCTGACTGGTACGCTCTAGTACCTTTTCCAACATACTGAGAACGCGCTCTAGTGCGTTTGAGCCAATGGCGACATTATCACCGAGCTTGGGGGTGTTACTGGAGATGCCCTGTGGTGAATGGGCAATTGTGTGCTCTTCTGGAGCGGCCTCTACTGAACTAACAGCCGATGTTACCTGGATTGTGCGAGGTCTCAGTAAACTGGGGGGTTTGCATGTCCGACTCTCCCTCTGGTATTCATCTATGGCCTCCTGAACTTCCTCGAAAGACCATTTAGTCATCGGTTTACACCTAAAGACACTGGACAAATCAGGGCTGGTGCAGTTTCGTACGAACATCATGGCAATCTCAGAATTTATGTTCTCCACCCTGCCACCATTGCACTGTAGATAGCTGTCGGCACGCTCCGCAGCAGCATTCAGCCTGACCCAGTAGTCAACAGGGGTTTCTTCATCTTTTGGTTGCGTGGCATAAAAATCAGCAAGTGGCAAACACGACACAGGGCTATCACTGAAGTAACGCTTCAGCATGTCATAGATTTTCTCGGGACTTACAACAGCGTTGGAGTCAGAGATACTCTTAAGCCCCACCTTCACTATGTTTTTAGCCCTGCCCAGGAGATGACTAAAGATTGTGTTTGCTCTTTCTGTGTCGGGGCAGCTGCTCTTCTGTAAATATAATTCCATAACGTCTATCCACTCCTGGATAGCATACTTGTCACTACCATCTCCTCTGAACATGGGTGGCTCTTTAATGTCTGACCTCACAATTACACTCATTTTGGAAAGGTCGAGTGATGAGTTAGGACTTCCATTTTCCCTTGTGTTAAGTGGCACTCGAGGAGTAGTAGCGACTGGGCTTTGACTAGCTAATATCCGACATGCAATGCTCTCACCAATCTGACTTCCTAGTTCCCCTATCAATTCGCGCAACTGCTGCGTGACATCCCCGTCATCATTGGGGGTTGAACATATGTGCGTCACTGGGTTATCACTATGAGCCCCACCCGGACCCAACAGGTTATCCTGAAACAACTTTAAACCACCCGGACGACCCACAGTACTATCGTCTACCCTATATGACGCTCTGCCCCTTCCGATCAGTGGGGTGAACACATTAAAAGTCTCTAGACCTCTACCAGACATGGTTTGACAGAACGGACGAAATGTACACAAAAATCAGGCTATGTATATATCTAAATATATATATACACAACTGGATCAGTTTGATGTAAATCTGACCGCTGGCTTTCGGCGCGACATCTGCTGTACGGATCCTCTGACACGCTCGGACACACAGCTTGACCTCGGCGTTCGGCGGCGGCTGAACAGATGGATCCGGGTCACGGCACCAGTTTTATGTAGCAGATGTCAACGGGTCAGGAACTCTGAGTCAAAGGAAGGCCACTACGAGCTGGAGATCTCAAATGCCTCTCATTTATTCGTGCCTGTACAACACATAGGGCGCAATCAACACACACAGATACACTTAGGCGTTCTCTCCCGTGCAATATTCACCGTCCGAGTGACGAAAACCCGGGAAAGCGCTCGGTGAGCAAAGGTGGTGTTACCCCAATTAGTTATTCACTGCTGTGTTTCCTTTGGGGTTTTGGTTTCTGCATAGTTTTGCACGGTGACCGCTTAACTCGTAGACGTCCAACCTCAGAATCTTTCCGAAGTTTCACTCAGTCTCGCATTAATTAATGTCAGTAATGCGTGTATGTCCGCGCGCTTTCTCAGTTATGTGACTGTAGTACGTCAGACCAATCAACCAGCTCGAGCTAAATTGTATATGTTGTTGAAACGTCTATGCATATTAGGACTTTTACTTAGCAAAACGGGGCAAACGTGGGTCAACGGTCCCATTTGCAATGCGGCCTGAACCCCCCGGGCCTACATAGCTCTCTATATTGTTAGCCACAGTGCATATGTGCATATGTGCGTTTACTACTTACAGCACGAGCTTCTGCTGGAAAAACAACATCGTGACAATTTTTAGTTTCTAATCACTTGCATTGTATTTCCATTTAGGGCGGACGCTCGTATCCAGAGCGCTATAAATACTGCAGGAATCGATGCCAATACCTATTGACTTCAGTAATAACCAACTCTACAGCTACGGCCATGTTCTCCACCCACTAATAAAGCCTTTGGGAGAAATGCCGCATTGCCTATTTCTTGGGCTCGAGCGTTAATTGTGGTTAATTGTGGTTCGCGTGACCGTTACTTTTATGCTCTTCAGATTTTGTGTACAACAGGTGGCGCCATTGTACAGAATACCACTGCAAGAAATTCTATCTTATCTTATCTATCTATCTATCTATCTATCTATCTATCTATCTATCTATCTATCTATCTATCTATCTATCTATCTATCTATCTATCTATCTATCTAATCTAATCTAATCTAATCTAATCTAATCTAGTCCTGTTTTTTGTTTGTCATATCGATACACACTCTGACTGGTTTCTGAAAGTAGTTTTGTTAAAGCCGGTGATGCCTGTCGGTGCTCCGGGAGATCCGGTGAGGATTTAACGGTCCCGCGCACATGAGCGGCGTCTCGTGCTACACTGCCGCTGTCTCATACTCGGCTTTAATAACAGAAGTCAGTATAAGGCAAGACACGATGTTTTTATCTCTGCATTTATTGAACAATAGGTTTTATATTAAAATGGAAATAACAGTAATAAAATGTCCTGTTAATGAATTCATGACCGATTAGGCTGAAATTTCCAAATCTCGTCCATTGATTTTTTGCATGGCCTCCCTCACCCATTTAAGACCAGGATCTGCGCACATGCGCGCCGCCTTCTTGGTGGTAAAACTGCAGATAAGAAAATAAAAACATATAATTATGTATATATGTAAATCTGTATGTAAAGAGCGGTGGGGAGGGGGTGTGAGGGGAACTTACACAACTCCGGGTTTTGGACACTCCGATCTCGTTGTCTCGTATGTGGTAATACGGTTTACGGGGATCTTATTCTCATAAAAACTGAAACAACATATATCTGGTCCATTTGCACCTGTGTGAATAATAATAATAACAATAACAATAATAATTAATCAACAACAACAAAAATAATAGGCCTAATGTTAATACCAAATTATAGACTATTGAATTTATATTTAATCATAAGGAAAAAAATAACAAATATGTAATAAACATGCAGATGATTTCGAACGAAATAAGTAGTTAATGATTATTATTGCTATTAAGCGCTGGAGGACCTTCAACTTACTGCTGCCCAGTGCGCACGTGTGGAGGCACGCGACCACGACCAGCAGAGCCTTCATGACTGATGAGCAGATCGCTGATGAAAATGATTCTGTGGGCAAATGCATCTCTGGGAGGTGATGATCGCAGGGATGAAAATCAGATATTCTCAGTCGTGGCAAATCAGCAGCCATCCTGGCTCGTTTATATGTGCGGATACCAGGTCCAGGCAGTGGTACAGGGTCACGCATGGGCAGCGTTCAAGGGTGACGAACTAGTGAACTAACTCTAGTGAACTAAGTGAAACGCGCTCGTGGATCGCAACTAATCACGTGCGCACAGCCATCCGCGTCTTTGTCGGAGAAAATTAAATCAAATATGTGATCAACGTACGTATAAGCTTCATATGCCTTTAACCTGCAAACCTCCAGGACCTATTCAGTCCAGTAAATACAGTAACCAGTTACAGTAAACGGAATACCGATTACAGTAAACAGTAAACATTTTTACTGTATTATGTAAAATGTTTACGTTATATATAGACCAACATAGCTGACATATTTTGACGTCATTCATTCATTTCATTCATTATCCGTACCGCTTATTCCCGCTAGTCGGGGTCACGGGGGGCTGGAGCCAATCCCAGCATCTCCGGGCGAAGGCAGGGTACACCATGGGCAGTTCGCCAGTCCACCACATGGCCAACACGCGCACACACACACACCTACGGGCAATCTAGAGTGACCAATCAACCTAACCTCTTTGGACTGTGGAAGGAAACCAGAGTACCCGGAGAAAACCCACGCAGGCACAGGGAGAACATGCAAACTCCACACAGAGCAGCCCAGACCGAGAATCGAACCCAGACCGCCTTGCTGTGAGGCGACAGTGCTAACCACCACACCACCATGCCGTCAGTGTCTTGTAATTTATAGGTTTGTTGACATTTCCAAACGTTTTTATAACTTGTTTTATGTCTTGTTATTTAACTTTAACTTTTTTGGTCCGGTGACTTTGCGTGTGTGGAACGAGTTGTATTAAACTGTTCTCCAATCTATTTCGTTATTTATTTGTGTGTGTGTGTGATTTGATTCAACAATTCAACAAAACAAATGAAAACAGTAACAATTTAATGGTAATAACATGTTACTTTAATATGACAAAATATTTTAAATGCAGCTCTATTTGTTATAATGCCTCATCCGAGGTAAAGATTTATGGCTAAAGCTGAATTAGAACAACATTATTTATCCTACCCAAGCAACGCACTGCTCTAATAAGCATAAGTGAAAGTGCAGTATGTAATGAAGACATTAGAAGAGAGAAGACATGATCATCCGGCGGCGTTTAAGTTGATGCTTCCACCGTGAGCTGATCAATTCTGTTAATGGCGTTCTGCACCCACTTAAAGCCGGGATCTGCACACAGGCGACCTTTCTTCACAGTAAAACTGAAGGCGAGAGAAGACGTGTTAATATATTGACATTTTCGTTCATCCGAATTCATTCATTCTGAATTAGCACTCCGAATTAATGGTTTACATGTGCTCTAAACGCCGCAGTTTCCTGGTTTCCGTTTACACAGAATGTGAATATTTAATCTCTTTAAATATCAGTAGGCTAAGAGGAAACACGTAGAAATAATTTAAAACATTGTCCTCTCGTTGTGAAATTTATTTATTAACGAAGTATAAATAAATTAATATTGATTAAGTTATTTATGTTATTAATGAAAACGTACATGATTCCTGCTTTTGGACAATCTGATCTCGTCTCCTCGTAAGACACAATGGCTCTTATGGGGATCGGTTTCTCAAAGAACCTGAAGCAGCATTCCTGCGGGCCTTTGGCATCTACATGGAAAAGATGCATCATTCTTTAAGGTTATTTATTTTGAATGTAATCCCAGTGGCGTTTAAAGGGTGTCCAAGGTCTTGACTGGATTTAAAACTGTATTCTACAAGGACGTGTTACCCATGTCAAATATATGCTGGTACCATTTCGACCGAACTCCAACCTGTTAGAAAATGCTAGACATCCAAAACGTTTTTAGTAAATGTAACACATTTCTATAGTAATGATAAGATATCAGTATAGATATTATTAGGTATAGACATTAGTACAGAAACATGTATTAGGATCCAGTCTCCAAGTGAGGAAAAATTTTATCTGCCTTGTGCCATAATCGTTTTATCACATACCATAATCGCTGATTACTGATGGTTTTACATAAACATGTCAAACATCTACACCTGACTGAAAGCGAACTTACTGTTGCCCATAGCGCTCAGCTGAAGGCACGAGACCAACAGCAGGCCCAGCACGAGCGCGCGAGGAAGGCGGTTCATGACTCCGGCTTCGGTTAAGACGACGGGCGACGAGAAAAAGGTGTCGAGTGATTCAGTTACATCTTGTCCTCGGTTTTATATTTTATGAGCGGATGAGTCGGTGTGGAGGGGGGTGGGGGTATGGAGGGGGGTTGGGGTAGGGGGTGGGGTAGGGGTTGGGGTAGGGGTTCAGCTCGTGGGCGACATGCATGTTCCACTTCGACTAAAGAGAGAAAAGTGTTTCTTCCACAGGAAACTGTGGTTTGCACGCTGGCGAGAAAACATGAGGCAGAATGTCTCATCACACCAGGTTACATGACCAAGCAATGTTAGAGCGCTTTAAATCCCAACACGCAAAATAAAATGCATAAGTACAGCTTTATTTGAGTAAAACAAGAGTTTTGTTTACACTCCAAACTGTGCAGTCGGTTCTCTGTGTGAACGTAACTGGGTCCCTTGCAACACCAGATTAGAACATAGGAAAACAATTAAAAATAAATACAAAACAGAAACAATAAATAAACAGGCTGGGGTGACCAGTATAACATACTTCATTATTACTTTACCAGTGTTTGTACGGGGACAGTGACGTAATGAACAGCAGCATTATGTCGGTCACCATGTCCGCCAGGAGAGAGAGAGAGAGAGAGAGAGAGAGAGGGAGAGAGGGAGAGAGAGAGAGGGAGAGAGAGGGAGGGGGAGGGGGAGAGAGAGGGGAGAGAGGGAGAGAGAGAGGGGGAGGGAGAGAAAGAGGGGGAAAGAGGAAGGGGATAGAGAGAGAGAGGGAGAGGATGGTGAGATAAGACCACAGAGCTGTGTTGCTACAGTCTATGCAGTGCTGGTTGTGGTCAGCGGGGGGGGGGGCTGTGGCTGCATGCGGAGGTGATGTGCAGATCTGCACTCTGCACACAGGTTTCAGGTCTTCAGCTGACACAGCATCAAGTGCTCCAACTCAGACAGGTGGAAACAGACAAGAAACCCGTCAGAGCTGAAATCAGGGAGGTGGTGCAGCGACTACCCAACCAGCCAGTGGAGAAAACACCAACCTCCAACAAGCACAAACAGAAATGCTACGAATAGTCTGATGTACGAATAATCTTATGTACAAAGTGCAAATTAAAGCCTATTCAGTGGGGGGGGGGCAGTTTGACCTGAGTGATTTACATTAGATTGAATATGTGAAAATACACTTTTAAAAGACATTTAAACCAAAGGGGTTAGGATCCCATTTTTCTGGATTGGTCTGACCACTGATCCAGTCACCTTCAGATCCACTAGTGCCACTGATCCAGTCACCCTCACATCCACTAGTGCCACTGAACCAGTCACCCTCAGATCCACTAGTGCCACTGATCCAGTCACCCTCACATCCACTAGTGCCACTGATCCAGTCACCCTCAGATCCACTAGTGCCACTGATCCAGTCACCCTCACATCCACTAGTGCCACTGATCCAGTCACCCTCAGATCCACTAGTGCCACTGATCCAGTCACCCTCAGATCCACTAGTGCCACTGATCCAGTCACCTTCAGATCCACTAGTGCCACTGATCCAGTCACCCTCAGATCCACTAGTGCCACTGATCCAGTCACCCTCACATCCACTAGTGACACTGATCCAGTCACCCTCAGATCCACTAGTGCCACTGATCCAGTCACCCTCACATCCACTAGTGCCTTCCACACATCCAGTGTGTGCCTCCTTTCACCAGAGTCTATTATGGTTGCAAATGCTGAGTGGATATACACGGCTGCCACCCATGCGATCCAAAAGAGCCCAGCTCAGCCCTGAAGCCCAGTGACATATCAGCAGAACAGCGCCCCCCCCCCCTGGGCACCAGCATACAGGATCTCACACTGAGTGACCAGGTTCATAATGAGGATCACACTGATGTGTTTGAAAGGCTCTCCTGAACACATGAAGACCGGTGGTGATTGAGGTGAAGTCATACGAGTCAGCCAAACATCCCCTCACCCCACAGCCACTGTGTGAACTCAACCACACTGAGAGTGACACGTAGACCAGCGAGTGGGAAACCAGCGTTTCAGGGAGCACTCCCTCGCCGCGATCTGTTCAACACGTCAACCACCGCGGGTAACACTGTGGAACATGGCTGGCTTCCGCTGCACACAGCTCCTGCCAAACACTCTCCAACGTCTCCACCATCCTGCCAAACACTCTCCAACGTCTCCACCATCCTGCCAAACACTCTCCAACGTCTCCACCTTCCTGCTGCCCTCCAGAACACATCCACACTCTAAGAGACGCATGCAGCCAACCCAGACATGAGCAGACATGCCTGTGGTAGAAGAAAGGAAAGAGCAAGACAGAAAGAGAGAGAGAGGAGATAGATAGAGACAGAGAGAGGAGTGAGAGAGGGATAAATGGAAAGGACGAGAGCGATATTGAAGAGAGAGGCGACAGAGTTGGGAGGGCAGTGGAGGAGGTGGAGTCAGATGATGTAGGTGATCATCATCATCACCACTCCGGCCTTACAGAGACAAAAGTGCCTAGTTGTTCACTCAGACCAAACACCTTCACAAAGAGGGAAGAAAAACAAAGCACACCAAACACCCAATCAAAAACAAGGACCAATCAAAAACCAAACCCTGGCCAAACACCCAATCAATGTCTAAAACAAGGACCAATCAAAAACCAAACCCTGGACAAACACCCAATCAATGTCTAAAACAAGGACCAATCAAAAACCAAACCCTGGACAAACTCACAAGCCGCACAACCCCCTCTGTAGATCTCCTGGAGCTTCAGAGCTGGACTGGCCCTCAGCGAGACCCTCTGGACACCTGAACTGAACTGGATCGCCCAAGTACCCCGACGTGAATAATACCCTAGAAATCTCCACAGAAGAACACAAGTGGACCCTGCTCGTGGCCATATGCTTAAACAGCCAATTCAGCAAATGATCCGACACCAATAGCTTATCTACACACACACACACACACACACTCGCAACCAGTAAAGTGTACGAAGCCAATCTGAGCATTGTAGTTTAACACAGTGTGAAAATGCTTCCTGTACAAGAGAGATGGATGGATGGATAAACTCATGAGCACTGCAACTCCATCTACATCAGCAGGCTGGAGGTGCCCCGTAGTGACTCAGTGCCCAACAGACTGCCAGGAAGACCAGCCGATGGGGTCTACTGGAGGTGTGTGTGTGTGTGTGTGTGTGTGTGTGTGCACTAATGGGGCCCATTATGGGTGTCTGTTCAAACCAGCATGTAGGTCATTCCCTGGAGACAGGGAGCATGTGTGTGTCCTGAGTCTTCTTGGGGTTTAGTGCATGTGTACTGACACACACACACACACACTCTCTCTCTTTCTCTGGATCCTCTTGTTTCTGTTGGTGTTCCAGGGGTCTTTAGCGCTTCAGCACTGGACTGGACCGCTCTGGATCCTTCTGCAGAGTCTGCAACACCTGCACAAGAACCGTGGAACAAATACAGTCCGTCTGCAGATACTAGTGTGTGTGTGTGTGTGTGTTATAGAGGGAGACAGAGAGAGAGAGATGGGGAGAGAAGAGGAGAGAGGGAGAAAGAGGGAGAGAAAGGGAGAGAGAGGGAGAGAGTGGAGGAGACAGGGGAGAGAGAGGGGGAGAGAGGAGGGGGGGGAGAGAGGGAGAGATGGAGGGAAAGGAGAAGAAAGAGAAGGATCCACCTGTGGCCACTTCCTGTTCCTGCAGGTCATGTTGATGGTGGAGATGCAGGAGAAGAGGCCATCAGCAGGTATGTGTTCAGGCAGCCGCGTGACGAACTGTGCGATGTGGATGAAGTCCATGTGTGTGAGGACGTCCTCGTAGAGACGCAGGAGGCCCAGAGCTGTACGGAACAGGAACTCCTCACCATCCCGGCAGAACACGTCCCAGACACGACAGGCCAGGTCCAGGGGCAAAGACTTACTGTACAGGGTGAAGATCCTACACACACACACACACACACATACACAAGTTCATATAATATGACCATACAATCCAATATGTGACCTATTTTTGTCATTTAAATTTGTATTTATACTTTTAAATTTATACTTTTGTATTTATACTTTTTTACCCAGCTGACTCCTCCTCCAACCCAGCTGACTCCTCCTCCTCCAACCCAGCTGACTCCTCCTCCTCCAACCCAGCTGACTCCTCCTCCTCTAACCCAGCTGACTCCTCCTCCTCTAACCCAGCTGACTCCTCCTCCTCTAACCCAGCTGACTCCTCCTCCTAACCCAGCTGACTCCTCCTCCTCCTCTAACCCAGCTGACTCCTCCTCCTCCTCTAACCCAGCTGACTCCTCCTCCTCCTCTAACCCAGCTGACTCCTCCTCCTCCTCTAACCCAGCTGACTCCTCCTCCTCCTCTAACCCAGCTGTAAGGGGATGTTTGCTGCTCTTTTCATTTCCAGACACAGACGCCCAATAGCAGTTCTAGAAGCGTCGTCATGGTATTCCCAAACTCAGTGTTTCTATGACAATAACAGGAACACGTCTTTATTTCCATAACGACATCTTTCAACATGCACTTGGCTCTACAGAGTGCGCCTGTCTCACTCTCTACCTCCCTCCCTCCCTCCCTCCCTCCCTCCCTCCCTCACTCCTCCTCAGATGGGGTTCCCGACGGGGTTGATGACCCCCATAAATAAAAATCTCATGCCACATGTTCATTAAACAGCCGATTTCATCGAAATTATCACAGCTTTCAAATGACTGTGACAGCGACAGTGATGAAAGTGAACGATGTCTGATTCCAGATGTCACTGTAATATCACCATCCAGTGCAGAGATGTTATAGCTCACATCTCTGTTGCTTACACACACTCCAGTGCAGAGATGTTATAGCTCACGTCTCTGTTGCTTACACACACTCCAGTGCAGAGATGTTATAGCTCACATCTCTGTTGCTTACACACACTCCAGTGCAGAGATGTTATAGCTCACATCTCTGTTGCTTACACACACTCCAGTGCAGAGATGTTATAGATCACGTCTCTGTTGCTTACACACACTCCAGTGCAGAGATATTATAGCTCACATCTCTGTTGCTTACACACACTCCAGTGCAGAGATGTTATAGATCACGTCTCTGTTGCTTACACACACTCCAGTGCAGAGATATTATAGCTCACATCTCTGTTGCTTACACACACTCCAGTGCAGAGATGTTATAGCTCACATCTCTGTTGCTTACACACACTCTCACACACATTCACACACCCATACACATGTATTCTAAATATAAAAATACACATTTCCTAGTAACTAACAGCATGCTCTAGTGAGAAAAGTGTGACACATGGCAGAGAGCAGTTTCAGTACACACACACACACACACACTCACCAACCTTTTAAATTTTAGATGTGCTAACCACATCAAGTAGGTGAGAAGCTTCCAGAACCCGCTACACTGCTCCCTCATGAAAACCATCAGTATATCGTCTGCATGCTTACATTTCTTATAAAAACAAATAAACTAACTTTTGACTATTAAAGAATCTCCTTTTCCAGTTAAAACCCTAGAACCCTTAAGTTATTTTCTGCTCCCCGTGTTTAAGGTGTTGTGTGTGGAGACAGCACTACGCTGCTGGAGGTCACCAGGTCAGCGTCTGGTCACCTGCACCCACTTTAGTGCTGCCTACAGTTTAATAAAACTGATGGTATGACCAAGGAAACCACACAGAGGCAGTTATGCTCTTAAACATGTATTGGCTGTCCTGAATTTTGTTACGGTGCCGACAGCGCCACACACCCCTGGTGTTGAACCCGTCTCAGTGGGGACACGTGACACGTGTTCCCTTAACCAGCTTCACACACACCTGGTGTTGAACCCGTCTCAGTGGGGACACGTGACACGTATTCCCTTAACCAGCGCCACACACACCTGGTGTTGAACCCGTCTCAGTGGGGACACGTGACACGTGTTCCCTTAACCAGCGCCACACACACCTGGTGTTGAACCCGTCTCAGTGGGGACACGTGACACTGGTGTTGAACCCCTTAACCGTGTTCGCCACACACACCTGGTGTTGAACCCGTCTCAGTGGGGACACGTGACCCGTGTTCCCTTAACCAGCGCCACACACACCTGGTGTTGAACCCGTCTCAGTGGGGACACGTGACACGTGTTCCCTTAACCAGCGCCACACACACCTGGTGGTGTTGAACCCGTGTTCCCTTAACCACGCCACACACACCTGGTGTTGAAGTCTGGGGACACGTGTTGACACGTGTTCCCTTAACCAGCGCCACACACACCTGGTGGTCTCAGTGGGGAACGTGAACGTGTTCCCTTAACCAGCGCCACACACACCTGGTGTTGAACCCGTCTCAGTGGGGACACGTGACACGTGTTCCCTTAACCAGCGCCACACACACCTGGTGTTGAACCCGTCTCAGGTTCCCGTGACACGTGTTCCCTTAACCAGCGCCACACACACCTGGTGTTGAACCCGTCTCAGTGGGGACACGTGACACGTGTTCCCTTAACCAGCGCCACACACACCTGGTGTTGAACCCGTCTCAGTGGGGACACGTGACACGTGTTCCCTTAACCAGCGCCACACACACCTGGTGTTGAACCCGTCTCAGTGGGGACACGTGACACGTGTTCCCTTAACTTAACCACACACACCTGGTGTTGAACCCGTCTCAGTGGGGACACGTGACCGTGGCCACACACACCTGGTGTTGAACCCGTCTCAGTGGGGACACGTGACACGTGTTCCCTTAACCAGCGCCACACACACCTGGTGTTGAACCCGTCTCAGTGGGGAACACGTGACACGTGTTCCCTTAACCAGCCTCACACACACATGATATTGAACCCGTCTCGGTGGGGACACGTGACACACCTGGTGTTGAACCCCTCAGTAACGTGACACGTGTTCCTTAACCAGCCACACACACCTGGTGTTGAACCCGTCTCAGTGGGGACACGTGACACGTGTTCCCCCCACACACACCTGGTGTTGAACCCGTTTCAGGAGGGACACGTGACACGTGTTCCCTTAACCAGCGCCACACACACCTGGTGTTGAACCCTGGTGTTGAACCCGTCTCAGTGGGGACCTGGTGCCTCAGTGGGGACACGTGACACGTGTTCCCTTAACCAGCGCCACACACACCTGGTGTTGAACCCGTGCTCAGTGGGGACACGTGACACGTGTTCCCTTAACCAACGCCACACACACCTGGTGTTGAACCCGTCTCAGTGGGGGGACACGTGTTCCCTTGACACCTGGTGTTGAACCCGTTCCCTCAGTGGGTCACACACACCTGGTGTTGAACCCGTCTCAGTGGGGACACGTGACACGTATTCCCTTTAATGTAAAAGCCATCATGTAAAAGCCATCAAAAAGACTACCTACATACGTCTCAAAAACAAATGACAAAAAAAGATTTAAAAAGTAGATTAAAATACTTTTAAGAACATAAAATGCACCCAATCATTAAGGTGTGTCCAACCTTTTGAATTGGATTATTTAAATGTAAAGAATCATACTGACACAAACCACAAGGTACAAGAGTGAGACGTACAGGAACCACTCAGAAAGATAAAGCTCAATCTCACTGCCACATCTCAGACATGCCGCACATCACTGGGGAAACCAGCATTAGAAAACACGCCATCCAAAACCACATGGTGACAAATGTTAAAAGTGTGAGCCGCTAATGAAGAATGAGAGTGGTTAATGGTTAAAGCAGAGTTCTTCTCCTCTACACCACCAGGTTGTCCTGCAACTATGACAACACGCTGTAGAAGAATGGGCCCCAAACACCGCAGAACGGGCCCCAAACACCGCAGGACGAGACCCCAAACACCGCAGGACGAGACCCCAAACACCGCAGGACGAGACCCCAAACACCGCAGGACGAGACCCCAAACACCGCAGGACGAGACCCCAAACACCACAAGATGGGTCCCAAACTTATGAAAGGTTGTCCTGCAATCTGCAGAGAATGAAGACCAGAACTGCACTGCCCTCTCTGCAGAACATCTACCACTGCAGAGGCCACAGGAGAGCTGACAGACCCCCCCTTCATCACGGACATCACTCCTCTGACAGAAGTGTGAAATGCAAAACCACGAGATTAAAGAACTCTTTCTTCCACTCTGTCATCAGACTTGAATCGCAGAAACAAGGTGTTTTACCCATGATTACATGCCACTTTCAAGGAAGGAATTTCATTGTACTCATTGTGCTCTGTTTCCTACTGTGCAAATGACAACGTCTTTGAATTTTGGACTTGAACTTTGAACTTTAGAAACCCTGTACGAGTGTGATCACAAGCAGAGACACGGGCTGGTTCAGAGGGGGGGAGATACGTACCAGTCAATCAGGTAAATGTCGGGAGTCAAGCTGGTGCTCTTAAAATGTGCAAATAGCTTTGGTAGATTTTCTTCGAAGAACACTTCAAACGCAGCAAAGTAGGTCAGCATCTGAAGAGATGGAGAAGATCACGGTCAGAAGATCACAGAACAGGACAGAAGATCACGGTCAGAAGATCACAGAACAGGACAAAAGATCACGGTCAGAAGATCACAGAACAGAAGATCACAGAACAGAACAGGACGGAAGATCACGGTCAGAAGATCACAGAACAGAAGATCACGAGCAGGAAATCTTTTCCATGTGTGCAGATGTGCTTAGGGTATATTTAACAAATATTGAGAAACTGGGAAACTGAGACATACTGAGAAACCCTTGCAAAACACTAACAAAAAACAACTTTTAAATCAGATCAGGAATATCAGCACCTGTTTCTACATTACTTCATTAATAACACTGACATGCGATTGTGCTGCTCTAACACAAAACTCTCAATCTGTCAGAACTAAAGGTGACAGGAGTGTGTAATTAGAGAGCTGTGCGTGCTCTACGGAAATGACGGGACTTGCTGAAGCAGCAGGTACGCTAACACCTCCACCCAAACAACACCCTCACCTACACCCAAACAGCACCCATATTTAGAAACCGCACTTCCATCAATACATACACACACACACACACACACGTCAGGTCAGGTGATGACTTGCCTACATTGCCTGTTTGTAATAAGATCTGATACACTGTGTGGATATTCAGACCCTCAGACAACAGGACAGCACCATACAGCTAGGTTCAAGTGTGTGTGTGTGTGTGAGTGTGTGTGTGCGCGTGCGACACCCACAAGGCTATGGTCCACTCTGTAAAACGCCATCTGGCAGGGTTTGTTCAGCAGGTTGGCAAAAGCAATGAAGGCTTCAGCAGTCCCCATGTTCAGGATCAACACTGCTGCGATGAAGGACATACCCTGAACCTACACACACACACACACACACACACACACAAATACAATGAAGGCTTCAGCAGTGCCCATGTTCAGGATCAACACTGCTGCGATGAAGGACATATCCTGAACCTACACACACACACACACACACACACACACAAAAACAATGAAGGCTTCAGCAGTCCCCATGTTCAGGATCAACACTGCTGCGATGAAGGACATACCCTGAACCTACACACACACACACACACACACACACACACACACACAAACACAAATACAACGAAGGCTTCAGCAGTGCCCATGTTCAGGATCAACACTGCTGCGATGGACATACCCTGAACCTACACACACACACAGAAAAAGGCACACACATACACACACACACACACACATTTAAACAAGCATACGGAGAAACACGCACTCAAAATCACACGTACGGACACCAGGTTCTGCTGTAGTACTCAGAAAAGAGGTGTGTAACTTCATGAAACACCATAACCTGTGAGGCTCAGCGGTTAGTGCCAGCGTCCCTCTCACTGCTGTCTGTCTCTGAACAGGGAACATGTGTATGGAAGATGAGTGTGTGAGTGATGAACGTACATATCCTACATCGGGCCGGTAACAAGTGTACGCTCCCAGAACGCTGTGCAAAACATCGTGGTATGGGCCTCCCTGTCAAAACACACACACACACACACATGCACAAACACACACACACAAACACAAGTGTATGAAGATCTCCGATTGCTGTAGTTTCAGGTACAGGAAGTGACTTGTCATGATGGCACCGGTTGATCAGAGTAGCACACAAGGCCTTTACAGTGCCACGCACACACACGTGTGGGTAAACACACACAACACAAAGCAGGAACAGAGCCAGCCAGGGTGGAGTGTGTGCACACAACCGTTAGGGGAGAGCCCCCACCCCTAGCCCCACCCCCAGCCCCAGCCCCACCATAAGGCAGAGGTTTCTACCTGCTGGAATATGCAGAGGTTGGGGAATGTTCTGGAGATGTCCAACTTGATGAGCTCGAGACTGGCCTCTCGGTCGGCATGAGTTGACCCCGTGTCTGGACACGATGACCACGGGAGGGTTCATGAAGAAAGAGGGCAAATGTCAACATTCAAGACAGACAACACAACATGAACACGTTTAGCAACCTGAGAAACGTGATGGATGAACTAAACATGGACGCCAAAAAAATTTGAGAAAAACCAAATGCTTAAAGGACACAGTTTACACACGTGTGTGTGAGGACACAGTTTACACACGTCAAATCTATGACACACTATACAGCTGCTTTTACAGCAGTTTAAATTATCGCCGTGTGAGGTTGGGGAGTTTTACCCAAGCGCGTCAGCTAAATATCAGTAAACGCCCTTAAACACCTCGCCTCTCTACGCCTCCCCATCGTTACACAGACAAACTTTTTTGAGCATTTAAATGCGTATGAAGATCTGAAATGGAGCCTATTTAAATACCAACACGTGTCAGCGCCATGAATCTGTGGAATAATGAAAGACAACATGTCTAAGAGAAATTTCCGTCATGCTAGAGGAGACGGAAGGAGACTCCACGTTTACACCACTCAGAAGGCCACGTGCACCTGCTGTGTTGAGGTCCATGCAGGGGGCAGGACACGGGGCAGAGTTCCATTTCTCCTTCGCTCTTGCCAAGCAGATGTTAAACAGCTCTGAGTAAAACACACACACACACACACACACACACACACACACACACACACACACACGTGTAAGTCTACTGAGCACTACAGCTCATGTTAGTGTCTTCCTGTTCTGGAGCTGCACCACAGTCACCACTGAACTGTGCGGCATCACACCAAATGTGTGCATCTCTCGCCCTCTGGTGGTGAGACAGGGTAATCGTCGAATTCAGTTAAATGATGAATAATGTATGAGCGTGTCTAACAGCACACACACATGTGCACACATGCACACACACTGCATGTATGTCATACTTAAATACTGGATGTACAGAGTGACTGAGGATCTATAAACTGTCTTCCTATTCAGAATATGTATATATTGCCCCCCCACTCACCGTGTGTGATGTTGAGGTCGTTGCCGATGGCCAGGCCCCAGACTTTACCACGGACACTAGGGGGCACCCCCTGCCACCACAGATCCCTCACCCGCCTGGAGGAGCGCCTACGCACAGCACAAGAAGAGCAGGAAATACGCACGCCCGCTCTGAAATACGCACGCCCCCTCTGAAATACGCACGCCCCCTCTGAAATACGCACGCCCCCTCTGAAATACGCACGCCCCCTCTGAAATACGCACGCCCGCTCTGAAATACGCACGCCCCCTCTGAAATACGCACGCCCCCTCTGAAATACGCACGCCCGCTCTGAAATACGCACGCCCCCTCTGAAATACGCACGCCCGCTCTGAAATACGCACGCCCCTCTGAAATACGCACGCCCGCTCTGAAATACGCACGCCCGCTCTGAAATACGCACGCCCCCTCTGAAATACGCACGCCGCTCTGGAATACGCCCCTCACAAATACGCAGGCCCCCTCTGGAATACCCACCCCCCCTCTGGAATACGCACGCCCCCCTCTGAAATACGCACGCCCCTCTGAAATACGCACGCCCTCTGAAATGACGCCTCTGAAATACGCACGCCCCCTCTGAAATACGCACCCCTCTGAAATACACTTGGAATACGCACGCCCCCTCTGAAATACGCACGCCCCCCTCACAAATCACGCCCGCACGCCCCCTCTGAAATGCACGCCCCCTCTGAAATACGCCGCCCACGCACGCCCCCTCTGAAATACGCACGCCCCCTCTGAAATACGCCCCCTCTGAAATACGCACGCCCCCTCTGAAATACGCACGCCCCCTCTGCAAAGGCCCTGTGTGTAATACAGCAAAGCTGCACCTTACAATCTGCATATGGGGACGTGCACACGTGTGCTATTATACACTGTGTGGCAGATCAGCAGTTTGTGTGTGTGTGTCTTACATGCTGTGTGTGTGTGTGTGTGTGTGTCTCTTACATGCTGTGTGTGTGTGTGTGTGTGTGTGTGTCTCTTACATGCTGTGTGTGTGTGTGTGTGTGTCTTACATGCTGTGTGTGTGTGTGTGTGTGTGTGTGTCTCTCACATGCTGTGCCAGTTTGGCAGAACCTCCTGGCTCCAGGTGAGGGCAGCACTGCCGATACTCTCCTCTAATCTCACCCTGTCCTCAAACTGCTTCCTCCTCCTCTGGGCCTCCTTCAGTTCTGGTGAGAGAGAGAGAGAGAGAGAGAGAGACAATACAAGGCCGTTAGTAACACACACACAGCGCCCCCACACCCACCTGCCCTGACCACACCCACCTGCCCTGACCACACCCACCTGTCCTGGCCACACCCACCTGCCCTGACCACAC
>JAGXOD010000119.1:257500-303372 GCA_020368025.1 Brachyhypopomus occidentalis
GATAATGCATTATTATTATATATATAAAAGAGAGAGAGAGAGAGAGAGAGAGAGAGAGAGTGGGGAGAGAGAGAGAGAGAGAGAGAGAGAGAGAGAGAGAGAGAGAGAGAGAGAGAGAGAGAGAGAGAGAGAGAGAGAGAGAGAGAGAGAGAGGGGGAGAGAGAGAGGGAGAGAGAGAGAGAGAGAGAGAGAGAGAGAAAGAGGGAGGAGTTGCATACAGGGCAGAATTTAGGCAAAGTTCAACAACCAGTGACAAACACTATCTAGGACTGGTCTCTAAATGTAAACACTACAGACCGAACCCTGACCGAACTGAACCCTAACAAGAATCCTCTTGTTGAGCTGCTTCTGAGGCTCATGAGCCCTGAAACCAATAGACCAGTTTCCCAACCAGTACTGCTTCCACACCAAACCCAAAACTCCATCTAGTTAAAGAGCAGATCCAGAAAGACCTGCTGTAGAACAGAGCAGATCCAGACAGACCTGCTGTAGAACAGAGCAGATCCAGACAGACCTGCGGTAGAACAGAGCAGATCCAGACAGACCTGCTGTAGAACAGAGCAGATCCAGACAGACCTGCTGTAGAACAGAGCAGATCCAGACAGACCTGCGGTAGAACAGAGCAGATCCAGACAGACCTGAGGAGAGAGCAGGTCCTCCCTAAACAGATGCCCCTTCTCTTATACTGTACAAGACATTAACACAGACGAAGCCACAGATACAAAATCTAATACCACATTTTAATGACAACGACCTGGAGAGAAAGGGAGAGTGAAAGAGAGAGAGAGTGAAAGAGAGAGAGAGAGAGAGAGAGAGAGAGAGAGAATGAATGAGTCATCAGGAAGAGGTGAATACTGTACAGCTGGAGTACTGTGTCATCATTACACACACACACACACACACACACACACACACACACTTGCTGACTGGCTGGAACCTCATCAGCACTGCAGCACAGACAGATAACAGTGTGTGTGTGTGTGTGTGTGTTTTACTCACAATAATCCCCTTATGTGAGTGTAGCCACAGACACACTGTAGTAGTGTGGCTAACAGACCAGGCTGGTTAATCACTACCACAGTAGTCATCTCTGCAATACTGACAACACTGGAATATTGCTAATGAGCCCGCTAATGACTTAGTGTGTGTGAGTGCAGTGTGTGTGAGTGTGCAGGTCTGTGCGTGAGTGTGCAGGTCTACGTGTGAGTGTGTGCAGGTCTATGTGTGTGAGTGTGCAGGTCTGTGTGTGTGTGTGTGTGTGTGTGTGTGTGTGTGTGTGTGTGAGTGTGTATTTGCGCGCATACTCTTGATTCCGTAGAATACAACGTGATGCATTGGGACACCCCTAATTAGTGGCATGTTCTCATTTGTTCTCATGTGAAGAGCACTGAGATCCTGCGTGCTGCCCCCTGCTGGAGCCACTGGGGACAGCAGGCAGAGCAGTCCAGGTCTGAAGCTGCAGTCCTCTCTGGGTAGCTGTGGAGGCTACACAGCTGCCCACACCAGCAGGAGGCTTACAGAAAAGTGTCCCCCGTTATGGCGGCGCTCACGTTAAGGCGGCGCTCACGTTAAGGCGGCTCTCACGTTATGGCGGCTCTCACGTTATGGCGGCTCTCACGTTTGCCGTGGTCTGATCCAGCAGAACACTGTGGGGAACGCTGATCCGCCCCGGTGAGCTGGGCTGAGAGAGAGCACCTTACACCCACATGAATATTTCAGCACCTACACCCTCCTCAACCCGCCTACGAGCGGAGAAGGACACACAGAGTGGGACAAACCTCAGGCCTGTTTTGGTGCATTGTGGCAATGACCCCACCAAACACACACACACACACACACACAGAATACACACAAATACATACAAATACACATGATCTTGGCAGTACACTTTTAAAATCAACACACATACTTTCTAAGGAATTTTCCAAGGTTATACTGAACACAAGACAGTATAACAAGACAGACACTCCCAAATCAGCAATTAAACACACACACACACACACACACACACAAGCACTATCATCTATATTCTGACTGTTAAACCAAATCTCATTCAGCTACAAGCAGCATAGAGGACAAATGACACACAACAGACACACACACACACACACACACTCACACACACACACACACACACACACTCACCATGAACGCCGCGGTGGTGTTGAGACATCTAGCGCTCAGAGTTTCATACCCCATATTCCATCATAGCGGTATCTTCCCAGCTGACACGTACACACGTGTGCCACTCACGCACATATAAACACACACACAGACACACACACAGACACACACACGACAAGGTAGACGGAGCGGTCTGCAAGGAGAGGAGACACACCCCACACAAGACCAGAAGCAACGATGGCATACAAACTCCCCTCCTCCCCTCTTCTCTCTCTCCCCTCTGCTCTCTCTCTCTTTTTCTTCTGCTTTCTCTCTTCCTTCTTTCCTTTTTCTCTCTCAGCAGTCTGATGTTACTATGGGAGGTGAAGCATCACAAAGACAGTGGAAAATCATCGCGTGTGTGTGTGTGTGTGTGTGTGTGTGTGTGTGTGTGTGTGTGTGTGTGTGTGTGTGGTAGTGTGTGTGTGTGTGTGTGTGTGTGTGTGGTAGTGCTATTAATCATCGTTACTGCACTGTGAGCGTCACTCATCTCCCGCCCCCAGCAAGCCATAACAATCAACTGCTGCTGGAGAGATAGACAGACTGCCAGCACTGCCATCTAGTGGAATCTGTGCTGTCTGTACTTGGTTGGTTATGTCTGAAGCTAGTGGAAAGACTAAAGTGAATGGAGTTAGCATTAGTGCAGACTAGCATTAGCATTAAATGCTCCACTTCACTGGTGGGCTTCTTCCAGTCTCTCTCACACACCTCCACTCCACTCCGCTCAGCTCTCTCTCTCTCTCTCTCTCACACACACACACACACACACACTCTCTCTCTCACACACACACACACACACACACACACACAGACACACACAGACACACACACACACCTCACCAGTACCTGGTGTTGCTATGGAGTGAAACGTGCCTGGTAATTGGAGCCCAGACACTGGACCTAAGACTCAGATACAGTTTCTGACACTGATGTACTGGTACAGAGAGAGGGAGGAGAGGGGTATATAAGAGATATAATCAAACAGCCCAGTGTTCTATTACCCTACTCACTGAGGAAAAGGGTCTCTGTGGGATTTCACAACCTATATGCACATACAAGTAGGACTGGGCGATATATCGTTACATTTTTATACAAGATATAAGATGAGACAATATCATTTATATCGATATAGTTTATGGGTCTTTCCCCAAACCTAATGCAGCCTACTGAGCTGCCAAAGTAGTGATAATGTAGGCAGCTGTTTATCAGCGTTATAACCAACATCTGTCCTCATAAAGCAGATTATTGAGACACTCTAGTTAGAGAGCAACTTCATCACAGCTTGTTCTCGCCCAGTGTATGTGACCGGTGTTTATTTACCTCAGTTTATAGTGTATGTGACCGGTGTTTATTTACCTCAGTTCATAGTGTATGTGACCGGTGTTTATTTACCTCAGTTCATAGTGTATGTGACCGGTGTTTATTTACCTCAGTTTATAGTGTATGTGACCGGTCAGTTTATTTACCAGTTCAGTTTATAGTGTATGTGACCGGTGTTTATTTACCTCAGTTTATAGTGTATGTGACCGGTGTTTATTTACCTTAGTTTATAGTGTATGTGACCGGTGTTTATTTACCTCAGTTTATAGCGTTGTCTCTGCGTTTCAGCACGATGGATTCTCTTCTTCCCATTTTTATCGCAATTTGAATTCTCATTAGATAAGCTACTTGTTGTGCTAATAAGTTTGTTAGTTGACTAGCTGGTTATCCACAGTTATCTTGAGACTTCAAACTCCGCTAGCATAAATGCTAATCGCTCGGTGTATAAAACTGTAACATTTAATTTCAAAGTTAACATAAGAGGTAAAATACATGCTATGTGGTTTTATATTAAGAAATATATATTTCAATGTTTCCTGAATATTCTAGAAACAGCAGAGCAATTGAAAATTAGTTGACCGTTTGAATCGTGGGATTGCTTTAGTGGCTGAGGAAAAGTTCGATGCTGATTAAAATTCGGCCAGTTTAAGGTCTCTCAGTAGGAGACATAGTTAAGGTCTTTCAGTAGATGGCATATTTAAGGTCTTTTAGTAGGTGGCTTATTTAAGGTCTCTCAGTAGGAGACATACTTAAATGATCTAAGAATTGGGACAGCCCAAGTATCAGGATCACACACACTATGACGTGAAGCGCCGTCTTCGTAGAGAGCTCACTAGGTTTTGGGACAGACTCGGACACAGAAGCACTTTGTTCTACTTCACGGGAAGCTGACATTTTAAAGAACAAGTTAGCCTTTTGCTATTTTTGCACTGTATCTTTTCTGATTACTTTTTAACAGCACAGCTGTGAGTCTTTTGTTATGCAGGAAAAGAACATTATTTTATTTGAGGAGCATTATTATTTAATATATGCCAATAGCAATTTTTCATGTACATCTACAGTAATATCATATATCGCCATTCAGCTAAAAAATACAGATATTATCAATGGCCCTTAATATTTCATGCATGCTAATCACAATAGCATATTGTTACAGATCTGTAACATATTGTCACAGATCTCCTGAATACTAGTGACTGGACTATTGCAGAGGTAAACACGGGGAAACGTTCTGATGATCAGATGATATGATGCAAGTCCAAAAGCAGATCGTGTACAGGCTCGTGTGTAAACTCAGCCTCCATAACAGCTCGTGTACAAGCACTGATTTGTGGTGTGAAAGGAGCGTAATGGTGAACAGTGGACACCAGGGGGCACCAGAGAGCACACTGACGTGATTTTCTAACAAACAGGCAGAATTCATCTGTCTGACTCCAATACAACCATTAGATTTGTTTGTATGTATTTTAATGCCAAATGAAAAGGGAGGTAAAATGAATTTCAAATTTCAAAACTGAAAGTTCAAAATTCAAGTGAAATTCAATTTCACTTTAAAGTTGATGGACTGGATAGAATCACCACACTATGATGTCCATCATAATCACCACCACTCTGAACAGTGCCGCTCCAAACGCGTCTGTAGTCCATAAACGTTTAATCAAATGCAGGCGGCTTTTCATAATCATCTCATCAAAAGCACGAGGCGTCCCAGCAGTGATGGAGGAACTCCGCACGCCAACACACCTGACTCCACTTAGCAACCAATCATGAACACACCTGACTCCACGCAGCAACCAATCATGAACACACCTGACTCCACGCAGCAACCAATCATGAACACACCTGACTCCACGCAGCAACCAATCATGAACACACCTGACTCCACGCAGCAACCAATCATTAACACACCTGACTCCACGCAGCAACCAATCATGAACACACCTGACTCACGCAGCAACCAATCATGAACACACCTGACTCCACGCAGCAACCAATCATGAACACACCTGACTCCACGCAGCAACCAATCATTAACACACCTGACTCCACGCAGCAACCAATCATGAACACACCTGACTCCACGCAGCAACCAATCATGAACACACCTGACTCCACGCAGCAACCAATCATGAACACACCTGACTCCACGCAGCAACCAATCATGAACACACCTGACTCCACTCAGCAACCAATCATGAACACACCTGACTCCACTCAGCAACCAATCATTAACACACCTGACTCCACTAACCTAAGCTTGAACAGAACACCACACGCTGCTACCCTCAGTTGTCCACACCCCCTACAACTTTAATCCCAGACACAAATCTCCTCAGTGACACAAACTGCTATTAAAATGCAATTAATTGTACTACTCACAAAGTGAATACACAACTTGGTGTGTACACTGTTGATCTATGACAGCAAGGACATTCTAGGGTGATCTATCGTGTGTGTGTGTGTGTGTGTGTGTGTGTAGAGGAGGGGATGACTTTTAGTACACGTGTGTGTGTGTGTGTGTGTGTGTAGAGGAGAGGAGGGGGATGATCTACCTTTAGTACACGTGTGTGTGTGTGTGTGTGTGTGTGTAGAGAGGAGGATGATCTACCTTTAGTGTGTGTAGAGTGTGTGTGTGTGTGTGTGTGTGTGTGTGTGTGTGTAGAGAGGAGGGGATGATGTGTGTGTGTGTGTGTGTGTGTGTGTGTGTGTGTAGAGAGGAGGGGATGATCTACCTTTAGTATACGTGTGTGTGTGTGTGTGTGTGTGTGTGTGTGTGAGGAGGGGGTGATCTACCTTTAGTACACGTGTGTGTGTGTGTGTGTGTGTGTGTGTGTGTGTGTAGAGAGGAGGGGATGATCTACCTTTAGTATACGTGTGTGTGTGTGTGTGTGTGTGTGTGTAGAGAGGAGGGGATGATCTACCTTTAGTACACGTGTGTGTGTGTGTGTGTGTGTGTGTGTGTGTATAGAGAGGAGGGGATGATCTACCTTTAGTATACGTGTGTGTGTGTGTGTGTGTGTGTGTGTGTGTGTAGGGAGGAGGGGGTGATCTACCTTTAGTACACGTGTGTGTGTGTGTGTGTGTGTAGAGAGGAGGGGATGATCTACCTTTAGTACACGTGTGTGTGTGTGTGTGTGTGTGTAGAGAGGAGGGGATGATCTACCTTTAGTACACGTGTGTGTGTGTGTGTGTGTGTGTAGAGAGGAGGGGATGATCTACCTTTAGTACACGTGTGTGTGTGTGTGTGTGTGTGTGTAGAGAGGAGGGGATGATCTACCTTTAGTATACGTGTGTGTGTGTGTGTGTGTGTGTAGGGAGGAGGGGGTGATCTACCTTTAGTACACGTGTGTGTGTGTGTGTGTGTGTGTAGAGAGTGTGTATAACCCTAACCCTAGGTGATCTACCTTTAGTACACGTGTGTGTGTGTGTGTGTGTGTGTGTGTGTGTGTAGAGAGTGTATAACCCTAACCCTAACCCTAGGGTGATCTACCTTTAGTACACGTGTGTGTGTGTGTGTGTGTGTGTGTGTGTGTGTGGAGAGTGTGTATAACCCTAGCCCTAGGTAACCTATATAACCTATATATATAACCCTAGCCCTAACCCCTAGCCCCTAGCCCTAGGGTGATCTACCTTTAGTACACGTGTGTGTGTGTGTGTGTGTGTGTGTGTGTGTGTGTGTGTGTGTGTGTGTGTGTGTGTGTGTGTGTAGAGAGTGTGTATAACCCTAACCCTAACCCTAATCCTAGCCCTAACCCCTAACCCCTAACCCCTAGCCCCTAGCCCTAGGGTGATCTACCTTTAGTACAGGTGTGTGTGTGTGTGTGTGTGTGTATAACCCTAGCCCTATATAACCTATATATATAACCCTAACCCCTAACCCCTAGCCCCCCCTAGCCCCTAGCCCTAGGGTGATCTACCTTTAGTACACGTGTGTGTGTGTGTGTGTGTGTGTGTGTGTATAACCCTAGCCCTATATAACCTATATATATAACCCTAACCCCTAACCCCTAGCCCCTAGCCCCTAACCCCTAACCCCTAGGGTGATCTACCTTTAGTACACGTGTGTGTGTGTGTGTGTGTGTGTGTGTGTGTGTGTGTGTATAACCCTAGCCCTATATAACCTATATATATAACCCTAACCCCTAGCCCTAGGGTGATCTACCTTTAGTACAGGTCTAGGTGACAACACTCTCCCAAAGATCTTCCAGCCAGACTCACGGTGACTTTCTGGACCTTCAGCATCCTTAGAGAACAGACTCCTGAAAGAGAGAATGAAAGAGAGGAAGAGAGAGAGAGAAAAGGAGGGAGGGAGAGAGAGAAAGAGAGAGAGGGAGGAAGAGAGGGAGAGAGTGAGTTAATTTTATTGCCCAGTAGTGAAGCAGCAGTCTCCACTCTTAGAGCACGATGTAAACACTCCACTTCAGCTGTGTATGAAGGTTTCCTGAAGGATGACCAGGCTGCACCAGGGGTGATGTTGTTGTGGACACACAGACATGTTCACCGTGGTCACCTCAATGATAACCTCACCGCACACGTGTTCACCATGACAACCTCACAGATAACCTCACCACACGTGTTTACCGTTAGGAGGATTAATTAGGTGTATCTGGTAGGAGAGTTAATTAGGTGCTTGGATGTCTTTTAGCATTTTCATGGACTCTCTTAAGATCCTTCAAGAACTCATGAACTTACACAGTGAACAACACCACATCATAGAGAAACATAAGCTGTAAAGGGTGCTAACTGTAAACACATCTGACTAATCTAACTGTAAACACATCTGACTAATCTAACTGTAAACACATCTGACTAATCTAACTGTAAACACAGATGACTAATCTTGGTAGTACTAGCAGCAGTGGTAGTAACAGTATGAGGCCTCATAAAGAAAACAACTGACCTCAGGAAACACGTCTGTGGGACGCTACCTGCTCAGGGCGTCTGGGACACCTGCTCTGTGTGGGACTGCTCAGGGACACCTGCTCAGGGACCTGCTCAGGGACACGGCTGTGGGACGCTACCTGCTCAGGGACACGGCTGTGGGGCGCTACCTGCTGGGGGACGCTTTACCTGGGACACGGCTGTGGGGCTACCTGCTCAGGGACACGGCTGTGGGGCGCTACCTGCTCAGGGACACGGCTGTGGGACGCCTACCTGCTCAGGGACACGGCTGTGGGGACGCTACCTGCTCAGGGACACGCATGTGGGACGCTACCTGCTCAGGGACACGGCGGCTGTGGGGCGCTACCTGCTCAGGGACACGGCTGTGGGACGCTACCTGCTCAGGGACACGGCTGTGGGACGCTACCTGCTCAGGGACACGGCTGTGGGACGCTACCTGCTCAGGGACACGGCTGTGGGACGCTACCTGCTCAGGGACACGCATGTGGGACGCTACCTGCTCAGGGACACGCATGTGGGACGCTACCTGCTCAGGGACACGGCTGTGGGACGCTACCTGCTCAGGGACACGCATGTGGGACGCTACCTGCTCAGGGACACGCATGTGGGACGCTACCTGCTCAGGGACACGGCTGTGGGACGCTACCTGCTCAGGGACACGCATGTGGGACGCTACCTGCTCAGGGACACGGCTGTGGGACGCTACCTGCTCAGGGACACGGCTGTGGGACGCTACCTGCTCAGGGACACGGCTGTGGGACGCTACCTGCTCAGGGACACGGCTGTGGGGACGCTACCTGCTCAGGGACACGGCTGTGGGGGACCTGCTCACGGCTGTGGGGCGCTACCTGCTCAGGGACACGGCTGTGGGGACGCTACCTGCTCAGGGACACGGCTGTGGGACGCTACCTGCTCAGGGACACGGCTGTGGGACGCTACCTGCTCAGGGACACGGCTGTGGGACGCTACCTGCTCAGGGACACGGCTGTGGGACGCTACCTGCTCAGGGACACGGCATGTGGGACGCTACCTGCTCAGGGACACGGCTGTGGGACGCTACCTGCTCAGGGACACGCATGTGGGACGCTACCTGCTCAGGGACACGGCTGTGGGACGCTACCTGCTCAGGGACACGGCTGTGGGACGCTACCTGCTCAGGGACACGCATGTGGGACGCTACCTGCTCAGGGACACGGCTGTGGGACGCTACCTGCCTGGGACGCTACCTGCTCAGGGACACGGCTGTGGGACGCCTACCTGCTCAGGGACACGGCTGTGGGACGCTACCTGCTCAGGGACACGCATGTGGGACGCCACCTGCTGGGGACACGGCGTGGGACCTGCTCAGGGACACGGCTGTGGGACGCTACCTGCTCAGGGACACGGCTGTGGACGCTACCTGCTCAGGGACACGGCTGTGGGACGCTACCTGCTCAGGGACACGGCTGTGGGACGCTACCTGCTCAGGGACACGGCTGTGGGACGCTACCTGCTCAGGGACACGGCTGTGGGACGCTACCTGCTCAGGAAGCGGCTGTTACCTGCTCAGGGAATGGGGCTACCTGCTCTTTAGAATGGGGCTCCTCTTCAGCTGGACCTCCTGGGGCGTTGACACAGCAACCGGCTGTTGCTGGGGACTACAGTGGTCTCCATGCAGGTTGCTGGGGGGCGGGAGCGGAATGTCGCTAAATCGTGAGCCGCTGGTGATGTCATTCTCAAACGTGACGACAGCACTGGAGTTAGACGTGACTACAAAATCCGCCCCATCGTCGTTGCTAAGCGACAGTGTAGCGGAGAGCTCCGTGCTCAGACTCGACACGCTGCACACGGAGACGTCATCGCTGCGGCTCAAAGCTCCGCCCCCTCCCATCATCGGCCGGACAATGGCGGCCTGGCGACGCTCTGAGCCGCACAGGGGAAGTGTGGTCGCCCTGGGCAACCCGCCGTGTGCAGGCTCCAGCGTTAGCGTGGCAGGGGCGTCCTCCCCAGTGTCCCGGGGTAATGTCTCGCCACTGGACATCTGCACATGGACAGCCTCTGGAGGACTGATCTCCAACGTGGGGACCCCTGAGTCCTGGGACATCAAACTACGCTGGTCCTCCTTGCCACAGGGGGCGCTGCAGAGCAGAGCTGGCCTGTAGCTGGTCAGGCAGTAGTGAGGCAGAGAGCTGTGTGGTGCGCTGTCATGATCTGGGGTGTGTAGTCCCAGTGGAGATCCATTCTCAGAAGTGTGTAGACCTACAGGGGCACATTTACAGGGGCACATTTACAGGGGCTTGAGAAGCTGGATATTTCAAGGCACAAACAGAACTAAAGGACTGAAGCACTAAAGGGCCACAGCTACAATACTGTAAAGGGCCACAGCTACAATACTGTAGCCTGAAGCTACAATACTGTCAATCAACCAATCAGACGTCTGCTACCAGTGCACTGTGATGAAGACAAAAAAACACACATACAAGATTTTGGTACAATCTGGAGACTCTGTGGATGACAAATGCAGATTTCAAAGCTCTTTTCTAACAGTCTTTCTCCAGTAGTGTGTGTACTGTGTACTGTGTACTTCCTCCAGTAGTGTGCATACTGTGTACTACATGTACTGGACTCAAAGGCACAGTGGCCAACTCAGAGCTCCGTACTGTGCTGGTGAGCTCGGTCAGGGCTGTTGAAGTGCTCACAGTCATCTCCCATGGCTCCCCTACACCTTCCTAATGGGGTGTTATGGCAAACCATGTGATTGGTCACATGACTCCATATAAACTTAAAGAAGCTCATTCAGAAATTCCTCGAGCTGATCTGGCGTTGAGAAGCAGCCTAGACTAGAAATTCAAGATCTACTTCACAAACCTCTACGCCCAGCTGACACTGCTGAAGAGACATGAAAACATTCAGTGGCATATTATACACACACACACACACACACACACACACACGCGCGCGCGCACGCACGCACACATTCCATCAGTGGTGTTAGTCAAATCCCTAACAAGCATCAGGTGTGTGATCAGGTCTCCTGTCTGCACGGTGCTGCTATCACAGTCCTGGTGTCAGGCATGCAGATATCACAGTGCTGAAATGTGCAAACAAGCAGTCAGACAAATCACAGGGTGCTGTCTGCTGTCAGCATCCTGACGCATTTCACCTGCATCAGCTCAAACACACCTGCATCAGCTCAAACACACCTGCATCAGCTCACAAACATACTGTTTTCTTTCCACCTGCAAAGCTGCAGGGAGCTTCACAGGTCTCAGTGGATCTGACGTTTAGAAACTCACGTCATGAGGACACGTTTGCTGTAATGGACAACCTTTGTAGAGAGGCTCTGGGAATAACTGAGATGATGTGTCATCAGCAACAAAAAGACCTGACAATACATTAACACTGAGGTGTGTTACACAAATACTTTAAACAGGTGTGTTAAGGGAGGGAACTCACTCTAAAATTGTCTGAAATACTGTGAACAAAAATCTGAGTCATATTATATTAACATTCATATTCTAATATTCCATCTAAAAACATCCACATTCTAATATTCCCCCTAAAACATTCATATTATAATATCCCACATAAAAACAAAAAGGCATATTTCTTGAATTGAAGCATATGTGTGTATAAACAATGTTTATAAGTGCATGTACAGTATACACGTGTATTTAAACACCTGCGCTTTGGTCAAAAGCAGGTGAGTCCTGAGAGAGACCAGTGGAGGTGAACAGCACACAGGGGGTTGTGGCCCAGGGGGTTGTGGCCCAGTGGACTGTGGCCCAGGGGGGTTGTGGCCCAACACTCGCGGTACACGGTCAGCCCTGCTGTAGAGTTGCGCACCACGCAGGCTATTTACGCAATAGATTGCACATCTCCATGTGATTGTCAAGGTAATCACAGTGTGTTGTAACTGCACGTGCCTGCAGTTAGCATTGCGTCATGACGGGACAAATACGTTTTAAAAATGTCAGAATTGTGAGCATGCGCGTCAAAAACCCATAGCAAGCCCCTTTGCCCGATTACTTTTACGCATTTGTCATGGACGAGCGAAGACACGCTTCTTCAGATGCGAGTGCTGTGTCCAGAGAGACAGACACGCACACGCGTGAGTGTCCTCAGCCCCGCCTGACTGATCCTGACACGCCACAGTCTCCGCCGACGGTGCAGCACCTGTTGCGCGTCCCGTCCTTACCTGTGTCGCTGCCGGGGTCTTTCCTAGCGTCTGACCTGTCGACTAAATGTGCCATCGTCCCCGGGCTGAGTGCTACAGGTGGACGGATGCTTCCACACATCGCTCCGGGTCCTGCGGTCGGTGCATGACAGTGTGACCTGACCTTACAGCCTCAGCGTACCTTTTAAAACACACAACGGGCCAACGTTAACTTACGAACAGCAAAGAATATTCGCGTTACTTCTCAACGTTTAGCAAGCGGACGATACAAATGATGCTCGACACGCCAATAAAACTTGTAGCGGAACGTATAAACCACACCGAGGTTCCCTAAAGGCTTGAGGTCGCTACCATTACTGCGAGTGAACTTAGCGAGTGTCTTCCGTGCAGTGGGGATGTCTAGTCCCCACGTCCCTCGGCGAGTAAAAGAAATATATGATCGAAACAGCGATGACTTTTAAACGCCGAGTTGCGTCAAATACAGCGTTTGTTGTAAAGGACAACGTCACACAAAGTCACACAAATTCTACAATGTAAAGACACAAAAGTACGCTACCTGGTCAGACGCTACCGCCGCCATTTTAAAACAAACTTGGCAGTGAGGAGCGCGGCGTGGTGGAGGCAGGAAGCGCGGACATGGAGAGGTGTACCTGCCGCGCGCCGAGCACTCCTCCGCGCCGCCGGCTACACCTACCGCGCGTCTGCGCTCACAGACGCGCCTATGAAAACCCGAGCAGTCGGCTGGACCACCTCAGTCTGGAAATAATACAAGTACAGGCAACACAATACGAGGAAGTACATTATAAAACTGCGCGCAAACATTTGTGTTCACGTTTCACTATGTTTAAAAGTCACGTTGTAATCGTTTATATTTGTTAATCTATTTATGCTATAGTCTTTATTATACTGTTCTCTACATTTAGTGTTTTAACACAAAAGCACTGAAACAGTTCAGTTCGCTGATTCTGAGTTCAGTGCGAGTGGAAGGCTGTAAGTGATCCTGTATAAATCATACTGGGTGCATGTCATATTATTTTATTTGAGAAGGATCACCCCTACTGACATCCACTGGATCCTCTCTTAATCCCGGGGAAGTCTTGCTCATTAGCGCTTCCCTTCCTTCTGTTTTAGAGAGCTCGTTGACGCAGTGCCTATGTCATGTTTCAGGCACGCCTATCGCATAAAGCAGCGGTACAAAGACGTCTGCTCTGATAATGTTCCAGTGCTTATGATTATGAATAACCATCTTACACCGATGAAAATAACCGAAGAGAAGTGACATCTTTCTGCTTAGATGTTTATATGCAGACTATTGCACATCCGTTTATGTGAAAGGAATGGCAAACACACGGTTTAAGGAAAAGTATCCCAACTTTATTTTCCACGTGAAAAGCAATCTGTTGCAACTGTCAGCTAATCTATCTATCTATCTATCTATCTATCTATCTATCTATCTATCTATCTATCTATCACTAATCCTTGTCAGGTGATTATGGCTTTAAAAACTCAGGTGGGCCAACACCTGATGACAAACTGAAAAGGATCTTTTAAAAGTGATATATGATATGAAGTTATATCCTGTCCACATATTCAATCAACCCATCACTGACTCAGGTGGGCAGGTTTGGCCCTGGACATTTACCGAGCTGCTGAGAAGTTCAGAGCCTGGTCTACACGCCTGGCATTAGCATCACACTACTGCAGGATATGATTAGGCTGATTAGATTAGATTTGGAACTCTACAGGGTGGCAGGTCACCAGAACCAGACCCAGGCATCCAAGCTCAAACGTACTGTGCTGAACGGGGCTGATTGAGTTTGTGTGTTGGTGTGAGTCCAAGATCCCAAATACTTTGTATCTATAGTAACAGAGAAGTCAGTCCTCATTTGCCTGTGGTCTGCTGCTGAAGCACCATTTGATCTTCCTCATCTTAACAGCATCGACCACACAAGTGTTGGGATTGTGGTCGTAATGTAATAGTTACAGGTTGAGCTGGTGTAATAATGTAATAGTTACAGGTTGAGCTGGTGTAATAATGTAATAGTTACAGGTTGAGCTGGTGTAATAATGTAATAGTTACAGGATGAGCTGGTGTAATAATGTAATAGTTACAGGTTGAGCTGGTGTAATAATGTAATAGTTACAGGATGAGCTGGTGTAATAATGTAATAGTTACAGGTTGAGCTGGTGTAATAATGTAATAGTTACAGGTTGAGCTGGTGTAATACACACAAATGCAGAGGAACTGGAAGACTGAACATCAGGAAGGCTGGCCAGATCGTCCCCGTGCTCAGTGTTTGGGCTCCTGGCTCACCTTACACCAACACTCCCGTTCCTAACACACCTGACCCAGAACAAGACGGACTTCATAAAGATCTCGTCTGAAGTGTGAGAACACCAAAAAATGCATGTGTAGAGCTCACGGTGCCCCTAAACTAGTCCCTACAACACCACCTTCAGCTACCCCAAACCCCACCCGTCATATAGACGCTGGCCTCAGAGAGTATGTGGAATTACATTTACTGCTGTATTAGAACTCAGCATGTGGAAGTAATTTACTGTATAACTCAGTATGTAAAGCAGGAGACTGTACTAATCCTTTCTATATTAAGGATGCAGACTTGTGCAATGTACATAAATTCCAACACAAAGCAGCTGGCGAAGCCAAGGGAGAGAATGTTCAGTCTTAACGTGGTCATGTGACATGCGAGGTTTATCCACAGGCATCAGAATCTGAAGAACCACTTAGTACAAGTCACCAGCACAGCAAATATACTCAGTCCTTTATTAGAGATTTAGAAACTCAACAATGAAACAAACAAACAAACAAAAAAAAAAACATTTGCTCGAGATGTACATGGAATTAGAACGATGCTACCACTTCAGGTGTGGTGCAGACCAGGTGTTGGACAGGTGTTGGACAGGTGTTGGACAGGTGTTGGGGTGACTGGCTGCACCAGGGGGCTGCAGGAGACTTGTACAGAAAGGATGGAGATCAAAAATAAAGGAGGGGGGGGGAGACAACAGCTCAGGTGGCCCCAGTGTGAGCTGGACACCACGCAGACGTCGTCCACACAGCCTCCATGACCTTCTCCCCACTGTAAACACATTGATTTGTGAAGCATTTTCCTCCCAACACACACAAAGTCATGGAATAGAAACAGATGCAAATATCTGTGCACTAGTCCAACCTCCCACAGGTATTTGTTACATTGTGGGGTATCTCTCAAAATGATACGGTCATGTTTTCATTGTTTTCCCTTTGCTGTGAGGACCCACATATACACACACACACACACACACACACACACCAGCAGTACTTAAAAGCAAAAGAAAAGATTTTGCACTCTGTATGTTTCTATTTTTCAAAACATTTTTTGCAGTTTAAGCTGAGCAAAACAGGGACTATGTGGTCAAATCAACAGAACAAACTCAATGACCTCATGCAGAATTTTCCTACCCACTGAAACCCTCTTCTATAAGCCACGTTTGTGTCTTTTCTCAGACGTCTGTTAGACTGGAAAACACCAATAATAAATACTAAAATAATAATGCTTATTCAGACTCCTGTATGTATTATAATACTGGTACCATCTCTGGAAAAACATGTTAAATCTGGAGGGGCATTAACTGGTGACAGTGTCACAGAGAATGAAACCAGCATCTTCTGTGCTGAACAAAGCGTCTGGATGAATAAAGATCAAACAGTCTTCATTCACGGAACAACAAATGTGAACACGTGTTTAATATCTACAGGGTCTTTGGCCAAGCTGCCAACACACCCGTCCCTCACGTTCAGTGTGAGGAGACGAGTCAGATTTGTGTGCTTGCACTTGATCTCCGAACCCTCACGTCTGGAGCGGAGACGGAAGAAGACGGAGGAGGTGCCTGTACATCACTACACTAATTTACTCCCACAACCACCAGGAGGCGCAATCATAAAGTAAAATGCACACCAATAGCATGTGGCTATGAAATTGGCCATTCGTAATCTCATTTGAGTTTTTGTCCACCTTCCCTGCTTGCTACATGAGGGACGGTGCAGCAGGACTGAGCAGTGGACCCCAAACACGGAGCTCTGAAGCCACCGGGACACAAGAGCAAATCTCAGAAGAACAGATGAACTAACATGTCAAGACGCCTACGGGGCTGCAGGACTGGGACTCGTGTGTTTCGTAGTGTACAATTTTATCTACAGGTTGGTGGAAGTAGTAACATCTTAAAACAAGGCGGTCCGTTTTCTCAAAGCGTCATTCGCATCTCAGAACAAACCAAGAAAGCAGTTTTCAAATTCAAGGTCTGATATTAGTCAGCAACTATTATAGACCACAATCCCCAGCCCATCTGACCAAAGATGTTTGACTATGTGGGCCGGTAAACAGAACTGATCATCTAGAGCTCACTTTAAAATCACTCCAGAACAGGATTCATCTCAAAAGATCTGTGAACACACTGTGAAAAAACAAACAGAACAGCTTAGTGACAAACAGGTTACTTCTAAAACAAACACATCTGAAATTCTGAATTTGTCACTGTGTGTATCATTCTGTACATCAGTACATCTCAAAATAATTCCCAATCTTCAAATGTCAGTTTGTAGTGTTTCTGTCTGTAGAACATGCCAATGTTCCAACATCAGTTAACATGCAGTGTGCTGACAATGTTACTGATCCATAAAAAAAAGAGCCCCCCGACAAATCCAAACCCAGTAGTCACACCTAAACTGTGCTAAGCTCTGCACCACCAGGGGGGAAGAAGGACGTGAGAAAGGAAACAACCAGAACCACAACAAAACGCCACTCTGAACAGAACTATCCAGGTGTAGCACAGGTGAGGCAGACAAGTCTTCTGACTGACTCATTCAGTTGTTTGAAAGGAAGCCAGAATTGATGGTCTTACCCTCTCCAGCTCAACACGGGACTAAAGTACACAAGCTACAGGATGACACCAACACCACCCATCTGCGGCTGCTACAGAAGTGGTTTAAACCAATTATAGCACCAGTTGTTCTGTGCTACAGAATAAAAATAATAAAAAACAAATTAATAAAACAAAATAACCAGGTGTCCTTTACAGATATTATGAAGTCTTGTTATCATTGGGTCAAATCATAAATGGCTGAAAAATCTAGTCACCTACTTGAATTTAGATTTTTTTTACACACACCCACCACTTAATGAACATCTCGTATAAAAAAAATAAGATGCAGATATTGAACCCAAACTCAAAAATAAGATGCAGATATTGAACCCAAACTCCAACACAAAATACTGATGTAGCCCATTCTCACATTTCCATTTGCTACTTCCATGTTTCAGGAAAAATAATATCTGGATAAACTGATTTAAAGATCTGCTTCCCCTGTCTGAAACAAAATCATCCTCATAGGACATACCATTCATCGCACACACACTCACACACACACACACACACAGACGCACACACAGACGCACACACACCACCCTGTGGGTCTCAGACAAAATGAAGGGGTCAGAGGGCTTTTACACCTTTTTTTCTTGACAGGGCAGTTCAGTCACAGGGCAGTTACACTCAGATGCAAGTCTAGTGCGACAGCCATGTGCACAAGCAGTGGGACAGCACAGCTCTAGTGTCCTACGTCCCACAGACACAACAGAAACCCTGCACCACGTAACGAGGGGCTGGAGTGGAGACCAAAGAGCACCGTCATCACCCCGCTGACGACCACACGTCATTCTCACCTCCTACCTGAACCTCCTACCTGACTTTATGGTCAAGGCTGATTAACACTGGAATACACAGACTTCAAAAAAATCTTGAATGAATGCTCAGACACAGCGTCAAAAATAGGCAGCCCCCCCCTCTCAAATCTTTACGTTTTGGGCTAACTGTGTTAACTGAGGGCAGGGGTGACCCGACACACAAGGGCAGGGGGTGGGTGGGGAGGACCCTGGGTGCTGGGTCCAGCTGTTCATCGACCTCCTCCTCAACTGTGGGCGTGGCAGAGAACTGGACAGCGAGGAGGAAGAGGAGGAGGAAGAGGAGGAGCTCCTCCTTGCTTTGCCACGCCCCTGCAGTGGGCAGCACACGTCACATGTTACTGCTTCCTGGAGAGAGAGAGAGAAACATGGAAGACTGATGTGATTTTTAAAACATGCATTTATGGCAAGATCACCAGACGAAGCCGCTCGGTGGAGTCTGTCCTGCAGGGGGCGGTGTTTCCCCAGACACTCCAGCACACTTACCTGTGCACTGCGATCCTGAAAACAGGGAGGAGCAGAGGGTGTTCTGCCACCAGCACTCCCCCTGCTGGACACCCGTCACAGCCTGCTCTCTGAACCCCAGAAGGGGCAACTGAAGGAGTGGAGCGTGAGAAACAACAGGATTAGCCCACAGAATACTTCACATTCACTCATACTACAGGCTGAGAGCAAATTCTACAACAGATTATGGAGGACAACCTCCCTCGGGAGAATTTAACCCACAAGAACCCTATAACCCTTCAGCATGTGACTCATTTATATCAGCAAATCTCAGACAAATGAGTCAAATATGATTTCAGTGCACATATGTGCCCACCTGAGATTGAAAACAAACACAATCTCAAACCCTAGTCTTAGTAGTTGTTGATCTACACTCGTTTTACACCAACTACAGCCCCTTCCAGTCTCCCAATCCCAGTGCCACGTAATCCCAAAGACTGCAGATTAATGCTGGTTTTGGCAAAGCACATTCCCAAGTAGATTAAAATAAATGTTTCAGACACTCATAAGGAGAATCCTGCATTTATAACCTCAGATGGTCTGGTTCTCTTTACACAGGATGTTTCCTGTCACATCATTCAAGACGATAAAGATGCATAAAGATGATGTGGCTCAAGACATGTGGCTCTTGTCTGAACGTCCTACATTCTGGGTAGCACTTTAGCGAACAACTGGCTAGAATGGGAGGTTATTGCTGTCTTGACCAATATGTGAACATTTAAGTGATTTTAACTGTTAACATCAGTATGGAGGGCACCTCAGTGATTCGTTAGACGTGTGACAGTGCAGTCTTACCAGCTAGTGGTTAAACTGCCAGAAACACACAGAGACCACCTGCTAGCATTAATCTCGGTGCTAGACATTTTCGTGCTGGACATTTTCTCAAACGTGTGCTTCATTAACGGTCTCCTCTGTTGCATAAATGTGAGCATTAGTCAAACAGAGCACCAGCGTGGCCCAGACTTCCAACTAGACGTCTTGCGCTTCGATTTTACTCCTCACAGGAAACTTCACTTTTTTGCTGAGCTTGCTGAGGAAGTGGCAAAGAAACAAAATGGCTCCCCTGTGGGAGGAGCCAAGCACAGCCCCACCCACCACACACAAGGGTCACACGGACAGGAACCAAAGACACCGGAAAATTACCAGTGTTCTGATCACCAGGACTCAAAATGTGAGTTCTGAATGGTGCAGTACCACCTTCAGGTTATGGCATGCTATGGTAACAGGGCAGGGAGACTCATGGGAGACTCATGGGAGACTCCAGCAGGCTATACTCCAGAGCCAGAGAGCAACACTACTGCCTAATAAAGATGATTAACGAACAGCTAAAGCTCTAGTCCAGAGCGATGGTCCTTCAAAATGGCCCCTGTATCAAAGTGACACTGGAAAAAAATTATTAGGCCTATAAATTAGTTAATTTTTAACTGACCGGACAATGGACGTAATCTTTTGCAGTTATGTATATGTCCAATGCTCACAGACAAGAGTACAAACTGTGAAGATTACTATAAATACAGTCCAATACAGTTTTGCAGTCTAATAAAGCAAGAACAATTTTCATTTCAACCATATATGAATTCCTTTGTTGCATCCTTTACATTTACACAGATGATAAGAATGTGACTCCTGTACTATTAGGGAGTGATGCATTCTGGGAAGACCACCTGCCCAAAACATCCCATTTATAGACGGCTACATGCTGTGCACAATGAGACGGAGGCTTTGGCAGCGTCGGGCTGTACTGTGCCGCACAGTGACGCTCACTCACCTCATGCAAATCAGGAACTGCGTCGTGTGATTTTCCAAATTCCGTAATTTCGCTTGTCGCCTCGTCGGACCTGCAGGCCTCGGGTTCTGCGCAGGACGGCTCTGTCTGTGGCGCCTCCACCTCTGTGCAAGGGCTCGCCACGGACTGGACTGCAGATGCACCTGCATTTTTGCAGTCTAAGCAAATTTCCCGCTCTGCATTGGGCAGAGAAGCAGCCCCACCTTCCTGCGAATCCAGTGAAGTCTGAGCACTCTTCTCCATGCCAGACTTCTTTAATCTGGGTAAGAATTTGCCAGACTCCAGTTCGGACTTCCCATAGTAAGGGCCTTCGCACTCTGCGTCCTCCTCAAGGGGTTTGAGGTTTGCCTGTGGGTCATCAAACAGGTCCGTCTGATCAGAAACAGGAAGACTCATTTCCTCTTTTTCGGACTCTGCGTCCGATACACTGCACCAACCCGGAGAGAGTTCAGAAGCAGATATCGGCCGAAAATGAGTCCTCGGGGATATGCGGATGGCCCGATACTGAGTGCGGTTCATGCCGTACAAATGCGGGCAGAAGGGCTCGTTGTCCGAGTCCGAGCACAGTATGGACTTCGGCTTGAACCCCGGGCTGAAGGAGGCCATGTCTTCAGGTTCAAAGGAGCATTCCACATGCAGGACCTGCGAAAAGGGCTTGTTCAGATCCAAGGACGAGAACGGGCACTCGAGTCCTTGCTCTTCTCCACAGTACCCCCCGCAGGACCCAAGTAAATCTTCATGGAAGATAACGGAAAACCCCTTATTCAGCCCCTCGCCGCCGGACCCTTTGGCGGCCTGATCGTTCTGCCCAAAAGACACCAGCGGCCTCCACAGGGGCTTGTGCCCTGAAGCGAAGCAGCCGCCCGCGTTCATGAACACGTCTGTCCCTGCAATGGTCACCACATCGGAGGAGGACGTCGCTGCACATTGCAGCAGGCTGCCGCAGGCCTCTCCAGGTGGGACCAGCGTCCATTCCTTGTCGCTGCCTACACCCTTCAGCTCTCCATACACCCCTCCAAGGATAAAGGAAGTGCCACCCCTCTCCGAGTGCATGTCCCAGGGCCTAGAGGGTGTGGTGTAATCCCCCCCATCCATCTTGGAGACCTTGCTTTTGGCCAGGCCTTGCTCCCCTTTCTGGCCTTCCCAGAGGTGGTACTCTGAACGCTGAACAGCCTTTTTCTGGATGGGTTCGTCCGTCACCTCTACATCGAGACAGCAGTAGCACTGGTAACCAGGGGTCTCCTCTGAAAACAAGTTCTCGCCCGCTTTCTCCATTCCGAGAGCCAAGACACAATCTTTGTCTCCAATAGCCATCCAAATGTCTTTTATTATTCCTGAGCTGTAATCGTCACTTTGTTGGTTTGTATCATCTGAGAACATAACAGTGTTGTACTGTTTGCTCTCATCCTGCTCTAATGCTATTCCACAAACAGACTCCAGTTTAGAAACCTTGTTGAAGGTCTGGTTGGACATCGTGCCTACACTCCTTTCGTCCTGCTGGTGACTTTGGTTCTCCTGCAAGAAATCCAGAAGTTCCTCGTCCATGTACGCTGCCGGGATGGGAGGGATTACGCAACCGACTTCCTCGCTGCCCAACTGAGCAGAATCGTCCAGTTGGGCACCAATCTGCTCACTGTCCGAGCGTGTCTCCTCCGAGTGGGACCACGGACTGCACGTCCTCGTCGACAGGTTGGAGCAGTGTTCAGTTTCATCAAAGGCACTGTTTTTGGTCCAAATTAGCAAACGGGACTGTTTGTTTCCAAGGGGATCGAGACAGATATTCGAATCTACGTTGTCACGAGTCTGCGTGAGCGAGTCACAGGGGAAAACGGAGCTGTCGCACTGCAGCTCAAAGAGCGAGAAGCTGTTGAGGGCAGACGTGCTGCCGCAGGTGTCCGCGTGATGCAGCTCGCCAAGAGAGCCAGGCAGCCTGCTCACGTTAAATGCCACGCTGCCCAACACTGGGGACAGCCCAGCCGGAGAGTCACCTGCACAGCTCTCTGCTTCCAAATCATCAGAGCTAGAGGAGGAGTAGCACTCCCACACGTGAGCTATGTTCTCCATATCACACGTGAGGGTCACGTCAGCTTCTGAAGCTCCAAGAGGCTCCCCTTTTATTGCACTTTCCCCTTGCAGCTCAAGGCCATCTAGAAATATACGACATCCAGCCTCAACATCTCTTGGCTCGTTGCTCTTTTGCCGAATCATGTTCAAGATCCGACTCTCGCGTACTGCATCTGAGGCACTAGGATCCAATATGGATTGATAAATGTCAACTTCATAGAAGTGAGTGAATTCACACAGATGCTCATCATCTAAATCTTGACCGTCCTCAGGAGGAAGGCAGCTTGAGATCCCATTCATTTCTGCGGCCTCCTCGTCTCCTTCACCGGACACTTCCACAAAGTGCCCATCCACGAAAGTACCTGCCGCAAGGTACGCTCGCTCAAAGGAGGAGTTGGCGATGCAGATCCCGTGCATTCTCTCCGACAAACGCTCCATGTCGACGCACATGGACGGGTCACTGGGGGAGTCTTGTTTGTTCCTGTATTTCGTCTCCAGTTTGCTTCGGCTAAATGGGACAAAGTACTCAGAGATGGGCTCGGTGTACCAAAGAGGTTCTTCCATATATTCCTTATTGGTAGCTGCCTCACCTCCGGCCTGCTTTGACTCGGTCCAGCTGGGATCTTTACGGATCTCCCTTAACGACCTCTTACCTTTTTTCATGTAGTGCTGCTGCTGTTTTGACGCGCCCTCACTAGCACTGAACGCACTGCCGTTGTTCCTGCGCTCATCCTTATCGATAGCCTGCAGGGCCAGTTTGACCTGACCGCTGCTCCGCCCCTTTTTGCTTCTGTTTCGGACCTCTCGAGACGTGTGCCTGAACCGGACCCCTTTGCTGCTGGAGGTCTTCGTGTCACCACGATTGCCACCGGAGCTTGAGCCGCCCTCGCTGGAGCCAGAGGACCAGGATCGGGGGCGGTGCCCCAAATCAGATCGATTTCTGATCTGCCTCTTGCTCTGAGAAGCTGCCTGGTCATCGGACACCCCAGCGGCACCTCCGTGGTATCTGTTCTCCTTCTCTTTCTTGCTGCGTCGCTGCTGGACCTTCTCGTTGGTCGTGGTGGTGCTCAGGACGTCAGGCCCTTTATCCTTGAAGACCTCCCCCTCACTGGTGCAGTCTTTCGGGGACGAGGTATCGGTGCTGGTCTGAGGGGCGGCGGATGAGGATGAGCTGGAGTATGTGCACGCTTTAGACCTGTTCCACACCGTCATAATCTCCTGAAGACAAACAGGCTTTTCTGACAGAGGCGGAAAGGCTTCATAGTACCTTGAAAATAAGAGTCACAAGAAACATGAAGTTGTCGCAGAATTCAACAGCACAGACTGTTGCCCTATAACATTTTCTGTGTACAAAACACTCCTTACATTTCCACCTGGTCTTTAGAAGAAGGTGATTCAGCCAATTCAGGAGACCGAGATTCATCTGGCTTCTTAGTCGTTTGATTTTCTTTTTCTGCAACACCGGGAATGATGGTTCAATGGTAGTTACGTTTATGGAGCACAGTGAGCAGCAGGTCAACATGGCCGGGTAGAGCAACAAACCTTTCTGCTTGTTCTGAATGTCCTTGAGCTTGGAGCAAAGCTCCTCAACCAAGCTTTCGATTCCAGAGTTCTGAGAAAAGAAAAAATAATAACATATATTAAAATCACCACACTGAAGTAAACTGCCCAATCCTGGTGACGACTCACAATTACAAAAAACAACACACTTCTGGTCTGCAACAATCAAAATCTAGGAGCTACCAGACAGTATCAGCGGTGGCCACATGCTCAACCAAGTAGTGCATCAATAACACTACTGCTGGACTCCTAGCTCCTCTACACACACTGCTGAAGGGGGGGGTGGTGTCCCTGACATAACACTACTGCTGGACTCCTAGCTCCTCTACACACTACTGCTGGACTAGCTCCTCTACACACTACTGCTGGACTAGCTCCTCTACACACTACTGCTGGACTAGCTCCTCTACACACTACTGCTGGACTAGCTCCTCTACACACACTGCTGAAGGGGGGGGTGGTGTCACTGACATAACACTACTGCTGGACTCCTAGCTCCTCTACACACTACTGCTGGACTAGCTCCTCTACACACTACTGCTGGACTAGCTCCTCTAGCTCCACTACTGCTGGACTAGCTCCTCTACACACACTGGACTACTGCTGGACTAGCTCCTCTACACACACTGCTGAAGGGGGGGTGGTGTCCCTGACATAACAGTACTGCTGGACAGTACTGCTGGACTAGCTCCTCTACACACACTGCTGAAGGGGGGGGGGTGGTGTCCCTGACATAACAGTACTGCTGGACTAGCTCCTCTACACTCACTGCTGGACTAGCTCCTCTACACACACTGCTGGACTAGCTCCTCTACACACTACTGCTGGACTAGCTCCTCTACACACACTGCTGAAGGGGGGGGGGGTGGTGTCCCTGACATAACAGTACTGCTGGACTAGCTCCTCTACACACACTGCTGAAGGGGGGGGGTGGTGTCCCTGACATAACAGTACTGCTGGACTAGCTCCTCTACACACTACTGCTGGACTAGCTCCTCTACACACACTGATGAAGGGGGGGGGTGGTGGTGTCCCTGACATAACACTACTGCTGGACTCCTAGCTCCTCTACACACTACTGCTGGACTAGCTCCTCTACACACTACTGCTGGACTAGCTCCTCTACACACACTGCTCTCACACATTCTGCATCTCTAAACAAAGAGCATCCAACGCACCAGTAGAACAAACTTGCATTTGTATTAATGTCACTAAAAACTATTTTATTTTATTACAAAGCAGAATCTGACGCTTCTAGACACTTTGTGAAAGACATTCCTACTTCCTAATAAAGAGTTCCTCTTTATTCTCTTCCGTGGTTACTAGGTGAGATGTTTAGTTTATCTTTATTTGCAGAACTCTCAGCACAAGGAACAAATTCAGCTATTGATAATTGTCCTAAGAATTTGAGTGGAAAAAAAACAGAAACCTTTAGCATGTCAAACACCCAGAGGTTCGTACCTCATCAGAAGCCAGAGGTTCGTACCTCATCAGAAGCCAGAGGTTCGTACCTCATCAGAAGCCAGAGGTTCGTACCTCATCAGAAGCCAGAGGTTTGTACCTCATCAGAAGCCAGAGGTTTGTACCTCATCAGAAGCCAGAGGTTCGTACCTCATCAGAAGCCAGAGGTTCGTACCTCATCAGAAGCCAGAGGTTTGTACCTCATCAGAAGCCAGAGGTTTGTTCATCAGAAGCCAGAGGTTCTTACCTCATCAGAAGCCAGAGGTTCAGAAGCCAGAGGTTCGTACCTCATCAGAAGCCAGAGGGTACCTCATCAGAAGCCAGACCTCATCAGAAGCCAGAGTACCTCATCAGAAGCCAGAGGTCATCAGAAGCCAGAGGTTCGTACCTCATCAGAAGCCAGAGGTTTGTACCTCATCAGAAGCCAGAGGTTTGTACCTCATCAGAAGCCAGAGGTTCTTACCTCATCAGAAGCCAGGCGCAGGCACTGCACAGCTGCTTGCTTCTTCATGTCCTCCAGACTCAGGCCAGGCCCCCCCTTTCTCCTCCCCTTCCCCCATTTCTTGCCCGCTCCCTTCTCCCATCCCAGGAAGATGTCGTTCTCCTGCATTGGTGGGGTCAGAAAACACACGGTCTCTTTACACTGCCAGCTTACGATGATGTCAAGTAACCTTCAGGGTTACAAACTCCTGAAGATGGAACAAAGGAGATGAGCTAAAAACAGGAACCACCCCCCTTGGGAGGCATTCTGCTTCTAAACTGACCACTGATCTTTAACAAAGAAAATGCATTCATTATTTTGACAATTACAGTTAACTTGGTCAAACTCTCTGAAGCTGTTGCTGAGTATCACTGTTAAAGGACTAGAACCATCACACACAGAACACCAGTTACAGGATCGCCCAGAACCACCTGTGAACACGAGATCACACGCAAGCTGTCAGAGACGAGATCCACACCTGGTCTTGCAGGTCGTAGTCGTAGCTGTCGTGAAGCAGGAGACTGAGGACGTATCGGGTGTAGATCATCGCATCTATGCCACATTTCTCCAGCTCCTGGCCCAGCCAGGTCTGCACGGGGCCCAGAGACTGCAGCAGGGACATCTCCGCCAGGGGCAGCGAGCCGACAGGGAAGGGGGGCCGCGACACGCGCTCAGGGGGGGCACGACCGGACGACTCAGCGTTCACTGGACGCATGGGAGTCTAGGTGGGAGCCATCGTCATGTGTAAGGGCATTCTCCCAGGTAGGCTTTGAGAGGGCAGGAGGGGGGGGGGCGGGCTAAAGAGGGGAGGGATCAGCCTAGAGGGCGGAGCTCACTCCAGTGGGACGGACAAAAGAGGGGGCTACATGTAGGACCATGTAGAATTGTGTTTTTTGTATGTTTTTTTTTAATGCTATTAGCAATGGGGAGGTGCTCTAGTCTTCAGGCATGGCTAAGACACCTGGCAGCTGACAGCTTATAGAAGGACACTGAGCATGCTCAGTTCTGATCACAGATCTTCATGTTGCAGGATGGCTGGTTCCAGGAATCACCTGAAAGACAAAAGCAGAGGACTGTTTGTAGTAGATGTAGGAAGGCATGTGGAGTCTATAAGGCAAGAATAAAGATCACTGCTTCATGTAGGGCAGATATCGTAAATATCACCCAGTCTGTCGCCACCACATAACCCAGTTCAGCTGAAACGCACACGTACCAGAACATAGCTGATCTAAAGTCACCACGATGCCAGTACCAATGTGTTAGTGTGAAATCAAGTTTTCTGACCTCTACGAATGACTTGGGATTTCACCTAATGCTACAGGCCAACTATGGATTATTGAAATTCCCTGAAGTATTAAGCATTTCCCCTTCCTTCTTTTAAAATACTAAAATAATCATTATGAGATGAAAGCTGTTGTTTTTGACTCAAGATTTGGAGTTTCCACAAGTCACCCAAGCAGCCCATTTAGTTCATTTAAAATCTGACAGTCATCAAGTTGGTTGTAAAAGTCTTCCAACAGGAGGACACCACATTCTTCTGCATACAGCAATCACGTTATGTCTTAAGACACATCTGAACATTTTGCATGGCGTCACTGCATAAACCAAAATGTAACACAGAAGACAGACCGTGTGTGTGTGTGTGTAAGAGAATGGCAGTAATAACAGTACTATTATAATCATGTAATACTATTGTAATTAATATAGTATTTTTTTGCATTTTCAGCAAATTTTAACAATAGTGCAATAATACTGGTAACCATGATAAAATTGGTCTTTATCATTTGGACTCTAACCATCTCTAACCACCAAGACACACACAATAGAATAATTTAACAGGTAATCTATTAAACATAAGCAAGCAAATCAAAGTGAAGATATGAACCGTGCATAAACCGGAACGTAATAAACTAGTTTAAATCTTTTATAAACCCTACTTCCTCTACACCACACAGGGACAAACACACACACCTATACTGGTATGTACACACCTAAACTAGTTAGTTTCAGTCTAAATTGACGGACCGATATGGACCTTATGGGAACCTTACCAGTGTTAACTTTGATAAACTCAGAATAACTACAAGGATCTCACACAGGATAATGAACTATACATCACAACGCACATTCAATATGTAATGCAAATGTTATCAGATATATATATATATATATATATATATATATATATATATATATATATATATATATATATATATATATATATACACACACACACACACACATGTTGTCCATATGTTATCAAAGAAGCCTGAACACATTAAAGTTAACTGTTAAATGGATAATGTGAAGATACTTTTCACTACAAGGTAAAAAAAAATTATAAACAAACCAGCCATTTAAATCTTAATTTAGCCAGCGTCGATATACCATATAATATACATTTTCCCCTAGCGTTGCTGCTTGTGTAGACGTAACCCATTAATACCCTTCTGTACACCCGCCTACGTTTTCTAGTTCACTTCCTCCGCCTCCGACTAGAAAGTACAGCCGTCATTGGACAGTGTGCCCGTCACTCAACAACGCGGACATGTTTTAGGGAAGCTCTTTCAGACCCCAGTAAACCAGATAAGGAACTCTGCTGTCACAAACAGCTCTGCAAAAAGTGTTAAGGATCCTCTTGTCTTTTTTAGGTGCGAAACCGAATTTCAAATGTGGTCCATAATTCACAACAGGACCGTCAGGACGGCGAATAAACCGTAGCCGTACAGGCGCGGTGCGTGTTCAACCACTGGATTGACCTCCAGAGCAAAAGGCAAATCCGCACAGGGCTGTTTGTGAATTGCGGAACAGATGAAACGGCCCTAAAGCCGTGGCGAACACTGTGCCCTTGACATTTACCCTTTCATACTGGCGATTATGAGTGTATGAATGTATGAACCGAGCTAGCGAGCGCACGTAGCCTTTACGGTGCGGAGTTATTTATAGATTCACTAATGTTAGTTCGGCGTTGCAGTTTTAAGCAGCATCGGGGCATCTCGACGGCCCGACCTCGGAAACACATACCCACCGCGTACATACCCAAACGGGCAAATGCATTTTTCTCGTGTCCAAAATGCGCCAGTAATGCTTGTTGGGCAACCGGTGCAGACTGACGGGTTTCGGTGTAGCTGTCGGAACCCCAGCGAACCACACAGCCACCGACCTCGGTGCTACCTCCCCACTGCAGAAAACATCTAGGGATATTTTCAGATTTGGATTTTCGGCTCATCTAGCCATGGAGGGAGAAATGCGACCAAACTCGCTCACCCAGCCGAAGCTTATTAAACCGAAACTAGCCAAGAGGAAAAACAGAACCGCGATTCAAGTTCCCCCTTCTAAAGTCATGTGTTGCTAGCTTGCTATACAAACACGGTGTATTTTAAAAACGGACCGGCATGGCTTCGCTTTCTTCATCCCTTATGTTAGAAACCGAGTCACTCGTTAGTTCGCCAACATGAGCTCAGATGGTTTCGCTGCACTTTAAGCTGGCTGCTCAGATCGGACATTACAATAACAATACAACACCGACATTACTGACCTCGACTGTCCCGAGTGAGACTAGCTGGCTATCCCTCCCATCTATCCCTCCCATCTATCTCCCATCTATCTAGCAGTACAATTGTCATGTAAATTACATGCGATGAGCTGTAGCCATGAGACCGGCGCAGATACGCGTGTAAACAGGTGAGATATGGTGGAGTTTCAGAATACGGGTTTAGGTTTAACGCCATTACTTTGATATGGTGGAGTTTTAGAATACAGGTTTAGGTTTAACACTATTACTTTATGATATGGAGTTTCAGAATACGGTTTTAGATTTAACACTATTACTTTATGGTATGGTGTAGTTTCAGAATACAGGTTTAGGTTTACGCCATTACTTTATGGTATGGAGTAGTTTCAGAATACGGGTAAAGGTTTACGCCATTACTTTATGTTATGGTGTAGTTTCAGAATACAGGTTTAGGTTTATGCCATTACTTTATGGTATGGAGTAGTTTCAGAATACGGGTTTAGGTTTACGCCATTACTTTATGGTATGGAGTAGTTTCAGAATACGGGTTTAGGTTTACGCCATTACCTCAGCTGGCCAACACGGGGCCTACTCCTCCTACCCAAACCCACCGCTCGATTCACGCAAGGATGACTAAACAGCCGTATAATAACATCACACTGTGAATTTACACATACACTAAAAAAGCTTTTCGGCAGGTTTTGTTCACCAAAACCAACAAACAAAGCTAGCAGCGAATTGGCTAACCCTAACTAAGGGAAAGAGGTGGCGCTGATAGAGCAGCCGGGCGTAGCTAACGCTAATGCTAACTGAGCTAACGGCGTATCCGAGAGCAGGTTAAAAACAGCGCTGGATACGCAGCTACTATGCTTCTGAAATACACCGCCGCTGACACATAAAGGACACCACACTAACACTCTGCCAGACCACCATTACACCGACAAACGTTCTTACCTGCCGTTACTCGACGCCGTTGGGAAAAGGAGCAGGAGAAGCGGCAACTTCTCTCCCGCTGCTGTTCAGAGCTCGGGCTCCGCGAACCGCCGCCGCCGCAGCACCGTCACGTACTTTGGGCGCCCAAGCGGCGACACGCAACAACTGCTGTGTTTTTATCCAAAGCCCAAGTTAACAGGCAACTGCGGCCATGCGGGATCTATCCGTAGAGTGCGCGCACATACACAAGACTGCTCTGGTAGCGCCAAGATGGCCGCCGACGCCGGATAGCTTCTGTCACGCGCCTCTTTTTAGCCGTCTCCAGGCAACAAGACGAATTGCTACCGCCCTACTAAAGAGAGGCATTATGCTTCCGCGTCCGATTGCATCAGAGGATTAAGTAGTTCTTGTTGTGAAATGACGCTCGCTACAGAGAGCTTAATTTTACGGGGTTTTTTGTGCTAGTAGAGATTATTTGGGCAGACTTCACAGACGATTGTGAGACTCGGTTGTCTTAAACATGAAAAATAGACTAGCCCAAGCGGCACATTAAATCGTTCAGTGACAATTACACATACGTTTCTGATAAAGCATATAGCGCACCTTCTCACATTTAGTATCCAGGAAGTGCGTGTAAAAGTTACATGAATATAAAATGATACTGGGCTGTGCAGAACCACGATCACTTGAAACTGTAAACAGTAAAAGAGTGGCAATATAACCCATTAAGACACATGTATATTTTTAATTTAAACATAGAAACTGAAATAGGCTTTATAGAACTTAAATAGACCTAAAAGAGTTTTGGACGCACAACTGTCCAGTATTGCACTAAGGTAATTTATGTGGTTTAATCTGCCTTTTCATTAAGGTGTCTTGTTACTGCTGGCACAAAGTGGCCCACAGATGCTGGGATTATAATCTAAGTTTTTGAGTTGCTACATGGTAGGTCTCCTGTCCCCTTCCCAGCCAGTTCAGATCACAGACACACCTGGATGGATAAGCAGCCATTTTAGATTAATCTGTGGATGCACCCAGCCAAGGGAAATGGCCATGAGCAACCTAGAACAACCTGGTTTGACCAAATGATTTAAAATAGAAAGATACAACATATCAAATAGGAAATATGGCCAATGTGAATAAGAAGTGTTTTTAAAATCACAGATTAGAAAGACTCAACTGTTTACATCTAACCCTATCATAGAGTTACTCTGTGATCTTTGTAAAAATGTATGATTCCATATGGTAAATTAGATATTTCTGATTTTGGTAGTTCATATGTCTTAACAAAAAAAATGCCAGACATGTGATATCAAACCATTGCAGGAAAGTGACTTCCTCAGATTAAAAGACAAGATAACAACAACCGTGAAGTCTTGATTTTCCTGATTGGATTAAGCATTTGGATTGGATTAAACCAATCATGCTCTGAGAGGCTGGGAGGAATAAGATGATCTTGAGTGGACTGTTGTAGTGAGAAGTCTTTGTTCTTTTAAGTGGGGTTTTAATCAGTGTTAAACAGAAATCTAACACTAATCATGTTTCTGGGGTATTTGAATGAAAAATAAACAAATAATATAGTAATACAGTAATAATAGTGATTAATATCCAAAGCAAAAAAAGGATACAACACAAAATAATATTAACAAGAACATTGTTTAGACTTTTTTTACCTTGTATACATTGTTCCAGTGTTGAACTTCACACCATCTCCTTTGAGAGGCAGACGTGTGCCGTCTTATTCAGTGGAAGGACTTGTGTTTCTGCATTATTACTCCACTGCTGTGCTGATGAAGTCCACCTGGAGAGTGATGGGTAATTTTAGAGGCATTGGCCTCAAGGTGAATGTGTGTGCACAACAGCATATGCTGAGCTGTTGTACAAGTGTGTTGTAACAGTGATCACATATGTGGTGTGTTCTGTTTCTAATGGAACTACAACTCTAGGAGGAACTGACAGACATGAGCTGAGTCCAGTAGCCTTCTGCACACACGTTGAATGTTTTTAGAGCCCATGATATTGTCTGTGGCATTTTGAAGTGAAAACATATGGCAAAAGCTTTGAATAGACTTTAGACCATGACCTGGGGTAGGGTACACTGGCCAAGGGACCCATGGCAATCTTTCTCTTTGTGCTTCCTGTCTAAACCAGCTAGACCATGCCTTGCAAGCATCTTCTTGGCCTGGGCGTTAATGTGTGTGCTTTGGGCCTCGGGCTGCTATAGGGCAAGGTACTTCCTGTGTGTCTTAACACTTCCTGTGTGTCTTAATGCTGAACTTGTTTGTTTTCTAGTGGTGGTGAAAAACTGAAACCCTAAAGCCTCAAAAGGAAACACAAATGCAAGAACACACACACACACACACACTCACACAAACGGTACAGATGCATGCTGTAGATAAACATGCTTGCTGCTTTTGCTTTACAAACAGCTCTATCATAACTGAGTGTATGGTTGTGGAGCAGAGGTCCATGGTGGAGACCTCCCTGTGGTTCTGGGGCTCCTGGGGGCCCCCACCTCCACACTGTGAGGCTCTGTCTCCTCCAGCACACAGACTCGCCTCATGAAGGGATCAGTGATTACCTGGTCTTGGGAAACACAGAGATCTTCAGAAATGTTCGGTCTCTGAGGCACTGAGGGTGCGGAGAGCTCACTACCTCCTCTTTGAAGGAATAACACACACAAACCGCCAAGAAAATTAATCTTTTATATTTTGATGATGGACTTACACTGTTTACACTGGTAATTACCATTAGGCACCTGTAGAGGGCAGCACCATCAGCACTAACGTAATAACAATGCATTGTTTGTGAGAGAAGCCTCTGCCTACATCTGTGTGTGTGTCTTACCCTATTTTAAACCACCCTTTCTAGTCCTGCTAACATGTGTGATGCTGTAATGTTTTTCAACCAGAACTCCTGCTCTTCTGCCCTCGTGTAAAACCCCTCGTTTCTGTAAGGACCTCCTCCTGCTTCTAGATAACCTGCTACGGCCGCCTGAACTGACTGAGGTATTGTTCTTGTTTTAAACCTGTGGTGAACGGAAAAGGTTGACTTAAAAAAAAAAGAAATGGTTTGGACTCAATGCGAAGGTTCCATTTCCGCCCACTGACCTTATACCACTAGACTTTCCATGTGCACACGCACACAGTTCAGTTCTGCTGAGATAATCATGTGTTTGGTTAGTCACAGGCACACAAACAGTTTGACTCTAATTAGCCAAGGTGTGCACTGCAATCTTAAAAACTCAAGTTTCTCACACTCCATAAAAACGCATACACATATTTTGCAAAGCCATTTTTATTGATAAAAAATAAAATGTACAAACCTGATTGTTATATGTGACATTGCCTTCATATTGCATTACTTATGTTATTGCTGAAATGATCACTGAGCCCCAGGACTTTTGGAGAAGAACCGTGACATATTGAGGGTCTAAAGCAGAACCTTCCAGTTCCTCTTCACCAGCCGAGCCTGCTGTCTATTTTTAGTTGTGCTATAATTTCTGCTCAGGTTGTTAAAAATAAAAAAATTATCTTTAGCAAAGAGAAGAGAGTTTAGCAGAAAACAAGAAGAAAATTAAGCTAACTGCTGAGATTTAGCTGCCGTTCTATTAGCACTGATAGCATTTGAGCCCAATCGTTATTTATGATGATCATGTCTTTTTTAAGATAGTTGTTCATTTCTTTACTGAGGCAGCTGATCCTGTCTTTTTTGAGATAGTTGATCCTGTCTTTTTTGAGATAGTTGATCCTGTCTTTACTGAGGCAGATGAACCTGTCTTGTCTAATACAGTTGATCCTTTCTTTACTGAAGCAGTTGATCCTGTCTTTACTGAGGCAGTTGATCCTGTATTTTCAGAGGTAGTTGATCCTGTCTTTTCTGCGTCAGCTGACTCCTGTTCATCATTCCTTTGCAGATCAAAGTAGGATTCGTACACAGGAACCATATACTGAGAAAGAGAGAAAGAATTCAGTTCAACAGTTCACAAAGCTGATTAAATGAACATTATTGCTCCTGTATGACCGCCAGTTGTTTGTACATGTCATAGCCTGTGAATTATGGGAGGCTGATTACGGCTAGTTTAAATCAGAACATACCAGAATCTTTATCTTATGTATCAGACACTGTAAGAGGCAATCTGTAGCAAAAACGTATTTATTGTTTGAGTCATTAGAAATTAATGTTAATTTTATTATAAAATTATAATATTTTCTTCCATGTCATTTTTGTTTGTTACACTTATGTACACTTAAGTACACTCAAGTATTGTATTTTATATGATTTGACTTTATGTGTGACGTCCTTAGCCTACTGGACTCTGATTGGGTGTAACTTTTTTTTTGATGAGTGCATAGAGCTGTAGGGCGCTACGGTAACACTGCTACCCACAGTTGTGGTAGAGTGGAAATAATTCCCAGTAACACTGCATGGTTGTTTATTTTACCAACTGCAATTTGAAAATGTAATTGACAGGGTGACCATGTAATTTGGTGGTTGACTATGTAGTTTGGTGGTTGATGGGTTGACTATGTAGTTTGGTGATTGATGGGTTGACTATGTAGTTTGGTGGTTGATGGGTTGATTATGTAGTTTGGTGGTTGATGGGTTGACTATGTAGTTTGGTGGTTGATTGGTTGATTATGTAGTTTGGTGGTTGATGGGTTGACTATGTAGTTTGGTGGTTGATGGGTTGACTATGTAGTTTGGTGGTTGATTGGTTGACTATGTAGTTTGGTGGTTGATGGGTTGACTATGTAGTTTGGTGGTTGATGGGTTGACTATGTAGTTTGGTGGTTGATGGGTTATGTAGTTTGGTGGTTGATGGGTTGACTATGTAGTTTGGTGGTTGATTGGTTGACTATGTAGTTTGGTGGTTGATGGGTTGACTATGTAGTTTGGTGGTTGATGGGTTGACTATGTAGTTTGGTGGTTGATGGGTTGACTATGTAGTTTGGTGGTTGATGGGTTGACTATGTAGTTTGGTGGTTGATTGGTTGACTATGTAGTTTGGTGGTTGATGGGTTGACTATGTAGTTTGGTGGTTGATGGGTTGACTATGTAGTTTGGTGGTTGATGGGTTGACTATGTAGTTTGGTGGTTGATTGGTTGACTATGTAGTTTGGTGGTTGATGGGTTGACTATGTAGTTTGGTGGTTGATTGGTTGACTATGTAGTTTGGTGGTTGATGGGTTGACTATGTAGTTTGGTGGTTGATTGGTTGACTATGTAGTTTGGTGGTTGATGGGTTGACTATGTAGTTTGGTGGTTGATTGGTTGACTATGTAGTTTGGTGGTTGCTGCTGGATCAATTCAGTGATCTATTTGTTTACTCTGGAAAACTATACATGTTAATTTATATATAAACCACAATTCAACTCCTTAAATACTTAATTCATTTATGTAATTACTTAATTCATGTTATAATTACAGTGCATGCATGTGTCTGTGCGAGATCTCGTACCCATTGGGTGGAGCCTCTTGAATTCCTTGAGCTCTGCTCCTCCTCTTCACTGACGTCCCGTTCGTCTCCCTCACTCGGAGGACCTTCCCTGATGACCACCCTCTCTGTTCAGTCACATCAACACAGTATAAAGTAGGACCTTCCCTGATGACCACCCTCTCTGTTCAGTCACATCAACACAGTATAAAGTAGGACCTTCCCTGATGACCTGTTCAGTCACATCCCTGATGACCACCCCCTGTTCAGTCTGTTCAGTCACATCAACACTAGGTGATGACCACCCTCTCTGTTCAGTCACATCAACACAGTATAAAGTAGGACCCTCCTGATGACCACCCCCTGTTCAGTCACATCAACACAGTATAAAGTAGGACCCTCCCTGATGACCCCCTCTCTGTTCAGTCACATCAACACAGTATAAAAGGACCCTCCTGATGACCAGGACAGTCACGTCAACCTAAAGTAGGACCCTCCCTGATGACCACCCTCTCTGTTCAGTCACATCAACACAGTATAAAGTAGGACCCTCCCTGATGACCACCCTCTCTGTTCAGTCACATCAACACAGTATAAAGTAGGACCCTCCCTGATGACCACCCTCTCTGTTCAGTCACATCAACACAGTATAAAGTAGGACCCTCCCTGATGACCACCCTCTCTGTTCAGTCACATCAACACAGTATAAAAGTAGGACCCTAGGACCCCCTGATGACCACCCTCTCTGTTCAGTCACATCAACACAGTATAAAGTAGGACCCTCCCTGATGACCACCCTCTCTGTTCAGTCACATCAACACAGTATAAAGTAGGACCCCCTGTTCCCTGATGACCACCCTCTCTGTTCAGTCAACACACATCAACACAGTATAAAGTAGGACCCTCCCTGATGACCACCCTCTCTGTTCAGTCACATCAACACAGTATAAAGTAGGACCCTCCCTGATGACCACCCTCTCTGTTCAGTCACATCAACACAGTATAAAGTAGGACCCTCCCTGATGACCACCCTCTCTGTTCAGACACATCAACACAGTACAGTAGGTAGGACACAGTAAGCAGGACACATTCTTAATTGTTCACAATTGCAACTTTTTTACAGTGTCACTTTGTTTCATTCAAACCAAATATTCAAATGTATAAAAATATTCAAATATTCAAATGTATATTATATATACACACACCCAGTATATATTACTGGAGCTTTGAGGGTGATCTCTCTCTCTCTCTCTCTCTCTCACTCATTCTCAGTTAAAGAATCCATAGTGATCCAGTCCACATTTTGATTCCAGACCAGATTCCCAGGACACAAAGGTGATTTACATCTGTGCAGGATCTACTGACATGCCTCTGGCTATAGGTGTGCATGACAGACAGGACACGGTTCCTCAAGGACCTGAGGGAAACCCACATCAGCATGCAGTGCAGTTGGAGCATACCTGTCCTCTGTTTGTCCCTGCACAGCTTCCAGATGGTGAGACAGGCACAGACGCACATGATCCCCAGGACACTGGCCACAGGGCCCAGCAGGACGGCCGGATCAGGGGGCGTGGTAGTCCAGCCTGGCACAGTGGTCCGAGTGACTGTCGTGGACACACAAGCTTGTTATTATAAAATGCACAACCCTGTTATAACCTGTTGTAGGTCTCCAGGTCACATCAGTGATATCAACTGGTCATCATGTGACACATGAAACTGGCCTTTCATCCTGTGGCATCGGCTGACGTTTTACGGGTCTATTTCTCAGGCCTGAGGCAGGAGACACTTCTCATTTACACATTTTGCAGACTCTTTTACTTAGAGTGACAATTTTCAGTGATGTTCCAGAGGTATGGTGTTAGGAGTCTTTCCTGAAGACGATAACCTTTGCCTAGATGGTGGAACCGGCCCACCACAGAGGAGGCAGCGTTCTGACACACACCTGGAAACATAAGAGTACCATAATGTGTTTTAAACAGGCTCCACAAGTCCATTTAAAAACTCACCATTTCCTTCCTGGTATGTTATGTTGGTCCCAGTCCCATGTACTTTCACTAGCATAGGAATGTCTCGTGTAACTTCACACACATAAAAGCCTGTATCAGTTTTGCAGGTGCTTGATATGGTGAGAGTTGCACAGCTGTTAGTCCAGGTCTCTGTCTGAAGGCGTGGGCCAGTCAGGTTCAACTCAACTGTGCCTTTCAGCCATTTCACTTTTGGTCCGTCTATGCTCTGATCCCAGCAGCAGGTCATGTGGACAGACGTCCCTGCCTTTATCGTCACTGTGGATGGTGTCTGGTTCACCACGAAGGTCCCAGAACATCCTAAAAGATGGAAATGAAACGTGTGTATAAAGATCTTCATGCCAGAGATTAAATACAGAACACAGGTTTTCAACCTCTGTCGTCTGTACGAACACACGCAGACTACACATACACTCGCCCGAGGGGAGGGGCCTGGGGCTGAAGGTGACATTTCAACAAACATATTACATATTTAGATATTTTAATTTTGGATGTTACAATTTATGTACATGATTTGCAAAAATAAAACATTTGCAGTAATCTGTATAGTGGTCTGGCGTAGTACAGTCACACGACCAAAGACAGGGAGTCCCTGGTAGTTAGCAAGATAGTTACATGAATTAGTTCTGAAGGAAACATTTCTATCAATTTGCATGATATGTATAATTTTGTATGAGTTTTACTCATCCTTGATAAATGGTTAAAACAACACGATCTTTCGCTGTGGACAATCTGAAACTGCCACCTGGTATCTGAAAACTAACAACCAAACGAAGGAAATCTTGAGTGTATGAGTGTTTATTTTGGTCATGTATGAACCTAAACCCCTGTTACAGTATTACCCGTATATACAGTATTACCCAGTATATACAGTATTACCCGTATATACAGTATTACCCAGTATATACAGTATTACCCGTATATACAGTACTACCCAGTACTACCCAGTACTACCCAGTACTACCCAGTAGTAGTAGCACAAAGAGAGTCTGGGTAAGCTGTACAGCTCGTGAACAGTAAAGAAGGAGTGAGTGGACCAGCCAACACTGCGTCTCCGTGCGTCGTGTAAAATTGTTTGCATATAGACACTAAAAGGGAGCAACATAACAATTTTGTTGTGTGATTATGCAACCAAACTTCGATATGCCACATTAACTGCTGTATTTGCTGGTTGATCAAATGTTCATGTGGGTTGCGTAACATTTTGTGGTGGGGCACAGCAGCGGAGTGTAGCTGTAGCACAGATGTGGAGGTAGTCAGAACTCCAGTGCGCTCATGTAGATGTAGAGATAAGTACAACAAAGGTTTCCAGAGAAAGAGAAGCTATTAATATCTGAGCTAATAATTTGAACAGTGTAAGCAAAATGAGAACACAAAACAATTGCTGAGAATAAGTGGAATACTTAAATAACTTAATTGTAAAGAACACATTGTAGTGAGGGGCATTGATTAACACTGAGGGGCATTAATATACACAATTAGCCACAAGCACACCATCATTTACACAACATTTCTATATACTACAGATGTATAAACCAATTAAACATATGAACAAACATAACATCAACAAATACTAAGAAAATGTACACCAGGCAGATCAAAGAAAACCCTCTGCATAGTGAAAATACAAAAATAAAATAAATAATAATACTAAACGGGGCGGCACGGTGGTGTGGTCAGCACTGTCGCCTCACAGCGAGCTGGTCTGGGTTCGATTCTCGGTCCGGTCCGCTCTGTGTGAAGTTTGCATGTTCTCCCTGTGCCTGCGTGGGTTTCTCTGGGTACTCCGGTTTCCAAAGACATGCATGTTAGGTTGATTGGTCACTCTAGATTACCCGTAGGTGTGCGTGTTGGCCATGTGGTGGACTGGCGACCTGCCCATGGTGTACCCTGCCTACGCCCGGAGATGCTGGGATTGGCTACAGCCCCCCCCATGACCCCGACTAGTGGGAATAAGTGGTACTGATAATGAATGAATGAATAATACTAAACTTGTGTCGTAGATATAAAGTAACAGAAGCACAAGAATGCACGTGTTAAACTGGGCCGCTCAAAGCGATTCTGACTTTTGTAAATGTTTTAGAAGCATGTTAGAAGCGTGTGCGACCCGTTAAAACAAATAGCAGGATCACGTATTACCCTACAGCATTACCCTACAGCATTACCCTACAGTATTATCCTACAGCATTACCCTACAGCATTATCCTACAGCATTACCCTACAGCATTACCCTACAGTATTATCCTACAGTATTATCCTACAGCATTACCCTACAGCATTATCCTACAGCATTACCCTACAGCATTACCCTACAGCATTACCCTACAGCATTATCCTACAGTATTATCCTACAGCATTATCCTACAGCAGCATTATCCTACAGCATTACCCTACAGCATTACCCTACAGCATTATCCTACAGCATTATCCTACAGCATTATCCTACAGCATTACCCTACAGCATTATCCTACAGCATTATCCTACAGCATTATCCTACAGCATTATCCTACAGCATTATCCTACAGCATTATCCTACAGCATTATCCTACAGCATTATCCTACAGCATTATCCTACAGCATTATCCTACAGCATTATCCTACAGCATTATCCTACAGCATTATCCTACAGCATTATCCTACAGCATTATCCTACAGCATTATCCTACAGCATTATCCTACAGCATTATCCTACAGCATTATCCTACAGCATTATCCTACAGCATTATCCTACAGCATTATCCTACAGCATTATCCTACAGCATTACCCTACAGCATTATCCTACAGCATTATCCTACAGCATTATCCTACAGCATTATCCTACAGCATTATCCTACAGCATTATCCTCCTACAGCATTACCCTACAGCATTATCCTACAGCATTATCCTACAGCATTATCCTACAGCATTACCCTACAGCATTACCCTCCTACAGCATTACCCTACAGCATTATCCTACCTACAGCATTATCCTACAGCATTATCCTACAGCATTATCCTACAGCATTATCCTACAGCATTATTATTATCCTACAGCATTATCCTACAGCATTATCCTACAGCATTATCCTACAGCATTATCCTACAGCATTATCCACAGCATTATCCTACAGCATTATCCTACAGCATTATCCTACAGCATTACCCTACAGCATTATCCTACAGCATTATCCTACAGCATTATCCTACAGCATTATCCTACAGCATTATCCTACAGTATTATCCTACAGCATTATCCTACAGCATTACCCTACAGCATTATCCTACAGCATTACCCTACAGCATTATCCTACAGCATTATCCTACAGCATTATCCTACAGCATTATCCTACAGCATTATCCTACAGCATTATCCTACAGCATTACCCTACAGCATTACCCTACAGCATTACCTACAGCATTATCCTACAGCATTATCCTACAGCATTACCCTACAGCATTATCCTACAGCATTATCCTACAGCATTATCCTACAGCATTACCCTACAGCATTATCCTACAGCATTATCCTACAGCATTACCCTACAGCATTACCCTACAGCATTATCCTACAGCATTATCCTACAGCATTATCCTACAGCATTATCCTACAGCATTATCCTACAGCATTATCCTACAGCATTATCCTACAGCATTATCCTACAGCATTATCCTACAGCATTATCCTACAGCATTATCCTACAGCATTATCCTACAGCATTATCCTACAGCATTATCCTACAGCATTATCCTACAGCATTATCCTACAGCATTATCCTACAGCATTATCCTACAGCATTATCCTACAGCATTATCCTACAGCATTATCCTACAGCATTATCCTACAGCATTATCCTACAGCATTATCCTACAGCATTATCCTACAGCATTATCCTACAGCATTACCCTACAGCATTACCCTACAGCATTATCCTACACAGCATTATCCTACAGCATTACCCTACAGCATTATCCTACAGCATTACCCTACAGCATTACCCTACAGCATTATCCTACAGCATTATCCTACAGCATTACCCTACAGCATTATCCTACAGCATTACCCTACAGCATTATCCTACAGCATTATCCTACAGCATTATCCTACAGCATTATCCTACAGCATTATCCTACAGCATTATCCTACAGCATTATCCTACAGCATTATCCTACAGCATTATCCTACAGCATTATCCTACAGCATTATCCTACAGCATTACCCTACAGCATTATCCTACAGCATTATCCTACAGCATTATCCTACAGCATTATCCTACAGCATTATCCTACAGCATTATCCTACAGCATTATCCTACAGCATTATCCTACAGCATTATCCTACAGCATTATCCTACAGCATTACCCTACAGCATTATCCTACAGCATTATCCTACAGCATTATCCTACAGCATTATCCTACAGCATTATCCTACAGCATTATCCTACAGCATTACCCTACAGCATTATTACAGCATTATCCTACAGCATTATCCTACAGCATTATCCTACAGCATTATCCTACAGCATTATCCTACAGCATTATCCTACAGCATTACCCTACAGCATTATCCTACAGCATTATCCTACAGCATTATCCTACAGCATTACCCTACAGCATTACCCTACAGCATTATCCTACAGCATTATCCTACAGCATTATCCTACAGCATTATCCTACAGCATTATCCTACAGCATTATCCTACAGCATTATCCTACAGCATTATCCTACAGCATTATCCTACAGCATTATCCTACAGCATTATCCTACAGCATTATCCTACAGCATTATCCTACAGCATTATCCTACAGCATTATCCTACAGCATTACCCTACAGCATTATCCTACAGCATTATCCTACAGCATTATCCTACAGCATTATCCTACAGCATTACCCTACAGCATTACCCTACAGCATTATCCTACAGCATTATCCTACAGCATTATCCTACAGCATTATCCTACAGCATTATCCTACAGCATTACCCTACAGCATTATCCTACAGTATTATCCTACAGCATTATCCTACAGCATTATCCTACAGCATTATCCTACAGCATTACCCTACAGCATTATCCTACAGCATTACCCTACAGCATTATCCTACAGCATTATCCTTACCCTACAGTATTATCCTACAGCATTATCCTACAGCATTTCTACCTACAGCATTATCCTACAGCATGACATTTATCCTACAGCATTATCCTACAGCATTACCCTACAGCATTATCCTACAGCATTATCCTACCTACAGCATTATCCTACAGCATTATCCTACACATTACAATCCTACACAGAATTATCCTACAGCATTATCCTACAGCATTATCCTACAGCATTATCCTACAGCATTATCCTACAGCATTACCCTACAGCATTATCCTACAGCATTATCCTACAGCATTACCCTACAGCATTAGCCTACAGCTATTATTCCTACTTTATTACCCTACAGCATTATCACACAGCATTACCCTACAGCATTACACCTACACTATCATCATACAGCATTATGTTGAGACTAAGCTTTAAAATCTCTTTACAGCATTTTGTCTACAACGACACTTTAGATTTTTTAACGTCTAAAACGTCTAAATTTATTAGATTAGATTAGATTAGATAAGATTAGATTAGATTTCCTGATCATAGTTTAAGTGAAAGTTAGTGAGACTGAGACTGATGAGGAATCACACGCCTATTACGGCCTCGTTTGGCAATGTGCGTGAACGCGACGTAGACATCGCTGTGTTCAGCATCTCAGGGTCTGTGGTGCTGTCCCGCCAAAACAAACAGAGCCTGCTGCATCGACACTGTTTTGCGTCTCTCCCACACGACTCCGGGACGCACCCGCTTTTCCTTAGCTGTTCATAGAACAGAGATGTGTGGACTTGGATCTACTCGCCTTTCCTTGCACAGACAACACGTTTATTGTTATGGCTGCAGAGTCTCAGAAGCTCCTGTTGGGTTTCCCAGCTCACTGTGCAGGTTCCAGCACTCTGTGTACAGGACGTTGTGTGGACCAGTGTGGTCTCATGATCTCCAAAGTGTACTAATTTTTTCCCTCTTAATCTCTTTTTTATATTTACATTCATAATTCATGTAAAAATGTTCATGTCAGAACTGCTGCCGAAGGTCGTATGAACCATTTCAACTGTTCAAATAGAAATGGTGCAAAATTAAAATGAATAAAAACTGTTGGACCACGGATGTACAGTATATTGTTAAATAAGATGGAGTGTTTTTAAAATCATGTCTGCACATCATATTTTGAGAGCCATTCAGGCATATAGCTAAATTATATCTAATGGTTGACTATCGCAGCTGTAGTTACCATGGACCATGTAGTCATGGGAAGGAGATAATCACATAGATGATCACGTAGACGATCATGTAGACGATCACATAATGGAATGAATGGAATGGAAGCTCTATACAGCCGGCTGCTAATACAAACCTCTCAGGCTCAGTATGTTGTGTGGAATAAAAATGTAATTTGGCTAATGATTTAATGTTCATAATTGTTATCATTTAAGTTAAATAAAATATTGTATTCATATATTAAAGCCTTTATTTTAAATGTAGAACATATAATATTGTATTAATATTATTTCACGCATTTTAGTGAAGTAAATTGAATTTGAAAAAGTAAGTAAATTAATGGAGATTACACAGATCTGGCCTGGAACTGATTCTGACGTCAAGTAAACATTATGGTTCTGGTCCGTGTTTGGGCCGTACTGGGAAAGAAATCATCTCTGGTCTGATGCTGTTTCGGTTCTGGCCCATTGTGCAAAAAAAACACCAGAAATCAGAGGCAATGTGGACCAGATCCAGACCAGATCCAGACCAGATCCACACCAGATCCACACCAGAGCACTTTTTGAAATATGGTCAATATATTATTGCCTCAGCGAGATAAATTCTCTTTTCAAATAGTATGATGATGCATGCAGGTGTAGGATAGCGTAGTCATTAATATAAACAGATAAATATAAAATACATATATAATCCTACACAATACACACAGAGAATAGATAATACATTTTGATTGAGATAATGTACAGAGCACAACAAATGTTCTCTAGAGGTTTAGCATGGTTTAGACTGCCGATACAAAAACACGAGCCTAAATATCAGACCTAAGGACAGACAGTGATACAGTACACAAGAGGACAGTGCACAGACAGCAGTGTGTTCATGTGGTAGATGTGAGCTGAGTTTGCTGTATGGTGTCACTTACCCAAACAACTGAGGCAGGAAAGTGTCCCACAGAGCAGAGCAGAGAGAAACTGCATCTCACCACGCATCTGACACTCTGATCGGGGTTCTACTGCCTCAGCTCACTACATCACACACACACACACACGTATACACATACACGCGCGTGTGTGTGTGTGTGTGTGTATGCCCACACTTTCTAATCATAGGCTGTCTTAATCTTGCATGATTTAAACCTCAGGGTCAACCACAACACTGACGGGTTTCCGCTGCTGTATTTGTTGTCAGGGCTGACTCTCACACCGCTACCCCTGTCACCGCTAGGGACAGTCGTGTCAGTCCTATCCTGGACGCGGTTCCCCCTACAGCCTCTACAGGCACTCGGGTTAGTCCCAGACTTAATCCGAGTAATCAGCAGTGATTCGTTTCAGCCGTCTGTAGCCCTATTTAGGATGGCTTGTGAAACGAATCACTGCTGAATCGTTTTGGTCTCTCGCCTTCACGTTCTCAGCCTTCTCTTACTCTGGAAAGTCTCGGTGTTGCGTTACAGAGAAAAGGTGCCTCTCCACCTTTTTCTCCTCCCCGCTCTCCTGTACTTATTCGAGTGTCTATCTCCTTCGCTACCTTCT
>JAGXOD010000119.1:303441-422600 GCA_020368025.1 Brachyhypopomus occidentalis
TCTGGCTTGCCGGTGGATGTGCTGATGCCGGGGTTGGACTTGCCGTTGCCGCGGGAGGACGTGCTGGTGCTGGCTCCTGCCTGGGGCTCTTCATCTGCACCGGGGGGGACTGTGACTACTGGGCCGGGAACAAGAACCCTTATGCCTCAACTGTGCTAACGGGCCGCCCAATGGAGGATGGGTTCCCTTTTGAGTCTTGGTCCTCCCAAGGTTTCTTCCTATATCCCCGCCATCTTAGGGAGTTTTTCCTTGCCACTGTCGCCTATGGCTTGCTCATTAGGGATCTGGACCCATGCAATTTGTAAAGCTGCTTTGTGACATGTGTTGTAAAAAGCGCTATATAAATAAATTTGAATTGAATTGAATTGTCTGTGTGGTCTTTCTGATCTCACGCATTTGACTCACCTTGGCGTGCCAAAAGTGTTACATGGGTTCTCACACAAGGGTGGAGATTGTGCAAAAATAGGGATTTAAAGGTCCTGTCTTCTGTGAGACCTGGTCCATTTCTTCCCTGGAAAAATGTTTGCTTCAAGCGGTTAAAGTAATCTCTGGGATGCTCTGAACGCTTGTGCTTAATTTTAATGGCTGACATGACTGCTGATGTTTCATCAAGAAAAGGGGAATACTCCTCAGTGAGGGCTCTGCAAAGCTGAGTGTAACTGTTCCTAATGGAAAACGGCTGTGACTATGAATGTACGAACCGATCTAGAGGTGGTCTTACAAATTAGCTTGACTTTCTCTCGTTCTGTTGCATAAGGCAAGTCCGAGAGGCTACACTCAATTTCCTTGAGGTAGTCTTCAACATGGTAGTTTGACCTCGCAGTGTCGAATGGCTCAATGTCCTTGGCTAGTGAATCTAAAAGCTTTAAACGAGGGGAATGTTCAAGGACATGTCTATTAGAATAGGAAGGTGGACCTTCACTATTCAAGTGGTGTAACTCATGGCCAATAGCACGCTTCCTGTCTTCTGTCTCTCTGTGCCTAGGTGGCAGTAATGAGCCTTTACGCAACTCAAGCTGAGAAACATCTGCATTTCTCCTTGAGGAAACAGCTAGAGCATGTACATCACTCTTCCAGAATGTGCGTGGGTCGGTGGAATGATGCTCAGCATTTAAGTAAGGACTGTTATCTGCTCTACCTGGTGAGACATCCCTTGTCTGTACATTCTGCCTGTGGTGTACACCAGCATGCCTTCTGCCATCCTGCTCTGTGTCCATAGGGGGCAACCGTGAGCCTTTGTGCATCTCAAGTTGGGAAATATCTGCATTTCCTCTTGAGGAAAAAGCTGGAGCATGTACGTCACTGTACCAGCCTGTGCGTGGGTCAGTGGAATGATGCTCAGCATTTATACAAGGCCTCCTATCTGCTGTACCTGATGAGATGTCCCAGGTCTGGGCATCGTGCAGAGGATAATGGTCATCAGCATGCTTTCTACCTTCCTGGTCTCTGTCCATAGGGGGCAACAGTGAGCCTTTTTGCGCATCTCAAGTTGGGAAATATCTGGATTTCCTCTTGAGGAAAAAAGCTGGAGCATGTACGTCACTATACCAGCCTGTGCGTGGGTCAGTGGAATGATGCTCAGCATTTATGCAAGGCTTCCTAGCTGCTGTGCCTACTGGGGTGCCCCTGGTCTGGGCATCCTGGAGAGAATAAGGAGGGCCAAAATACATAGCAGGATTAGTTTTACTCTCTTGGTTACTCAAGAGTAAGGGGGAAGAAGCTAGGGACGAGTAAGAGGGCTTTTCTGACTCATAGCAAGAGGATGCAGACGATGCTTCTGCTCTATGAAGGTGATTCTCCACTGAGATTTCACTTGGAGCTTCAGAATCTGAACAGTCAGTAGTATCATATGGAAGGCGCACTTTTAAGTGGCCCAGAAACTGCTCCCCAATGTTCAGATCTGTGCTCTTTTTGCTAAAAAGTTTAGAATGGAAATTAAAAGCAACCTTGGTCATCCGGGCCGGGTCCGAACAGACCTGGGCTTCCGAGTCTTTGAGAGATGTAAAACATCTCTCCTCCTTGGCCTGCTGGACCCTCCTAAAAAAGGAAGCAGAACAGTTCTCATTCTCATCTGCGAACCTAATCCTGGCATTAAAGAGAAGGGCCCGCTGACCTCTCGTGCAAGGTCCTAAGCTCAGCCACCCACGCTCCAGTAGGCTTTACCTTTATGCCATTGGTTAGAGAAGAGAGCCTCGTCCCGCTGGTCCCGCAGGTGAACCTCTTGGAGCCAATACACTGCCGAGGGCGTGGAGGCCAACTCCAGAAACACAGCTGCCCGTTTGGTCGCGTTCTGGATTCCCCTGACATTTGTTGTTAAAAGAGTAAAATCAGCCATTAAAGGTGAAAGAGATTAAAACCACACATACAAAACCATTTAAGACTTCCATGTCCGAGGCTTTATTTTCTGGGGGAAAACTCCGACGCTTATCCTTGTTTGGTGCTCTATCCGACTGCAGTGTGTTTTTAACTTGCCTATTTCTTCGTTTAATTTCTGGTTGTTCGTATTTGCCGTGTGGTCTGATGTTTGCAAGACATATTGCGGTTCTTTCCGATGACAACGCTTGCGTTCCAAGGATAATGAAGGTCCGAAAACGCGCTTAGATTGCGCGCATGCGCAAGCCCCGATTGACGGTCCGTCGGACACTCTTCGCTCTGATTGGATTATTCTTGAAAATGGGTGGAGCCAAACATTTTTTTCGTCAGAAACTAGCTGTTAGGTAGCTAGCTAACAAGCTTTAGCAAAAATGACATCTATATGGGTTATCTCATATAGATATGGTGCAGATAATAACAGTGAATGTAGTGGTAAATAAACAATTTACTCAACAAATTAACTAATCTGACTAGCTAGTTAGCTAGCACAGTGTAGAAAGCTATCTGGAAAACGCTAGCTGACCAGATTTAGAAAAGCGCGTTTCACCTCAAATATCTTCACAGGCAGTTTCCAAAAAGAAAAACGTCTCCATCTACAACTTCAAAAACCAGTCAACTTGTTGACAAGATGCAAACTTTCCTAAGACGGTGACGGTGAAGTCGCTAACTTTTATGAACCTGTCCGCGCGTGCTGGAGGAGGAGCGCGTGCTTGTGTGACGTCAAACGTCTTTACCATAATGCAATTTGAGTGCGATTGTTGAACACTAAAATTGTACAACTTACACAGAAAAATGTCTTTTAACAACCTTCGTTTTTTACTATTCGGTTTTAGTGCAGTACGCTTCTTAAAAGTTTAGATAAATGTTTTGTTTTCTGATTTTTCTCTTATATTGTTGTGCATGTAAACGGAATTATTTGTCACAAGCATAGTCATACATGGTACAAGTGAAATGCTTTTTGACTGCTGAGCTACAATATTAATAACAATGTTAGCAAAAAATGAACGTTGTATTAAATAGAAAATTAAAATGTAAAAAGAGGAAAGAGTTCTAGATATCCTTTAAAAAATTCAAATAGTATTAAAAGAGAATATGAAACAATATAAATAGTATAAAGTGGCCAAAGTGAATGAGTTGTACATATATACATACAAATACATGTAGATATTTACATAGCTATACACATATACGTATACATATGTATACACACCCATATGGTATATATTGTACTGCATTGTGAATTAATTTTTTTTCTATGGGAATCTTTTCCTGTCAATGTCTTGATTTATGCAATTTCAGGGAGGAGCTCAAGAAGTGACTGTCACTGAGAGATCACCCTGTTGTTTACTTTTACACAGGTGGAGAACATATGTGTGCGTCGTTCATCAGCGTATATCTGTTTGGTGTGTTCCAGTGTAAATACTGTTGTGGAAATTTGAACCTTAATGGTGAGCAAGAACAGTCAACAGCAGTTGGGTATGGTATCAAAGTAAAGTACAAAGTTTAGAAAGTTTCCTCTGGTCCAGGGGCGCCAGGCCCGCCAGACATGCTACTCTTCTGACGCAGCTCATCCTTATCTACGGGCCCGAGACCTTCAGAGTTGTCTGCCCTCAACTCACAAGGGGTGTCACACAATATACTACTAGAAAGAGTAGAGAGGGAGAGAGAAAGAGAGAGGGCCTACAGTCCCACAAAGCATACAGTGATCAACAACTCCTAGACCTAACATATGTTTAATATATCTTAATAAAGTGATTTGCATTCTATTCAATACTAAGTGTGATCAATACCTATCTGTATATTGATAAATCTGAGTACAAAAAGACAAAATATGAATTTATCCCCTACAATACACGCAGGCAACGAGCAACGACAGTGACTTGACAGAAGTTGATCATCAATCTCTGGATGTGGGTTAGTTTGGCATGTCCCAAGCCTAAGGCCTTATCCACCCATTTCATTATGCCCCCCAGGCCTGTGTCTGGACTAGCATGAAAACGTGGGGTAGGGTGGGTGCAGTTAGACATAATTGGTGCACACTGTAAAAAAAAACCCTAATTTTATAGAAAATAACTGTACATTTTAAATGTATTTTAACTTTTTTTCCCCAAGTGTATACAAAACTCTGTAAAATTACAGACATTATTTGTAATTTAACATCATATCTGTTATTTTAAGTATTATGTTAATAATTACAAGTTACATGCATTTCTATTTTTTTTACAGAAATATGTTTTCTTAAATTATATACAAATTTATGTAAAATTACAGCAATTATCTGCAATTAAACATTTGGTTGATTATATAAAAGATTTGTCCATTAAAATAAAATAAAAAAAACATATGTTATTTTAATGAAAATCTTATTGGCTTTTATTATTAGCTGCCACACAATGTTGGTTATTCCGTGAGTTTTCAGCATAGTTTTGGAATAATAGCAAATAACATGAGACAGAAGGCTTGGAACTGAATGACAATTTATTGCTTGACTGCTGAGCCTTTAAGGTAACACCAGAGTTTATTTGTTGTGCTGTTGTTTATTTGTTGTGTCAATTGTTGTGCTGGCTATCCCCAAAGTTTGTGGAGTCTCCAGACTCCATCACGTCTGTCACATGTGCTCAGTGTGAACCTGCTCTCATCCGTGAAGAGCACAGAGCGCCAATGGCAAATCTGCTAATCTTGGTGTTCTAATTCAGAGTATCCATTGATGTACAGGATAAAAATGTACACAGAACAAAACATATAGGTTTTCAGACACAAATTTTCCACACAACATGTTGATAAATATTTAAAAAAAAAAAAAAAACTATTATTTTCTGCAATTGAATTTTCATGAAGACTACAGAATGAGGCGTGACTTCCTAATGTCAGTTCAGACATTAGATTTTAACATTGGCACACCTACAGTATGTGACAGTTTTTAGTAGTGATAGCTGAGATTTCTGTTGATTGTTCCATCTCTATTGAGTTCTGCAGTTTGTTTGGGTGCTGGACTTTTTAAAGAAAGATTTATAAACACTGGGTCTATTGAGCATAACCAAATAAATGGTAACAGACAGATGAACTGATGTACTGGTAGACATACATAGTTATGGAACCGGTTTTTAAACTTAAAAAATGTGTGTGCCTATAGCTACACACTGAAATGAAAACACAACTTGAACAACCAATTATCTTTCTATAGTTGCTACGTTACCATGCTGAAATTCAGGAAATTGGCCAATGGCAACTGTTCGCGCCTCTCATGGTCAAGTTTGAAAATACGTCCGTTTCAGTGAGTGTGTTGGGGATACACATTAGGTTTGGTCAGTCTACAAGCTATGGTGGCTAGCTTGCTACCTGGATTATTTTACATCTGCCTGCCAAATTATTTTTTTGAGCGGATGATTCCACAAAATAAACTGGAAACAGGGCACAGAGGAAGAAATTTTAAGTGAAGCATTATTGGTGAGAAAACGTTCTTAATTTATGTTTCGTGTTTCATTTAATAAAGATGTAAACAATAAAATATTAATATCTAATATTTTCAGATGCGTTAAAAACTTTAATTCGGTCACTGTTAAAAACATGGGTTAAATAATACTATATGCGGTATATCAAGTCTTTGTTAAAAGGTTAATTGAAATTTAGCTAACAGCTAAATCTGGCAACTGCAACACAAGTTGCAAGCTCCCGGCTTCTCAACTTCCCGAGGCACCACTTGCTTTGCCCGAGCAGGGTGCACCCTGTCTGGCACGTCTGTGTGCATCCCCCCCTGCCTGGAGGTCAGGTTGGCAGGTCAGCAGCAAGCAGATTCTCTCAAGCCGGGAACTGCAACACATAAGTTGCAAGCTCCCGGCTTCTAAACTTCCAGCATGTGGAAGATAATCTGCATTTTGCATCCGAATTGAACATTCGTAAGCTGCACCAAGTGCACAGAGAGTGTCTGGGGAAGGCTTAGATTGTCCTGCTGGAGAGGCGTGCGGCCACATCCAAGCCTTGACCTGTACGGACCGTGTGGCACTGCCTGGCGCCATTGCCTTGAGAGCAATGTGAGAATGAAAGAATTCATTAAAAATCAGAAAATGGTCCGATTTGAAAACGGACAGCGGCAATCATTTCCTGAGTGTGAGACGCACGCACCGGTACCCATATTAGGGGACTGCGATGGCCATTCATTATAGGTGCCCAAATTCCTCCCTACACCGGCTCTTGGCAGTGGGGAGAAATGGAAGGATAAAAAAAATTCATAAAAAAATCAGAAAATGGTCCGATTTGAAAACAGACTGCGGCGATCATTTCCTGATTCTGAGGCGGGCGCACTGATGCCAATGTCTTGGGGATTCCGACGTCCCTAGTTGCAGTTCCAAAATTCCTCCCACCCGTGAGCCCCACTTTGCCCCATCCTATGAGATGGGCCCTTTGGCTTAGAGGTCTCAAATTTAGCATGGATTTAAAGTGGTGGATGTGCTCTTTTAAAATATAAAGTGACAATCATTGTATCTTGTCCAGAACCTGAGACACCTGGCTCAGATTGGAGCAGATCAGATACTATTGTATCCATCAATTTGAATTCTACGCTACGGCCGTTGTAACTTCACCTTCAGCAGTCACGGATGGAAAAAGACGTTTCTTTTTTCATTACCAAATATCCAAAAAAATATCCAAAAGTCAGCATGTTAAATAGCGCTAACTAAATTAGCTACCCTTTAACGGCAAATTTTAACTAGGTTGTATCAAGGTACACATTTTTTAATATTTCAGTGTTTTTTTTACATTTTCCTTAGGAAATGATCGGGAGCCTTTTCCGTTGGACGAGGACAGATTTAAAACGCTCCATACCCCGATCCGAGAGGTAGTTGGCCATGTACTTATTCGTGAATTCTCTCTTAGCCAGCTTCATTCTGTTTATGGAAGTTTCTGTGCAGGACTGCTAGCATGCATTGTTTATTTTTGCGAGGCTCTGGTCACAATTATTGTAAAATGCAGGTCTTGCACGTACTTGTCTAGTCGCAAAGTAACACGTTTTTGGTTTTCTCCGCAGTCGAGGGTTATAGCCGTGTATCAGGCTCACCAAGGCTTGCACAGAGCACATAGGATGTTTGCCTTCACCCTCTCACAAATGTTTTCTTCAGTCACAAAGGTTTCCTTGAGTTTTTAATGTGTATCACAGGCACAAAGAAATATTTTGTTACCTGAGAGTTTATAAGAGCTTTTTCCATTTCAGTGGTAAAGTTTTCTTTCTGCATGATTGCAGGTGGTGGAGGTGAAGCTCCAGCACAAGTCTGTTTACAGTGGACTGCAGAGTGAGCACTGATGGGTGCTCAACAATGAATTTTACAACATAGATGCAGAGGTGAGTCATGAGTCATTTCAGTGAGAATGGACACGCTACTGTCAATGGCCTTCAACCTAACCTTTTCTTTGCATTTGTAGCTTACCCTCCACTTCTTTGCCAGCGCTAGTGCCGTGGCCTGCATCAAGGTAACGAAGAGTCTTGACTATAAGCATCTTCAACTAGCTTGTCCCATTCTGAATCACACTCATCAGAATTGTTAATTCAGCGGAGGGGAACCAGCATCACAGAGGCAATCATCTACCTGCGCACCAAGTCAACTAAGTCATCGGTGCAGAATATTTTTCTGGTTAGTGCTTCCTCCTTTCTGATTGCATTTAGACTTATTTGTGGTGAAGTTTTTTAGAAAATGATACCTAAAGGCATGTTTCCTTATTTTTACTGTGTGTGTTTTGTAGCAAACGGAGGTGTCCACTTCGGTTAAGGGTGTCTCCATCGGTTCGGATGGCATTTTCAGGTCATTCGAGTCTAGTCACACCCAGACCCTGGAGACACCGGACCCCTCTGTATTTTCCACCAGACCATACCCACCAAGAGCAACCCCTCAACGTCCACCTCCAGGCTTTTAAACACCTACCCTGCATTTTAATTGAATCTTCTATAAACTTATGATCTTACTGTGTGTCATGCGTTTTATTTTTCCGCGTGTTTTAATATTTTTGTTTGCATGCGTGTTCTTCAGATGCAGTAGGTTGAGGACTAGATGTTGGTCTTTTGGGACATAGAGGCAGAACATCACATGGACTGGTCACCCACCTGGAGCAGAGACAAGACCAGAGGACTGATCGGCATCAAGAACCGACCGTCGGGATTATTAGTATCATCACCATCGTCAGCGTGCAAGGAACTGTAAGGAAAGGCGGAAAAAATCACCATCTGTGGACTATTCATCATCACTGTGGACAACCATCAGCATTTCGGACTCGACCGTTATGGGATTTTTGGTTATCAGCAGCAGACTATCATTTCTCCTGTCATCCTCATCATGTTTTGTAAATTGTTAGTAAAATATTTATTATTGTTTTATACATATTAGTAATGTCATTTTGTGTTTTAATTGCAAAGGAGTCATGGTGTCTTGTATTTTACCTTCGGTTTTACTCATGTAATCATCATTAGTGAGTTATAGGCTGATATGTTTTAGTTTTAATGTATCCAGTTATGTTATCTGAGTGATTCACTATTTTCCTAGCTAGCATTAGTAACCATGCGGTACCTGAATTTAGCAAACTATAATGAGGGAGTTGTGGAGTATTACACTGGAAACACATAGCCTAAATACATTAATACAAATAAATAAAATTTGTTTTAAAAATTTGTTTTATTTATACAGTTTGCATTGGTGGCTGACTAACTAACTGACTCCCTGGTGGAAATTATTTTCGTTTTTTTTTTTTAGATAAACGTTTTAAAATGGCTGTGCCTTGTCTATAAATGACTGTTTTGGGCTTTCCTGAAGAGTCTTACAACATACAAAAAACATTTTCAGCACCACTTACTTAAAAAAGACAGAGACATTAAAAATTTGAATTTTTAATCTGAAATATTAAAAGATGTGTACCTTGATACAACCTAGTTAAAATTTGCCGTTAAAGGGTAGCTAATTTAGTTAGCGCTATTTAACATGCTGACTTTTTTGCTAATCCAGAAATCCGTTGTCATAGGAAACAAAGATTTTGAACATCTTTAGATTATATTTGGTAATGAAAAAAGAAACGTCTTTTTCCATCCGTGACTGCTGAAGGTGAAGTTACAACGGCCGTAGCGTAGAATTCAAATTGATGGATACGATAGTAAACTTGAACTTGCTTCAAATTGTAAGATGGTTCACGTAGCAACCAAGTTATGATAAGTAGCTAGTTTAATGTAGCAAACTAGCTTGCGAATATAACGGTGCGCTCCTCGCTAGCTCCCCAATTTACCGTCGCAGGGGTCGGTATGCGCTGCAGCTTCGACTTCCGTCTGCTGCCGATCCCGGACCCGCCACCTGTAAACGAGAAAAGACGTAACGGCAATAACGGCAATGGCCGAATGAAAGGCAGGGAAAACCTCATTTTAAACAGATTAAAGATGTTAATTGGAGATATTAATTTGTTGAATATATTGATTCGAAATATTAATTTGTTGAAGATATTAATTGGATATATTAATTTGTTGAAGATATTAATTGGATAAATTGATTTGTTGATTTTTTCCCGAGCAAATGCAACAGCGTTTTGTCTCTTTGAGGGTCGGTAAACGACTGACGGATTTTAGAGCTTTTTGTTGCCTGGAGCCTCTTTCACCTTGGCGATCTACGTTTATGTCAAAACATGTTTTTATCCATGACTACGATATGCAGAAACACACTTAGCAACGTAAAGGGGGGAAAGGCAAATGCTGGCAAAAGAATGACCTGTTGCAGAGTAAAGGATTTAAATTACCCATAATGCATTGCCGTTTTATTTAAGGCTAATTTGGTCAGACGTTTTCGTTGTTATTTTAATATTTTCTTACAAGCCAACTTTGCAACTTTATATTTAATTCATTCACGAGTGTAGCCATTATTTAAAGGGAACATATGAAAACGTTCCTTTTTGAGTGCTTGTCCACATATGTTTGTGTATCCTCAGTGCCGACCAACCCACAAACAGAAGACAACACAGTATTTTTTGTTTGGGCCGCGTACGTTACAAACGTTAGAAAAAGTGGTTTGACGAAAGTTGTATGTTTTCTTTATCAGAAACATACAGATGAAATTCATAGTTTGGTGTAGGGCCAGAGGTGAGGTCAAGGCCCCTTTGAGGGATCTGAAGGCTTGCATCAGTGCAGGAGATGTGCTCTTTTAAAATATAAATTGACAATCATTGTATCTTGCCCAGAACCTGAGAAACCTGGCTCAGATTGGAGCAGATCAGCAGCAAGCAGATTCTCTCAAGCCGGGAACTGCAACACATAAGTTGCCAGCTCCCGGCTTCTCAACTTCCCGCATGTGGAAGATAATTTGCATTTTGCATCCGAAATGAACATTCTTAAACTGCACCAAGTGCGCAGAGAGTGTCTGGGGAAGGCTTAGATTGTCCTGCTGGAGAGGCGTAAAATGTGCATGAAACACATACAAAATGGGCTAGTCAGTGTCTGGTTTGCCTTGCGAAAATCCTCATAGTTTTAGCCATGTTAGTGCTACCCTTAGCAAAAAAGTAGTATACGTAAAGTTCATTTTATTAAGTATACTTAAGTATAAGTATAGCAAGTATACTACAGACCACATACTTTAAGTGTACTAGAAAGTATACCAATTTAATACTTCTTCGGACTAAATTGGAACATTTCTAGTTTATAAAAGTATACTTTAAAGTTCATTTTAAGTTTTTAAAAGTACACTTTATAGTATAAAATAGTATACTCATCTATATGCTATCAATGTACTTGGTACATCCCTCTAGTATGCTTAAAGTATACCACAAGTATTATTTCCCTAGTTCACTTTAAGCTAGCTTGGCATATTACTTATAACTTAAAATTTATGTATTTGAAATACACTCCTTAAAATATTGTCAGCGAAGAAAGGAGTCACACGAGTAGCTAATTTAAACAAGAGAATGTACTTTGATAGATCCACGTAAGGTTTTTCAAAGTGCTTCATTGCCCTTAATGGCAACTACCTCACCCAGCCGCACCCACATCACAGTGAGGGTGCTCCTGGCTTTCCTCACAGAACAAACACATATGCATCCTCCACACACTTATAACTAAAAACAGCAAAATAACTACATGCTAACTCACAAATTAAACGGATTATTTATAATTTCCTGTCTCTCTCGCCTATCTCCCAGCAACCTCTGCTGACGAGTGGGCGGGGCTTGTCAATCTGTATGTCCGGCGCCGTCTCAGTATTCTTAAAGTTTACTGTATGTACACAAGAGTGTGATGCATTTACAAAATCACAAGACAGAATGTTGAAAACAAGTTCGATATATTTTCAAACATTTCACACATTTCAAAAACAAATACATATGAAATAAAGTCCTTCCTTACTGGAGAAAATGAAAGGAAAAAGTACACATTTGCATTAAATGTTAAGCATGAGTCATTGACTTGACCTTATTATGCACTTGGAGCAAGATATAGTAAGTATTATACAAGTGTAAGTCTTGATATTAATGTACTCAGTCTTAGACTTCTGTTTATACTTCTGTGTATAAGCCAAGTATACTTCACTATACTATTCTTAAGTATCTAAAATTTAGTTTATAAAAAGTCACCTTCAAGTATACTTCCTCAGTTTTAGTAAAAATAAGTATACTCATAGTACACTTGAATAAACTTCTTTTTTGCTAAGGGTAGAGCTGCAGCCTCAATTCTCCTCTGTTGATGTATTTGAATAATAAAAGATGGATAATGGCTCTCGAATTGCTGGCAAGAAGGAGGGGTGATGTCCTAGAGATCCTGAAAGTTCAGCCTGTTTGAACCATGTGTCTGCGATGTCGCATCGCTGAGATATTAATATAAATATCTGGACACATCCATGTTGACGTACCGGTCCGTCACTCGACCTTAATACACTTTGTATTTACTTTGATACCTTACCCAGAATGCTTTGACTATTCTTGCTCAAGGTTCAAAATTTGATATGTTGATTATATTGATTTGTTGATTTTTTCCCGAGCAAATGCAACAGCGTTTTGTCTTTTTGAGGGTCGGTAAACGACTGACGGATTTTAGAGCTTTTTGTTGCCTGGAGCCTCTTTCACCTTGGCGATCTACGTTTATGTCAAAACATGTTTTTATCCATGACAACGATATGCAGAAACACACTTAGCAACGTAAAGGGGAAAGGCATAACAGTGCTCTCCTCCAGTGTGTCTGCGCGTGCCTCGCGTTAAGCCAGTCCATCGTCGTTATGTGTTTGTGTTTATATATATATATATGTGACGGTGGACTGGCGCTAGCGAGTGCAGTGTGCGCATGTCGTTTGTTTGTCCTGTGTGTTTGTGTTGGTCTTGGTGTGTTTTTATGTAATTCCCCTAAGGGCTCCCAAAAAATGTTTTGGGGGGGAGCTATATGGGGTCCTGTGCCACTGTTTGTGGCACAGAGGGCGCAGCTCCGGAAGGAGGCCCTACCGGGAGTGTGAGGGGACTGTCCTGGAGCCCCTAGGCCCACTGGACAGGTGGCCTAGGGTGAGCTGAGAAAGGAGCGTATGTGTTTGTGTCGCCCACCTCGTGTTTGTGTTTGTCCTAGCGTGCTTGTGAATTGTTTCATGTAATTCCCCGTACGCTCCTCCTCCAAAGGGCGTTTGGGGGAGGGGCTATGGAGGGTCCCGTGCCATGGACCGTGGCACGGAAGGCGCAACTCCTATGGGAGGCCCTGACCAGGGATGTGAGAGTGTCTCCGGAGACGGGGGCCCCCCCCTCCAGTAAGAGGCGAAGTATAGGGGTGTCCCTCCTTCTGAGATGGAGACCTCTCCCCCTGTGTTAGGGGTACTATAACGGTCAGGGTAAGCGCGTTTTTCGTTGTCTGTGTGTGTGTATTTGTGCGTATATATTGTGTGCAGGTTCCTCCCGGTTGACTGAGGTGTCCCTGGACCAGCCCGGCGTGCTCGGGTTGATGAGGGTTTTACCCTGGAGCTAGCCGGCCCATGATGGGAGGAGTGTTTTCCTAATGGAACCTCCGGCAGGGTGGAGGAGTCTACCCTTGCTCGCACCCCTCCAAAAAGGGGTGGTCTCCCTGGCCGGGCTAGGTAATGCCAGGGGTACCCAGGCCCTGGATAGTGGTCTGCCCCGAGCTGAGAGGTTGGTCCAGGAGACGTTCAACTGTGCAGTAGGGAGGTAACCTGCACACACACACACACACGTTGTGGGGCCCTTGGGGCGTGAGGGCTCTGTGACCGACTGGGCGTGGTTGTCTATTGTTGACGGCCCAGTCGGTCCAGGGTCCCGCCCCGGGGGGCGGGAGCTAAATTGTGTTATATGTTTTGTGTTTCAGCTCCCGGACCGCAGGAGGTGTTGCCCTGCCTTGTCCCCGCCTTCCTGCCCCTTCGTCTTGCGCGTCTTGTGTTCTGCCGCTGTGGGCCGCACATCGGGGCCGTAGTGCGGCTTGGGGGGGGGTCTGTCACGGTGAGGGAGGCTCCCCCCCCCGGTCACCTACGGTACAGCGGCAGTTGTCCTGTTGTTGTTGCGTTGTGTGCTTCCCTCAGGTGGGTGGGGCTTATTAGCTCCCTCACCTGACGGTAGTTTGTCTGTCTATATATGCCTTGTCTGTGTACCAGTTGACTGCTGGTTATTGTATCCTTAATTTGGATCAGTGCACGGGATTTTGGTTAGCGCACTTTATTTATTAAACCCCTCTTTTCTCTGAGACTTGGCGTGATCGCTTCCTTTTCGTTCGCACCTCCTGCCCGTCACAAAATCAAGAAGATAAATGTGGTAGTCAGTAATGGTTACTTTTTTAGTCCAAGTAGAGGGAAAAATTATGGAATCACTCAATTCTCAGGAAAAACAAACAAACAAAAGAACACTCCAACACATCACTAGTATCACAGCATACCAAGACATTTTAGACAATTCCATGCCCCCAACTTTGTGGGAACAGTTTGGAGCTGGCCCCTTCCTCTTCCAACATGACTTTGCTCCAGTGCACAAAGCATGGTCCATAAAGACATGAATTGCATGGTCTAGTGTGGATGAACTTGACTGGCCTGCACAGAGTCCTGACCTTAACCCAATAGAACACCTTTGGGATGAATTAGAGCGGAGAGTGAGTATAATATGAAACATATATAACCATTCGTTCTTGTGACACCAGTACCACACACCTGCATATTGACTTGTAGTATTTTTTACTATTTAATGTTACTAAAACGCCCGTGTATGTATATACACACGTGCATATACACCCCCACACATTCTAAATTATATATTTGGCAAATTTGGTTCAATGTAAGATAATGTTAGTAAGATAATATTACCACACTGTGTCAAGAATGTTCACAATCCAAATAATATCTGGTATGCTGCAGAGCAGAAGTGTATGGGGACAGAATGACAAGCTAACAGTCTAGAGGTAAACCTGGAAGTCTTTAAAAGTGGTGTATGCAGGTGCAAGGTAGGTTATAGCTAATGAAGAGGGAGATGACTGGGCATTCCCTTAATCGATCTGGACAACCCTCTTCCCGTTACCGCGGTTGATGGGCGGAGTCTGAGTTCAGGGGCGGTATCCAAACAGACCGTTCCGATAGAGATGAGTATAGGGGGACACTCTGAGCAGATCACATTTTATGTCATTCGCGCCCCCCAAATGCGTCTCATCCTGGGGTTTCCGTGGCTACAACGACATAACCCTGGTATTGACTGGCTGTCGCGCACGGTTAGAGAATGGGGCAGTCTCTGTAAGGAGACCTGCTTGGCGCTCAAACCCAGCTCTACCGCTAATCCTTCCCACGAACACGTAGACCTCATGCACGTCCCGGTGCATTATCACGACCTTAGAGAGGTATTCAGTAAGCAAAAGGCAGGCTTTCTCCCTCCTCACAGAGCCTACGATATCGCTATCGAATTACAGCCCGGAGCTAGTCCCCCTAGGGGTCGTCTCTTCTCGTTAGCGGCTACTGAGCGGAAAGCTATGGACGACTATATCAAGGAGGCTCTCGCGGCGGGTTTCATACGTCCTTCTAACTCACCCGCTGGTGCGGGGTTCTTTTTTGTAGGGAAAAAGGATGGTGGGTTGAGACCCTGCATAGATTATCGTGGTCTCAATAAAGTGACCATCAAGGATAGTCATCCTTTGCCTCTCATGGCTACCGCGTTCGAAGCCTTACAAAAGGCCACCATTTTTACCAAGCTAGACCTTCGTAGCGCTTACAACTTGGTCCGTGTTAAAGAGGGGGATGAATGGAAGACCGCATTCATCACCCCGTCCGGCCACTACGAGTATTTGGTAATGCCCTTTGGTTTAATGAACGCCCCTGCCGTGTTTCAACGTTTCATTAACGAGACTCTCAGGGAGGCCCTAGATAGATACGCCTTTGTGTACCTGGACGACATACTCATTTACAGTGATTCTCTGTCCGACCACATCCAGCACGTGCGACGAGTTCTCCAACTCCTGCACGACAATCACCTTTATGTGAAATTGGAGAAGTCTATGTTTCACGTCCAGGAGGTGACGTTTCTAGGGTACAAAATAGCTCCCAACGCGTTGTCTATGGACCCGTCCAAAGTCCGAGCTGTCGCCCAGTGGCCTACCCCTACTTCTGTACGCCAAGTCCAGCGGTTTTTAGGGTTTGCCAACTTTTATCGGCGTTTTATAAAAGGGTTTAGCTCTATCGCTGTCCCACTCACAGAGCTCACAAAGAAGACTCAGGGTCCTTTTGTATGGTCCCCCTCGGCCCAACAGTCGTTCGATAAGCTTAAGGACCAGTTCACCTCCGAACCCATCTTGCGAATGCCTAATCCTGACCTACCCTTCATAGTGGAGGTCGACGCCTCCGACTACGGTGTTGGCGCCGTCCTGTCTCAATGCTCAGGCACTCCCCTGAAGCTGCACCCGTGTGCGTACTTTTCTCACCGCATGACACCTGCTGAGAGAAACTATGATGTGGGAGATAAGGAGTTACTAGCGGTAAAACTGGCCTTAGCAGAATGGAGACATTGGTTGGAGGGGTCTAAGCACCCGTTTTTGGTCTGGACCGACCATAAGAACCTGTCCTACCTTCAGCAGGCTAAACGCCTCAACCCCAGGCAGGCCAGGTGGTCTTTATTTTTTTCCCGGTTCGATTTCACTCTATCCTATCGTCCGGGCACCAAGAATGTAAAGCCTGATGCTTTGTCGCGACAGTGGGAAGCCCCCACGGATCTGGCGGAACCAAGTACGGTCCTACCCTCGTCCCAGATCATAGCTCCTATCCGGTGGGAGGTGGAGTCCGTGGTCAAGCGGTCACTTACACGTGATCCGGGGCCTAGTGGGGTTCCTGCTGGCCGGTTGTACGTCCATCCGCCTATGAGAAAGATAGGTGCTTGAGTGGGGTCATGACTCTCCTTTCGCTGCCCACCCGGGGGCACATCGTACGCTCGAACTCCTGCAGCGTCGTTTCTGGTGGTCGGTTATGGAACAGGAGGTAGGGGCTTATGTAGCCGCTTGTGAGACATGCGCTCGTAATAAGAACCCCCACGTTAAACCATCTGGGCTGTTACGTCCTCTTCCTATTCCTTCCAGGCCTTGGTCGCACGTGGCCCTGGATTTCGTCACCGGTCTGCCCCCGTCACGGGGTAACACCGTTATCCTGGTTATCGTGGACCGATTTTCTAAAATGGCTAGGTTCTTGGCCTTACCTAAGCTCCCCTCGGCACGCGACACGGCCTCGCTGTTTCTTCATAACATCGTCCGTCACCACGGTTTCCCATCTGACGTGGTGTCTGACAGGGGGCCACAATTCACTAGCCAGTTCTGGGGTGCCTTTCTGAGTTTATTGGGCGCCACTGCCAGCCTGTCGTCGGGTTTTCACCCTCAAACCAACGGCCAGACGGAAAGAACTAACCAGGATCTGGAGCAGACTCTCCGGTGTCTGGCATCCTCTAACCCGTCCTCCTGGTCTGACCAGCTCTTATGGGCTGAGTACGCCCACAACACCTTATGGCATTCTGCCCTGGGCATGTCCCCCTTTGAGTGTCTTTATGGGTACGCCCCTCCCATGTTCACTGACCAGGAGGCCGACGTAGCGGTTCCCGGTGCCCGGGCCCTTGTGCGGCGTTGCCGCTTGGCGTGGCGGAAGGCCCGCCGGGCCCTTGTGTCCGCTTCCGCTAGATACTGCCGCAATGCAGATAAGCACCGTCTCCCCGCTCTCTCATTTCGTGCCGGTCAGCGGGTCTGGTTGTCGGCCAAAGACTTACCTGTCCGAGGTGGGACCAGGAAGCTGGCCCCTCGCTATCTGGGTCCATTCAGGGTGGATAAGAAGATTAATCCCGTTACTTACCGGTTACGTCTCCCGCCGTCTATGAGGGTCCACCCCGTCTTTCATGTCTCCCGCCTCCGGCCCGTTCTCTGTGCCTTGCCCGGGCTCCGCCTGGGCCCCGTATGATTGATGGTGGTCCGGCTTACACTGTAAACCGGATAATGGACGAACGCCGGGTTCGGGGTCGGGTGCAGTTCCTCGTGGACTGGCTGGGCTATGGGCCCGAGGAACGGTCGTGGGTCCCCGCGTCTCGCGTTTTGGATCCATCCCTTATCCGCGATTTTCGGCGCGACAGGGCCGCGTGGTCTCGGGCCTAGGAGGGGGGGCTCTGTCAGGGCTGACTCTCACACCGCTACCCCTGTCGCCACTAGGGACAGTCGTGTCAGTCCTATCCTGGACGCGGTTCCCCCTACAGCCTCTAGAGGCACTCGGGTTAGTCCCAGACTTAATCCGAGTAATCAGCAGTGATTCGTTTCAGCCGTCTGTAGCCCTATTTAGGACGGCTTGTGAAACGAATCACTGCTGAATCGTTTTGTCTCTCGCCTTCACGTTCTCAGCCTTCTCTTACTCTGGAAAGTCTCGGTGTTGCGTTACAGAGAAAAGGTGCCTCTCCACCTTTTTCTCCTCGCCCCGCTCTCCTGTACTTATTCGAGTGTCTATCTCCTACGCCACTTTCTGGCCATCCTCAAGTTTTCCCCCTACTAGTTTACTTCCTATCATAATTTATTTTTGGGAAGGGTTTTTTGTTAAAGCGGCGGTTTTGTCTGCAGCCAGCTTTCCCCTGGCATTCTAAGTTTCGTTTCGTCGCGTGTTGACTGTGTCCACGTTCGTATTATTTTCTTTTGTTTATCTATCATCCCGTACTTTTACGGTGAGCCTAAGTTCTGTGTATTCAGCGTAGGTGCTGCCTAGTCTTTAATCTTTTTGTTCCTTTCTACCAGCGTTCGTGTTGGTTTATGGTTAAACGGCGCTTGGGTTCGTTTCTTTCTACTTTCACAACGAGGTGTGTACCTGCCGGTACACCCGTCGTTACATTTGTGTCCTGTCTTGTCGTGTGCAAAGCTCAGTCGGACTTTGGCGTGGCCGAAATACGTAGGGAGGTACGTAACACACACACACACACACACGTGTGCAGGGAGAACTGCGCCTGTACTGCTGCTGAAACACACACACACACACACACGTGTGCAGGGAGAACTGCGCCTGTACTGCTGCTGAAAACACACACACACACACACACGTGTGCAGGGAGAACTGCGCCTGTACTGCTGCTGAAACACACACACACACACACACGTGTGCAGGGAGAACTGCGCCTGTACTGCTGCTGAAACACACACACACACACGTGTGCAGGGAGAACTGCGCCTGTACTGCTGCTGAAACACACACACACACACACACGTGTGCAGGGAGAACTGCGCCTGTACTGCTGCTGAAACACACACACACACACACACGTGTGCAGGGAGAACTGCGCCTGTACTGCTGCTGAAACACACACACACACACACGTGTGCAGGGAGAACTGCGCCTGTACTGCTGCTGAAACACACACACACACACACGTGTGCAGGGAGAACTGCGCCTGTACTGCTGAAACACACACACACTGTGTGCGTGTGCAGGGAGAACTGCGCCTGTACTGCTGCTGAAACACACACACACACACACACGTGTGCAGGGAGAACTGCGCCTGTACTGCTGCTGAAACACACACACACACACACACGTGTGCAGGGAGAACTGCGCCTGTACTGCTGCTGAAACACACACACACACACACGTGTGCAGGGAGAACTGCGCCTGTACTGCTGCTGAAACACACACACACACACGTGTGCAGGGAGAACTGCGCCTGTACTGCTGCTGAAACACACACACACACGTGTGCAGGGAGAACTGCGCCTGTACTGCTGCTGAAACACACACACACACACACACGTGTGCAGGGAGAACTGCGCCTGTACTGCTGCTGAAACACACACACACACACGAGTGCTGAAGACGGTGAGTGTGGGGCGTCTGTCTGCATACAGGAGAGACAAGGAGAAGGGTGTGTGGGGGGGGGCGTGTGTGGGTGTGTTTGTGTGAGGTGTGTGTGAGGTGTATGTGTGTGAGGTGTGTTTGTGTGAGGTGTGTGTGTGGGGGGGACAGCATAATAATAACAATAAAAAGTGTGAAGGGGAGTTTATTATTATTATAATTAAATCACTTTAGACTTGCAGTGCCATTTAAACAAATTCTCAGACAAACAAACATGGAGGTCACAGTCAAGGAGGCCAAAACATCACTGATATGGGAATAGCACTGGAGCACTACGGCACTAGGAGCACTACGGCACTAGGGGCACTGGAGCACTAGGGCACTGGAGCACTGGTCCATGGTGGTGGTACTGGCCTATGGTGGTGGTACTGGTCCATGGTGGTGGTACTGGCCTATGGTTCCCTGCATGCCGTTAGTGGGATGAGGTCCAGCTATAAAACTGAGCATGAGCAGACTGAGTGGGCAGCTCCCAGCATTTCTGGCATTCCCAGTATCATGTTACCATCAAAGATATCCAGTCCTGTAGAGTCACAGCCAATCACAGCTCAGTTCAAACACCCCTGCTAACTGCTATACTCACTTAACCATGTACTACTCTAGGTAACAACACCTGATTCAGATTTAGGCGACTTCAACACTCAATTCAGTTTAGGATAAACTAACACCCGATTCAGTTTATGTCCTGTTGGTTCATCCATCTCTTCTTCTCCTCATTCCTGTCCTGTTGGTTCATCCCTCTCTTCCTCTCCTCTTTCCTCTCCTGTTGGTTCCTCCCTCTCTTCCTCTCCTCTTTCCTGTCCTGTTGGTTCATCCATCTCTTCCTCTCCTCTTTCCTCTCCTGTTGGTTCATCCCTCTCTTCCTCTCCTCTTTCTTCTCCTGTTGGTTCATCCCTCTCTTCCTCTCCTCTTTCCTGTCCTGTTAGTTCATCTTCTGTTTTCAGCATATTTGTTGTACCTTACAAACATAAACACAGTCATTTCTCAGATGAACTGGTTTTAAAGGCCAGTTCTATAGACTTCATGTTATTGATCTATAGGTGAAATACACACTGTATGTCTTTTCAAACTGAGAAGTATGTTAACTTGATTATTCAATTTTCTCTCCATTACACAGTGTATACATACATGACCTTTAATGGTAGTCACATACATGACCTTTAATGGTAGTCACAACTACAGTCTGACTTGTTTTGGCTTTCAAACGTGGAAATAATTAAAGAAATATATCCAATGTTACTGCTTTTATTTAAGAGGTCCTTGAGGTCCTTGAGGTCCTGTCATTCATCTTTCATTGGTTACAAGTAATTACACAGTTTATATTATTGGTGACTAACAATTACACATTTACACACATCTATGGTGTCCAGAAGAGAAGCAAACCCCAAATAACCTTCAGGGCACAATAACTGATATATGACAGGGCTCCTTGTCCTGCAGGGTCGCAGCTGACTGCATCTCTCTGGTCTGGACCTCTAACTGCTTCTCCCATTTTGTTATGTAGGCCTAAACCTTATTGTCCTTTATGTTAGATTTTCTTTGTTTTCAAACCTTTATTCAGGATTTGTCAGTGAATGTCTGTGGTTTGTGAGTAAAGATGTTTAGTCTGTGTGTTGGGGGATCGCTCACCAGCTCTTAGCTTCAACTGTTTGTAGAATCTGTGGAGATAGCACACTGCTAGCAGGAGAGTTAGCAAAGGCAGACTGCGGATGATGGGAATGATAACTTCATCCACAGGAAATAATTCGATGCCCTCTGTAAAACACAAGGCTTTTAGAGAATCTTAAACATACATACTCTACCAGGTAGATAATCTACTCCACATGCTACAGAAAATCAAACATGTACTCTGTAAACCTTTAAAAGCCAGTATTCTATTCCATCTCCAAATAAATTCTGAATTCCATTTACGTTCTGTTGTTGGTGTCTGAGTGGATATTCCATCTGAATCTGGTCTGCCAAATACTGGTAAAAAAGCACAACAAAACAATACATTTAGTTTCAAGTTCTCAGTTAATTTAAAGGTCTTGGGGTGGATGGAGCTGTCTTGCTGTCTTGCTGTCTTACAGGAGTGCACTGCCACCTCCTTTTGGACAGTCTGGGTAATTGAACTTACTTGAGAAGCATGTGAAATTTGGCATGATCATAATACAAATTTGAGATGCCAAGTGTTTCCTACTGAATATACATGCTGTAATTATGATTTGTATCCAGAGGAAGAACCTAAAGTATTACTGTCACACATCTACACACATCACACATACTACAGTACACACATATATACTACAGTACACACATCCATACTACAGTACACACATATATACTACAGTACACACATCCATACTACAGTACACATATCTATACTACAGTACACACAACCATACTACAGTACACACATCTATACTGTGTGTTTAATGTTGTGCAAAAAGTGTCTTTTAGGTTTGCTAATTGTGGTTTCCATCATGTAAACCCCACACCCTCCATCATGTTAAACCCCACACCCTCCATCATGTTAAACCCCACACCCTCCATCATGTAAACCCCACACCCTCCATCATGTTAATCCCCACACCCTCCATCATGTAAACCCCACACCCTCCATCATGTTAATCCCCACACCCTCCATCATGTAAACCCCACACCCTCCATCATGTTAATCCCCACACCCTCCATCATGTAAACCCCACACCCTCCATCATGAAGGTACAGACTCTTGTTGTTCTTGAAGCCCAACAGGAACCTCAACCACAATGTGGTTTCTAGGTGACACTTTGCAGACTCACTGCACACAAGGAGATGGTGCTGCTGCTAACCCACAGGGCCCTTTCTGTGAAACAGCCCTCACACACCACCCCACACCACACACCATGTTCACACACCACGTTCACACACCACGTTCACACACCACTCTCACACACCACTCTCACACACCATGTTCACACACCACGTTCACACACCACGTTCACACACCACTCTCACACACCACGTTCACACACCACTCTCACACACCACTCTCACACACCACTCTCACACACCACTCTCACACACCACGTTCACACACCATGTTCACACACCACGTTCACACACCACTCTCACACACCACGTTCACACACCACGTTCACACACCACGTTCACACACCACTCTCACACACCATGTTCACACACCACGTTCACACACCACGTTCACACACCACTCTCACACACCACTCTCACACACTATGTTCACACACCACTCTCACACACCACTCTCACACACCATGTTCACACACCACTCTCACACACCACGTTCACACACCACTCTCACACACCACTCTCACACACCATGTTCACAGACCACTCTCACACATGTTCACATGTTCACACACCATGTTCACACACCATGTTCACACACCATGTTCACACACCACTCTCACACACCACTCTCACACACCATGTTCACACACCACTCTCACACACCATGTTCACACACCATGTTCACACACCACGTTCACACACCATGTTCACACACCACTCTCACACACCATGTTCACACACCACTCTCACACACCACTCTCACACACCATGTTCACACACCACTCTCACACACCATGTTCACACACCATGTTCACACACCACTCTCACACACCATGTTCACAGACCACTCTCACACACCATGTTCACACACCATGTTCACACACCACTCTCACACACCACTCTCACACACCATGTTCACAGACCACTCTCACACACCATGTTCACACACCATGTTCACACACCACTCTCACACACCATGTTCACACACCACTCTCACACACCACTCTCACACACCATGTTCACACACCACTCTCACACACCACTCTCACACACCATGTTCACACACCACTCTCACACACCATGTTCACACCACGTTCACACACCACTCTCACACACCATGTTCACACACCACTCTCACACACCATGTTCACACACCATGTTCACACACCACTCTCACACACCATGTTCACAGACCACTCTCACACACCATGTTCACACACCATGTTCACACACCACTCTCACACACCATGTTCACACACCACTCTCACACACCATGTTCACACACCATGTTCACACACCATGTTCACACACCATGTTCACACACCACTCTCACACACCATGTTCACACACCACTCTCACACACCATGTTCACAGACCACTCTCACACACCATGTTCACACACCACTCTCACACACCATGTTCACACACCATGTTCACACACCATGTTCACACACCATGTTCACACACCACTCTCACACACCATGTTCACACACTCTCACACACCATGTTCACACACCACGTTCACACACCATGTTCACACACCATGTTCACACACCACTCTCACACACCATGTTCACACACCACTCTCACACACCACTCTCACACACCATGTTCACACACCACTCTCACACACCATGTTCACACACCATGTTCACACACCACTCTCACACACCACTCTCACACACCATGTTCACACACCACTCTCACACACCACTCTCACACACCACGTTCACACACCATGTTCACACACCACTCTCACACACCACTCTCACACACCATGTTCACAGACCACTCTCACACACCATGTTCACACACCATGTTCACACACCACTCTCACACACCATGTTCACACACAGGCCTTAGGAGGGTTTTACCTGATTTTGCACAGGACACGAAGATATGACAGATATTCTAAAGGACAGTAGGCTATATCTATCTGTCCATCTGTCTGTCCATCTATATTGTAAGTACACAGAGTACACCACACACACATACACACACACAATATCAATGCTAGTCACTTATTGGTTGAGCCTCTGAGGTCTAATGTTCTCATCATTAGTTAAAAGTCTAAAGATACATACACTACTGATAAAAGTTATAGGGGTGTTTAAAAAAAATGCACTCTGACCTTTACAGGTGAACTTAATGTGACCTTCTCTAAACTTTTGAATGCACGTGTCCAACTATTCAATGTTTCAGTACTTTTTGCACAACGTCTGTTCTCTAATAAGGAAGAGAACATTGTGCTGTTCACATTGTTCACATTGTGACATCATGAGACCAAGACGACACCTAACAATTGATCAACAGTCCCTCCCCATTGTGAGGCTTCAAACAGGATGTTCTCAGACGGAAGTGGCCACTGAGCTTAGAGTGTCACAGAGTGTCATCAGCAGGAAGCAACAGAGATACAGAGAGACTGGAAGACTCACAGAAAGGCACAGAATTGAACGTCCTTTGGCCACGCCCCACACTGATGATCACTGTGAACAGTGTCCTGTGGAACCGGATGAGTAATACCACACACCTCCAGGCACATTTAAGGGAGATGAGAAGCACCCAAGGCCCAGGGAGCATTTACGCTGGACGAGGGACCAGTGGCCTCAGTGCTGTTCACTGATGGAAGCTGATACTCATGAAAAACAGAAATGATGGCTGCCAATGATGGTGGAGACGTCAAGGAGAGCCTAATGTATCAGCCACTGTTGTCAGTAGACGAGCCTTTGGTGGTGGTGTTACAGTGTGTGCAGGAGTGTCTAGTCAGTACAGAACAGCCCTACACTTTGTGACAAGTCCAAACTACTAGAATAACATCATTAACCTAGTGATTGTGTCTCTACATGAACAACACAGACCTGATTTCATCTTCATCCACGACAATGCTGCAGCTGATCAGGGTCGCATCATTAGGAACGGCTGCTGGAGACTGGGGAGACATGCTTCTACTCAAACGCTCTACATTCATGATATAATATGACTGTAGTGTGATATATATATGTGTGTGTGTGTGTGTGTGTGTGTGTGTGTGTACTGTACTGTACTGCTGAACATTTGAATATTTGTTTCTCTTTAATTGGGCTTTTTTATAGTTCAAAATAAAGTTAATAACATTTACATGATTTGAATAAATAAATAACACTGGCCCAAGGGCTGAACAACATTAACAGAGGGTTATGGAAGAAAGTTGGAAAGAATAACTTTCCAAGCTAACTTTCCAAGCTAATTTTCATCTTAAGGTGCAACTGCGTGAGATCCAGACTGACACACTCCAAACAGCTTACCAAGGGTCTTGGCGTCTTTACTTTATATTTATTAATAGATAATACATATGATCTTATATTGTTTACTTTATATTTATTAATAGATAATACATACGTTCTTATATATGATCTCTTTAAAAAGATAGCACCGGAAACGCTCCTAAATATTATCAACTCGTCTCTCAGCACTGGTTATGTACCAAACATATTTAAAATAGCTGTAATCAAACCTATAATTAAAAAAACGGATCTTGACCCGTCAGCTGTCCAATTATAGGCCAATATCTAATCTTCCGTTTATCTCCAAGATCCTAGAAAAGGTCGTAGCGCAGCAGCTGTGTTCATATCTTCATAGAAACGGCATTTACGAAACATTTCAGTCAGGGTTTAGAGCCCATCACAGTACGGAGACAGCGCTAGTTAAAGTAGTAAATGATCTGTTACTGGCCTCTGATCAAGGTTGTATGTCCCTACTCGTATTACTTGACCTTAGTGCAGCTTTTGACACTATTGATCATAGCATTCTTTTACATAGGCTAGAATACGTGGTCGGGATTAAAGGAACAGCCCTCTCATGGCTTAGGTCGTACCTGACAAACCGATACCAGTTTGTTGATATTGATGGCGACTCCTCTGTTCATACCAAAGTTAAATTTGGTGTTCCGCAGGGTTCTGTCTTAGGACCTCTGCTTTTCTCGTTGTACTTGCTACCATTAGGTGATATCATCCGTAAACATGATGTTAACTTTCATTGTTACGCAGATGATACTCAGTTATATGTCTCAGCGAGACTAGATGAGGGAAGACAGCTTAACAAGAAAGTTGAGGACTGTGTACAGGACATCAGGGAGTGGATGTTGAGTAATTTCCTTCTACTAAATCCTGATAAGACAGAGGTGCTTGTATTAGGACCACAGATAGCCAGTAATAAGTCCTCTGATTATTTATTAACTCTGGATGGTCATACAGTACCATCAAGTACAACAGTTAAAGATCTCGGTGTAATTATTGACTCGAGTCTATCATTTGAATCTCATGTAGATAACATGACTAGAATAGCGTACTTCCATCTTAGAAATATTGCAAAGATCAGAAACATAATGTGTCTACACGACGCAGAAATGTTAGTTCATGCTTTCGTTACCTCTAGATTAGATTACTGTAATGCTTTATTGTCTGGATGTTCCAGTAAGTGTATAAATAAACTCCAGTTAGTTCAGAATTTAGCAGCAAGAGTACTTACTAGAACCAGAAGATATGAACACATTACTCCTATTTTAACTAGACTCCATTGGCTCCCAGTAAAATTCCGCATTGAATTTAAAATCCTGCTATTAACATATAAAGCGTTAAATGGTCTGGCGCCGCAGTACTTGAGGGAACTTTTAGTCCTATACGAACCTCCGTTTTTGCCGATCACAAGGTGCAGGCTTCTTATCAGTCCCTAAAATTATGAAGGCTAGAGCAGGGGCCAGGTCATTTTCTTACACAGCCCCTCAGCTATGGAATAAACTTCCATCCAGTGTTAGAGACTCAGATTCAGTCACTGTGTTTAAATCTAGATTAAAAACACATTTGTTTAGTCAGGCATACTGTTAAGAGCATTCACCCACCACTCTGTGTTCCTTCTTGTCTCCCCTACTTCATAGAGACAAGGACCACTCCAGGGCACCAGGAGGCACGGCGGTTCCTGATTCCAGACCTGCTCCACCCTTTGCACCCCCGGACTAAATTACTACACCCACTACACTTACCACTGATTAACCCCAACACCACTATCTCAGTCTGTATTCCCAAAAGAGGTTGGGTTTCCTGACGGCTGCATGCAAGCACCTACAAGCACCTGGGAGATGGTCTGGCTTGCCGGTGGATGTGCTGATGCCGGGGTTGGACTTGCCGAGGACGTGCTGGTGCTGGCTCCTGCCTGGGGCTCTTCATCTGCACCGGGGGGACTGTGACTACTGGGCCGGTGAACAAGAACCCTTATGCCACAACTGTAAAACCACATTTTGTCCACAAATACGGACTGGTGCTAACGGGCCGCCCAATGGAGGATGGGTTCCCTTTTGAGTCTTGGTCCTCCAAGGTTTCTATATCCCCGCCATCTTAGGGAGTTTTTCCTTGCCACTGTCGCCTTTGGCTTGCTCATTAGGGATCTGGACCCATGCAATTTGTAAAGCTGCTTTGTGACAACATGTGTTGTAAAAAGCGCTATATAAATAAATTTGAATTGAATTGAATTGAATATAGTTTACTTTATTTATTATTTATTTATTAATAGATAATAGATACATTCTTATATAGTTTACTTTATATTTATTAATAGATAATACATATGATCTTATATTGTTTACTTTATATTTATTAATAGATAATACATATGTTTATTAATAGATAATACATATGTTTATTAATAGATGATACATATGTTCTTATATCATTTCCTTTGTATTTATTCATAGATAATACATTTGTTTATTAATAGATAATACATATGTTTATTAATAGATGATACATATGTTCTTATATCATTTCCTTTGTATTTATTCATAGATAATACATTTGTTTATTAATAGATAATACATATGTTCTTATATAGTTTACTTTGTATTTATTAATAGATAAAACATATTTATTAATAGATAATTGTTACATGTTATTTTCTTGTCCAAATTTAATTTATTTTTGTGAACTTTAGTTATTCTTGTAAGGTATTTAAGATATATTTTCATATATCTATGAATATAAATAAAAATATTTGTAACACTTTCTACGAAACCTGCATTTATAAGCCATTATAAATTAAATGCCATTATAAATTATATTCGTAATAATGTTATATTACGTTAACAGTTATAATTTGATGGCTCCATAGAAAGTATAACCAAAATATTTAGTAATGTTATTATTAGGGTTGTCCTGATCCAGTCTCAAAGATTGGAATTGGGCGATCACGGCATTTTTAAACTGATTGGTATCGGCTTTTCTGAACACAAACCTAAGCCCAATCTTTGTCATAAACAAAGGCGTCATCAAACGAGAGCAGAGCTTGTATCAGAACGTGATTATAATGTCTGTGGAATTACTTCAAATTAGAAAGCAATACGAGTCCAACAGCGAGGTGTAATGTCTGCAATATGAGTGTTTCACGGGGTGGTAGTAGCAGATCTGCATTTAATACTACATATTTTTTTTTTAACACCTAAAAAATAAACATTTAACAGAATGTCGTTCAGACAACTCAGTTAAAGGCTGTACCTAAGCAATCTACGCTATCCGAAATCCCAAAGAAAAGTTCTCTCGAGACAGCGCTATGGCCAAGAAGATCACAGAGAGGGTCACTGAATTCATGGCTTTGGAGAGAATACAGGTTTTCGGCGTCTTTTATAGCTTTTGGAACCACTTTTGGTATGATCTGCCATCGCAACACTGCACACTGGATTGACTCCGCTGTCGACTTAAAGCGTGCGGGATTGCATGCTCATCAGTTTCGCGGATCTCATACAGCAGAACATGTAAAACAAGCAATCGAGGAGATGTTGAACACTTGGGAGATAGACAAGCAACGGGTTCATGTTATTTTGCGCTTAACAATAGTTTGGAAGCTGGCAGTTTTTTTCCCTAAAGCATTGCAGTTGTTAAATATAAACATTAGATTAATGTTATTAACTATAATGTAATGTGTGCACTGTGTAAAGAGTATTATCTAGTTCTTATCTAGAAAATAGAAGTATCGGTTTGAGACACGGTATCGGGAGACACTAAAAAAATAATGACTCAGATCGGATCGGGAACAGAAAAAACGTGATCGGGACATCCCTAGTTATTATTCTCATCTGCATAATATAAGACATCAGATTTACTGGTGATGTAAAGTGTAGCCACAGCTGACATGCAGTGAACAGGTAAACTCAAACTCACCATTTTCTTCCTGGTATGTTATGTTGGTCCCAGTGCCATGTACTTTCACTAGCATAGGAATGTCTCGTGTAACTTCACACACATAAAAGCCTGTATCAGTTTTGCAGGTGCTTGATATGGTGAGAGCTGCACAGCTGTTAGTCCAGGTCTCTGTCTGAAGGCGTGGGCCAGTCAGGTTCAACTCAACTGTGCCTTTCAGCCATTTCACTTTTGGTTCGTCTATGCTCTGATCCCAGCAGCAGGTCATGTGGACAGACGTCCCTGCCTTTATCGTCACTGTGGATGGTGTCTGGTTCACCACGAAGGTCCCAGAACATCCTAAAATATGGAAATGAAACGTGTGTATAAAAATCTTCATGTCAGAGATTAATATTGAACATTCACAAGTTCTGCATTTTACACGTATGTATTCAAACCCAAAGAAATGAACATTTTAAAGATGGAAAGAATCAACATACTAAACACTAAACACTAAATAATAAATACTAAACACTAAATACTAAAGAGTCGGTCAGAAGTGAGATGTGCTTGGACTCACCATAGAAACAGAGACAGATCAGAACCAGTCCACGCTGAGCATGTCTCAATGTGTCCATTATGGCCTGAGGTATGTGTGTCTGCCTCAACTCAGGGTATTAACAGCCATGTGCTCTCTCGTAAACACACACACAAAATGTCCACGCTACTCACTTATTGGTAGGCCCTCAGTGCTGTCACGGTGAGGGAGGCTCCCCCTCCCGGTCACCTACGGTACAGCGGCAGTTGTCCTGTTGTTGTTGCGTTGTGTGCTTCCCTCAGGTGGGTGGGGCTTATTAGCTCCCTCACCTGACGGTAGTTTGTCTGTCTATATATGCCTTGTCTGTGTACCAGTTGACTGCTGGTTATTATATCCTTAATTTGGATCAGTGCACGGGATTTTGGTTTGCGACGTTATTCATTAAACCCCTCTTTTTCTCTGAGACTTGGCGTGATCGCTTCCTTTTCGTTCGCACCTCCTGCCCGTCACAGAATAACCAGCCACCTTCGGAAGCCGCCAGTCTCCTTTACTTTCTCCTTCGTTTGTGGTCATGTCTCGTGGTAAGTGTTTGTCTGCGTTTTATTTGTTACTTTGTTTTGTGTGTGAGGAGAGCCTGGTCACTCACTGCTCGTCCCGCCGTGCTTAAATGTTTTGTTTATGTATTTTATGTAGCACGGCGGTGAACGGAGCTAGTGACCATAACAGTGCTCTCCTCCAGTGTGTCTGCGCGTGCCTCGCGTTAAGCCAGTCCATCGTCGTTATGTGTTTGTGTTTATATATATATATGTGACGGTGGACTGGCGCTCAGCGAGTGCAGTGTGCGCATGTCGTTTGTTTGTCCTGTGTGTTTGTGTTGGTCTTGGCGTGTTTTTATGTAATTCCCCTAAGGGCTCCCAAAAAAATGTTTTGGGGGAGCTGGATGGGGTCCTGTGCCACCGTCTGTAGCACAGAAGGCGCAGCTCCTGAAGGAGGCCCGCCGGTGAGAAGGGTAAGTGCGCGTGAGGGTTCTGTGCCACCGTCTATGTCCTCTATATGAGGAGTGGCACAGAGGGCGCAGCTCCTGAGGGAGGCCCGCCGGTGAGAAGGGTAAGTGCGCGTGTATGTTTTGTGTTTGTGTCGCCCAACTCGTGTTTGAGTTTGTCCTAGCGTGTTTGTGAACTGTTTTATGTAATTCCCCGTACGCTCCTCCTCCAAAGGGCGTTGGGGGAGGGGCTATGGAGGGTCCCGTGCCACGGTTTGTGGCACGGAAGGCGCAGCTCCTACGGGAGGCTCTGACCAGGGGGTCCGGGTGAGTTGGCGTTTGTGTTGTGTCTGTGTGTGTGTTTGTGCGTGTATATTGTGTGCAGGTTCCTCCTGGCAGTTGGCTGCGGCGTCCCTGGACCTTGTGGGATCTCCCAAGTAGGCAGGAGCCCCTGATGTTATGGGGTGACCGGAGCCCTGGTCGTAAATAGCCCCTCTGGAAGGGTAAGGGCCCCCCGTACGTGTGGGGACTGTAAGGCTCCGGTCTAAAGAGCTCCTGCTGTGGGCAGGAGCCCCCTTATGTTGTGGGGTGACCGGAGCCTTGGTCATAAGTGGCCTCCCTGAAGGGGAAAAAGGGGCTTCCCAGATGTGTGGGTGACTATAGGGCTCCGGACTGAAGAGCTCCTGCCGAAGACAGAGATCCCCCCTCGTGCTCGGGGTTGCTCAGGTCACGCCTTGCTGGGTGCAAGGGTTTTCCTCGAGCCGAGAGGTAGGTCCAGGCCCAACCGCTCCTGGGAGGTAACCTGCACACACACACACACGTTGTGGGGCCCTTGGGGCGTGAGGGCTCTGTGACCGACTGGGGCGTGGTTGTCTATTGTTGACGGCCCAGTCGGTCCAGGGTCCCGCCCAGGGAGGCGGGAGCTAAATTGTGTTATATGTTTTATGTTTCAGCTCCCGGACCGCAGGAGGTGTTGCCCTGCCTTGTCCCCGCCTTCCTGCCCCTTCGTCTTGCGTCTTTTGTTCTGCCGCTGTGAACCGCACATCGGGCCGTAGTGCGGCTTGGTGGGGGGTCTGTCACGGTGAGGGAGGCCCCCCACCGGTCGCCTCGGTACAGCGGCAGTTGTCCTGTTGTTGTTGCGTTGTGTGCTTCCCTCAGGTGGGTGGGGCTTATTAGCTCCCTCACCTGACGGTAGTTTGTCTGTCTATATATGCCTTGTCTGTGTACCAGTTGACTGCTGGTTATTGTATCCTTAATTTGGATCAGTGCACGGGATTTTGGTTAGCGCACTTTATTTATTAAACCCCTCTTTTTCTCTGAGACTTGGCGTGATCGCTTCCTTTTCGTTCGCACCTCCTGCCCGTCACAAGTGCGGTTTAATGTTCTCATAATCAATTAACAGCCGTGCGCTCACGCGTATGCATGCACACACACACCACACACAACCACACACACTCACACACACACCACACACACGCACAGGAAGAAAGAAAATACAGCACACATACGCAGATGTGCATGTAATATGCTTCTAAACCTTTTCATTATTTCCCCATGCAATGTACCTACCATAATAATAAAAGTTATTATAATATTAATTATAAAAATTAAAATAATAATAATAGTATCTAGTAAATACTCATTTTGTGCCATTTAAATTCTGACAAATTGTTAAAAATGTTATCCATTGTGATCTGTTTTAGTGTACTGAACAGAAGTAAATCCATTTGCTTTAATCAGTGCAAAAGCCAATAAACATTATAAACACAAACAAAACAAAAACACGGGACTGAGACTCCTCCAGTGGGACTGAGACTCCTCCAGTGGGACTGAGACTCCTCCAGTGGGACTGAGATTTCTCCAGTGAGACTGAGACTCCTCCACTGGGACTGAGATTACTCCACTGAGACTGAGATTACTCCACTGAGACTGAGACTCCTCCAGTGGGACTGAGATTACTCCATTGAGACTGAGACTCCTCCAGTGAGACTATGACTCCTCCGGTGGGACTGAGACTCCTCCAGTGGGACTGAGACTACTCCAGTGGGACAGACTACTCTACTGGGACTGAGACTCCTCCAGTGGGACTGAGACTACTCTACTGTGCTTCTCTTGTGTGGACTTCATTCACCTAGCATCACCCTGGGCACCAGGGCAAGAGGGGCTTCACTGGCTCTTCTACACCCAGCATCACCCTGGGCACCAGGGCAGGAGGGGCTTCACTGGCTCTTCTACACCCAGCATCACCCTGGGCACCAGGGCAGGAGGGGCTTCACTGGCTCTTCTACACCCAGCATCACCCTGGGCACTAGGGCAGGAGGGGCTTCATTGGCTCTTCTACACCCAGCATCACCCTGGGCACTAGGGCAGGAGGGGCTTCACTGGCTCTTCTACACCCAGCATCACCCTGGGCACTAGGGCAGGAGGGGCTTCACTGGCTCTTCTACACCCAGCATCACCCTGGGCACTAGGGCAGGAGGGGCTTCATTGGCTCTTCTACACCCAGCATCACCCTGGGCACTAGTGAAGCAGGCAGCTAGAACATGGAGCCTGTGACACCACAGCACAGCTGCACACCCCAGACCTCCAGTGCTTGCTTCATTATTACAGCTATTGTTGTGCTCCTCTGAGGCTCGGTTCCTCTCCAGGTTCCTCTCCAGGTTCCTTCCTCTCGTTTCTTCGTCACCACTATTGACTTTGTTCTGTTCACTCGGGCTTGGACTTTGTGCTGCTTTGTGACGTTTGATGTAAAACGTACTACATAAATCAATTTGATTTTATTTGACTTAGACTGCATATTTCCACACAGGCTCACCTCACAACCTACCTACAAAAACGACATATCACAAACTACAGTTCACAAACTACATATTTAAAGCGACATAACACTTAATGAGGCCTGAAAATGCACGGAGCTGCGTTAGCCACGTTAGCCGCGTTAGCTACATTTGTTTGTGACATCTGTGTTGTCCGTGTATATAATGCATGTGATCCACACACACACTGACGTTTTTGGCCTGTAAGTGTAGTGAAACAGAAGTAAATCTGACAAAATTATAGATGTGGACAGTTTGTGTGGAAATTATATTAGATAAAGGTTAATCGTCAGGAAAGTACAACTGAGAACATCACAACTACTGAAAAGTGACTAGGGAGCTGAATTTTTTAGGCAACTAATTTTCATTTGTCCTTTGACCATAAAAATAAATATTTATTTTACTCCATACTTTTTTTTGTGATTTATTTTAAGGAACCGCTGAATGGAAAGGAATATATTTACGCGCATTTACCCCCGGCTTAAACCGCCCTAGTTTAGAATACACAAGGGCAATCCGCTCCAGTGACAGATACGGGTCCGTGTGTCCTCTAGGGGGCGTCGCAGAGTTTCAGAGCGATTTCCAAGAACTAATGAGGTTTCTTCGACACAAGGCATTATGTGTAGTCTTCCGTAGTCTAAAACTACTCTTTAATACTCATATTACATATTGTTTTATATTATTTAACATAATGTAATATAATATAATATTAAGATTATAATATAATATAAGATTTTGAATTGTTGATAATTATTCTAACAAAGTAAAAGTAAAAAAAATCTGTAAAATTTGTAGTTCACGGTATAACCGTAATATATAATATCTGCGCGCTGTCTGTGGCTTTGACCTTGCCACCCGGGTTCACGGTGTTCGCCTTTGCCCTAGTGCCGCACCACACGTGACCTGCTCGCAGCGCCCCCTGTCGGCCGCGGCGGTATATATATATTCAAACCTCTCCACGGGCTCGTCCTTCACACGGTTACTGCGCGCTAAGATTTCGGTTTGAACCCATACCGGCGCCGTGCCCCGACCGTCCCCTCAGCCACCCGAAAAGCGCAGCGTGAAAAAGGGACTTGGCAATGATCTCACTGGACCTTAATTTGAACGTTTTGACGAGGGACCTGTCCGTTTATCTGGAGAATCAAGTTAAAGTCGGGCTGCTCGGGTCCGGAGTCGGGTTATCGCTCGTGCTGGGCTTCAGCGCTGCTTATGCCTGCTATTACTTGATCTCCGTAGCCAAGGTAGGCAGAAGAGCGTTAAGCTCGAGTTTTGCTTCCTTCTAGTTTTTTTTTTTAAAAAAAGAAAGCTTGTTGTTCCTTGTTTATGTAAAAAAAAAGAAAAGAAAATGCGCTATGGAGCCGCGACTCGACGGTGAGGAGCACCTGACTGATGCTGCATCTCCGTGTGTGTCGTTACGGCCGGAGATGCTGTAGGCAGCGACGGCGGACCGCGATGCACCGGCGTTTGCGTTTTTTACACCGGCCTCTAAATAGAAATGCACACTGCGCGTGAACACGGTAATCATTTGTGCAATTCACATGTACGATTCCGTCTGCAGCTTTCATTAGCGTTCAGTAAACTCGACCGTCCTGTCTGTAGCGTTGTGAGGATAACCAGATTTACCTGCAAAGGCGACACGATACTCTCGTGATATATTTTAACATAAATGAACGCAGATGGAATAGTCGATTTTTCATTGGTGTCAATCACTACGAAATGATGCAATACGTAACATGTTATTAGAAAACGTATTCGTCGTAATTACAAACGGATTTTATTTGTTCGTTGTTTCGTTGTTTCTTTATTTTTCACGGATTTTGTAAAAAAAAAAAAAAAACTTTCACGTTTCCGTTTTCGTTCCGTGGTCCTATCGTGACCGTGGTCCTGCTCTCCGCGGCCTCCTCTCGGAGGTTTATGGGAGGGAGGCGTGTTGCGGATGGAAGCGACGGGTTCAAGGACCGTCACCCATAACTCAAGGGCGCTGTTAGGACGCTACACACAGACCGATCTCTTCTTCAAGCTGTATTAATCAAGCAAGCAGAGCTACATTTCTACTGGAACTGAAAGGTTTAAAAAGCCATAAAAATATATACGTACCTGCCATGTCCTGGCTCTGTGCCGCTGTATACAGCCTGTTTCCACTACGCTGAGGCAGGACATACTGCACTTTGCAGCCATATGAGCAGACGGCTCGTTTTCCCAGTAAAAACACAGCAGGGGTCTTTTGCACCGTGTCACCTGCCTCCGACAGGTCGCCTGTGTTTCTCGTCTGTGATCCTTGTCTTCTGTGGCAGCCGCTCTGGACGTCTCTCTTTGCTCTCTTGCAGAAGCCACAGCTCATAGCAGGCGGCAAGAAGTTCTGTGAGTTCCTGAAGGACCACTGCCCCGTGGTGTCGGAGACCTACTACCCCCCGTTCTGGTGCTGGGAGGGCCGTGTTCAGACCCTGCTCAGGCCATTTGTTACCTCCAAACCCTGGGTGTGCTACAGGAAGTAAGGGTGTTCTTCAGGCTTCATCTGTGTGCTTGTGCACTTACACCCAGCGTTTATAATGTCCTGGTAAAAATCGCAGGTCACTCATCAGACTTCTGAGATTAGAATGTCAGTCCCACAGACACGTAACGGTTCTAATTTTAGAGGGATTATCTCACATTCACAGCTGAGCTCTCTCTTCAGAACTGCATTCCCATAGATATCTCAGCGTTCCTAAACTGTGTCCAATTGTATAGTTTTTTCTAATGTAATAACTGAATTTGGCTTAACCAATCAGCACAGTGTTTAGAACAGGTTCGCTGTGTTGGTGGAAAGGTGGTGGGATTTCTCCAGTTTGACACTTTAGATCAGCTAGTCAGACTGAGAAGACACAGGCTTTACGTAAGGAGTCACTTTTCCTCCACAATGAGCACTCTGCATTTATTTGCATACTGTTGTGACATTGGCTGATGAGCAGAGAACTCCTCTGGACTACATTTGATTGGCTGATCAGCTGTATATGACTAGGTGATCATTGGAGTCACTGTAATGTCAAAGCCACATTAGCTGTTTATGCATCAGTTTAGCATCTGTTTTCTAAGAGAGAAGATACAGCATATACAGTGTACTACCCGCACCAGATCAATAGATGCCTTTCTGCCGTAACAGTTTTATGCTAAATGTGCCCTTGAGTTACAGGTGATTATATTACATGCACAAAATAATAATAACATAAATAATAACAATTAAATAGGTCTATTTTGAGAGAAGATGCACTGCACAGTTCAATCTGCAGAATCCAGAAATCACTGCAGCTCACGGAGGCTCTGTTAAAGATGCTAGCAGTGTTTCCTCATAACAACATCCTCACAGGGAACATTGTCCATGACACACAAACGGCCACAAACAGGAAGCAAAGAAAGCAAAGAAAGCCAGTGTAACATTAATGACCGTCATGGCCACCAGGGGCTTATAAACGCACCATGTTACAACAAATCAGCACACAGTCAGCAGGAGACTCGACACACGGCACCTGTGTGGGGCACAAAACCCAAAAAACAAAACGAGCACCATAAATGCACAACACTAACACACGGCCACGTGGGCGAATTCTGGGCTGCAACACACACTGATGTCACGCGCTGATGTCACGCGCTGATGTCACGCGCTGATGTCACACGCTGATGTCACACGCTGACGTCGGTTCTGCACAGCCATCAGGCGGCTCCAGCTAGTGATCTTGCTCCTATCACTCAGATTCTGTGGATTAGTTTGTCTGGCATTCAATAATTAAGCAGGTTTGAGTCGCGTTTTTGCTGTAATATATCACCTGTTTGACGCATCCGGGTGTAATGCGATACGTGATGTCACTGCAGCGTATGCCAACAGCTGAAGCATGAGCCATGAAAGGGAGACAAGCTACAGACTGTCCTCACAAGCCAGGGGGGAGGAGCTACACTGCTCCAACACACACAGCATGAGTCAGGGGGGAGGAGCTACACTGCTCCAACACACACACACACAGCATGAGTCAGGGGGGAGGAGCTACACTGCTCCAACACACACAGCATGAGTCAGGGGGGAGGAGCTACACTGCTCCAACACACACAGCATGAGTCAGGGGGGAGGAGCTAAACTGCTCCAACACACACAGCATGAGTCAGGGGGGAGGAGCTACACTGCTCCAACACACACACAGCATGAGTCAGGGTGGAGGACCTACACTGATCCAACACACACACAGCATGAGTCAGGGGGGAGGAGCTACACTGCTCCAACACACACAGCATGAGTCAGGGGGGAGGAGCTACACTGCTCCAACACACACACAGCATGAGTCAGGGTGGAGGACCTACACTGCTCCAACACACACACAGCATGAGTCAGGGGGAGGAGCTACACTGCTCCAACACACACAGCATGAGTCAGGGGGGGAGGAGCTACACTGATCCAACACACACACAGCATGAGTCAGGGGGGAGGAGCTACACTGCTCCAACACACACACACACAGCATGAGTCAGGGGGGAGGAGCTACACTGCTCCAACACACACAGCATGAGTCAGGGGGGGGAGGGCTACACTGCTCCAACACACACAGCATGAGTCAGGGGGAGGAGCTACACTGCTCCAACACACACAGCATGAGTCAGGGGGGAGGAGCTACACTGCTCCAACACACACAGCATGAGTCAGGGGGGAGGAGCTACACTGCTCCAACACACACAGCATGAGTCAGGGGGGAGGAGCTACACTGCTCCAACACACACAGCATGACAGGGGGAGGAGCTACACTGCTCCAACACACACAGAGCATGAGTCAGGGGGAGGAGCTACACTGCTCCAACACACACAGCATGAGTCAGGGGGAGGAGCTACACTGCTCCCAACACACACAGCATGAGTCAGGGGGAGGAGCTACACTGCTCCACACACACACAGCATGAGTCAGGGGGGAGGAGCTACACTGCTCCAACACTGCTCCAACACACACAGCATGAGTCAGGGGGAGGAGCTACACTGCTCCCAACACAGCAGCATGAGTCAGGGGGGGAGGAGCTACACTGCTCCAACACACACACACACAGCATGAGTCAGGGGGGAGGAGCTACACTGCTCCAACACACACAGCATGAGTCAGGGGGGAGGAGCTACACTGCTCCAACACACACAGCATGAGTCAGGGGGGAGGACACACACTGCACACACACACAGCATGAGTCAGGGGGGAGGAGCTACACTGCTCCAACACACACAGCATGAGTCAGGGGGGAGGAGCTACACTGCTCCAACACACACACAGCATGAGTCAGGGGGAGGAGCTACACTGCTCCAAACACACATGCATGAGTCAGGGGGGAGGACCTACACTGCTCCACACACACAGCATGAGTCAGGGGGGAGGACCTACACTGCTCCAACACACACAGCATGAGTCAGGGGGAGGACAGCCTACACTGCTCCAACACACACACAGCATGAGTCAGGGGGGAGGAGCTACACTGCTCCAACACACACAGCATGAGTCAGGGGGGGAGCTACACTGCTCCAACCACACACACAGCATGAGTCAGGGGGAGGAGCTACACTGCTCCACACACACACAGCATGAGTCAGGGGGGAGCTACACTGCTCCAACACACACAGCATGAGTCAGGGGGGAGGAGCTACACTGCTCCAACACACACACACACAGCATGAGTCAGGGGGGAGGAGCTACACTGCTCCAACACACACAGCATGAGTCAGGGGGGAGGAGCTACACTGCTCCAACACACACAGCATGAGTCAGGGGGAGGAGCTACACACACACACAGCATGAGTCAGGGGGGAGGAGCTACACTGCTCCACACACACAGCATGAGTCAGGGGGAGGAGCTACACTGCTCCAACCACACACACACACAGCATGAGTCAGGGGGAGGAGCTACACTGATCCAACACACACACAGCATGAGTCAGGGGGGGGGAGGAGCTACACTGCTCCAACACACACAGCATGAGTCAGGGGGGAGGAGCTACACTGCTCCAACACACACACACACAGCATGAGTCAGGGGGGAGGAGCTACACTGCTCCAACACACACACTTGAATCTGTTCTGCATAATGTCAATCGTCAAGATAGAAAACCAGAAAGTTCCTGGCACACCTGAGCATGGTCAGCACCCCTGCCTATAAGGACTTGACAGGCGCAGTGGCATCGTGCTCTGATTGGACGGGGAGCTATGGAGACATGCCCCTCACTTGTGATGTCATCCACAGAGGACCCAGTCCTGCTTGTGGTTGTGAGGTTGGCAGAGCTCCACACTCAAGTGTGAAAATATGACAGCTGCTTTGAAATGGATCCTGCAGAGGAGGTTAACGTGGCTCAGACCGCCATGGCAGCCCGGGGGGGCTTTCCCACCCAAGTAATTACATGCGCACGCATAAAATAATATTTTACTCTCTTTATTTGAATAAATGAATATAATGTATATACATATTAATATGCAGTGAATAGCATTTACACACAGTTACAGTTACACACAACACTTGTGCCTGTTGTGTCGTTATGAAATAGTTTAATTTAGTTAAACGTTTTTTTAAGCATTTTGTCCTGCATTGTGCGTGACCAGTGCAGCAGTAGGTTTGCTGAGGGACCCAGGAGACCACTGGGAGAACCAGAACATGCTTCTGGCTTGCTAAAGTGGTCATGTCCCCATGCAGTGCCAGTCGAATGGCCACACCCACCACTACAGTAGCCACACCCACCACTCCGGTGGCCACAGTCAGCTCTGCACAGTGACTCTGATCATGGTGAAAGCAGCTCCTTTAAGCTCCTCCCCTTCAGGTAGCTCTGAAATTCCACTCCGCATCACTGCTGGATGAGAGAGAGAGACAGTGTAACGCACTACGCCAGATCTGTGACCCGGCCTGCTGCCTCACGTTGCCAGACGAATATAAATCCTGCAGCACAGCTCTGATACTCCCACTGTGGCTCCCGAGTGCATATCGATTAGGGAGAGGGAGGAATAGCAAGGTGCAGGGATCTGTCAGAGAGACAGACAGGCAGAGGGAGAGACAGGCAGAAGGAGAGACAGACAGATTTCTGTATGCAAATGCACCACAGAAGTGATGAATATTCAGAGTTTGTCCCATGGTGCAGCTCTGCGTGGGATTGGTCTCCGTTGTGCTTGCACACAGGGTAATTGGTGCTTCTGTTCCGAGTTTGTTTCACAGTGTTAAGAAGCCTAACTCTGTGGAGCATCTCTGCTGAGAGAAACAACGAAGGAGAGAGGGATGGAGGGGGAGAGAGAGAGGGGGAGAGAGGGAGGAGGGAGAGAGGGCTGACTGGTTTAAAGAGTGATGTCAGCGCTCTGTGCAGGTGGTTTTGAGGTGAGGTCAGATTGCAGTCTCTCTATCTCTATATCTGTCCCTCTCTCCCCCTCTATCTCTCTTACCCACTCTATCTCTCTCACACACTCTATCTCTCTTACTCCCTCTATCTCTCTCTCCCCCTCTATCTCTCTCCCCCTCTCTGCCCACACATCACACATCAGGTCGTGGCTTCATGTGAGGCTCTGATGATGAACGATTGCCTTGAACTGCTGTCAGTTGGCCTTGTTTATATTTTTCCTGTTTATATTAATTCTTGTTTATGTTTATCATTTCATGTTTCTTCTTGTGGGCGCGTTGCTTAGTTACACAAATTGCACATTTAAGTAAAATTAGGTGAAGTAATAATGAATTCAGAAAGTTCAGATACCTCAAAACTGTTTTCTTTCATTTTTCTTTCAGTCAAGTACGCAGGTTCGCAGGTGTTAGCAAAGTGCAAACTAGCCGAGGAAACGCACATGTATACACACATTATTGTAGTATTTAAGGGTGGAGATGAGGGCATTGGTTAAGGATTTTAGTTTTAATCCTAATTTGTCTTAATAAAATTATAACTAATTAATTTCTTCTGTTTCTGTTCGGTTGTGTTCCATCTGGATTAAGTCTGATCTCCAGGACAGGGACTGGTGAAAACAGCTCTAAATAAACACATTTCAGGAATGAAACCGAATGTGTAGTGGGAGGCCATGAGGGTCTGTTACAGTGTGAACCCACTCAGACGACCTTATGCCTTTGACAAAACCTACACCGTAATAGAAACAGCTTTTCTAGATATATCCTTGTGGTCTCATGGTATGTGTGTGTGTGCGCATTTGTGTGTATGGACATGTGTGTGTGTGTGTGTGTGTGTGTGTGTGTGTGTGTGTGTGTGTGCGCATTTGTGTGTATGGACATGTGTGTGTGTGTGTGTGTGTGTGTCTGGCAGTGAGCTCATCAAAGCACCAGATGGAGGCCAGATCTCGTTGGACTGGTTTGATAATGACGGCAGCCCCTCCCACCCGGACCGGTCCACACGGCCCATCGTGCTGCTGCTGCCGGGACTGACCGGAACCAGCCGTGAGTCCTACATCCTGCACATGGTCCAGCAGAGCCGAGAGCTCGGCTACAGGTGGGTCAGAACCACACAGGCAGCAAACTCAGGCCAGCACACTCAACACACCACACACCCTGAACTTAACTGAACTGAACTGAATTGAGCTGTACTGAACTGACATGTTATATTTACTTGACTTTACATTTATTTAAAAAGCACAAATTTAAAAACTAATAATGTAGAGACAAACCTGTGAAGTGAAGGTCACTCCAGAGCTCAGGGACCATCACAGGAAAAGCCGCGTCATCTCTCTGCTTCAGCCTGTAGGACAGAGCAGGACGAGATGGTCAGCAGATCAGAGAGATCTGGGAGGAGACGGTTTAAACACTAGAACTAAAACCTTGAGCTTGATTCTAATGGTATGGGAGTATGGGAGTGAGGTAGTGAGGTAGGGAGTATGGGAGTGAGGTGGTGAGGTAGGGAGTATGGGAGTGAGGTAGTGAGTATGGGAGTGAGATAGTGAGGTAGTGAGTATGGGAGTGAGGTAGGGAGTATGGGAGTGAGGTGGTGAGGTAGGGAGTATGGGAGTGAGGTAGTGAGTATGGGAGTGAGATAGTGAGGTAGTGAGTATGGGAGTGAGGTAGGGAGTATGGGAGTGAGGTGGTGAGGTAGGGAGTATGGGAGTGAGGTAGTGAGTATGGGAGTGAGATAGTGAGGTAGGGAGTGAGGTAGTGAGTATGGGAGTGAGGTGGTGAGGTAGGGAGTATTGGAGTGAGGTAGTGAGTATGGGAGTGAGGTAGTGAGGTAGGGAGTATGGGAGTGAGGTAGCGAGTATGGGAGTGAGATAGTGAGTATGGGAGTGAGGTAGTGAGTATGGGAGTATGGGAGTGAGGTGCTGAGGTAGGGAGTGAGGTAGTGAGTATGGGAGTGAGGTGGTGAGGTGAGTGAGTATGGGAGTGAGGTAGTGAATATGGGAGTGAGGTAGTGAATATGGAAGTGAGGTAGTGAATATGGGAGTGAGGTAGTGAGTATGGGAGTGAGGTAGTGAGGGAGTGAGTATGGGAGTATCTCAGCAGACAGAACTACAGGTAGGTCTCCCATGCTCAGCATCTCAGCAGACAGAACTACAGGTAGGTCTCCCATGCTCAGCATCTCAGCAGACAGAACTACAGGTAGGTCTCCCATGCGCAGCATCTCAGCAGACAGAACTACAGGTAGGTCTCCCATGCGCAGCATCTCAGCAGACAGAACTACAGGTAGGTCTCCCATGCTCAGCATCTCAGCAGACAGAACTACAGGTAGGTCTCCCATGCTCAGCATCTCAGCAGACAGAACTACAGGTAGGTCTCCCATGCGCAGCATCTCAGCAGACAGAACTACAGGTAGGTCTCCCATGCTCAGCATCTCAGCAGACAGAACTACAGGTAGGTCTCCCATGCGCAGCATCTCAGCAGACAGAACTACAGGTAGGTCTCCCATGCTCAGCATCTCAGCAGACAGAACTACAGGTAGGTCTCCCATGCGCAGCATCTCAGCAGACAGAACTACAGGTAGGTCTCCCATGCTCAGCATCTCAGCAGACAGAACTACAGGTAGGTCTCCCATGCGCAGCATCTCAGCAGACAGAACTACAGGTAGGTCTCCCATGCTCAGCATCTCAGCAGACAGAACTACAGGTAGGTCTCCCATGCTCAGCATCTCAGCAGACAGAACTACAGGTAGGTCTCCCATGCTCAGCATCTCAGCAGACAGAACTACAGGTAGGTCTCCCATGCTCAGCATCTCAGCAGACAGAACTACAGGTAGGTCTCCCATGCTCAGCATCTCAGCAGACAGAACTACAGGTAGGTCTCCCATGCTCAGCATCTCAGCAGACAGAACTACAGGTAGGTCTCCCATGCTCAGCATCTCAGCAGACAGAACTACAGGTAGTTCTCCCATGCTCAGCATCTCAGCAGACAGAACTATAGGTAGGTCTCCCATGCTCAGCATCTCAGCAGACAGAACTATAGGTAGGTCTCCCATGCGCAGCATCTCAGCAGACAGAACTATAGGTAGGTCTCCCATGCTCAGCATCTCAGTAGACAGAACAATAGGTAGGTCTCCCATGCTCAGCATTTCAGCAGACAGAACTATAGGTAGGTCTCCCATGCGCAGCATCTCAGCAGACAGAACTATAGGTAGGTCTCCCATGCTCAGCATTTCAGCAGACAGAACTATAGGTAGGTGTCCCATGCTCAGCATCTCGAGTCTGTCTGCAGTACGTAGTGGATTAAAGCTCCGCTCAGCTGAATCCAACTTCATTCTGCAGCTAAATAAAGGAACAAACCAATATGTTAGAGCTAATGAAGACTAGCGAATACCACCTGATCTGTGGATTAAATATCAAAGAAACCACTCACAACTCTTCCATGCTAATTTAGCTAAGAATTTTCCATTTATGGGTGCAGATCTTGTGCGTAATTATCGTCCCTACCTTAGCTGTCCTTCTCTGGAGCCTGTCCCAGCCTACGAGCCAAGGGTAAATCTAAATGGTCTCCACCCGGGTTGTATTTTGCATCACGTGTTCTGGGAAACATTTCAGGTGTGGTGAGACTGAACATCTGAACTGTTGACACCTTCTTTTTCAGATGTGTGGTCTTCAACAACAGAGGTGTGTCTGGGGAGACGCTACTGGTGAGAACATCTTTCCCACCGTTACACCGTTGCTTAGTTACAAATCAACAGAAGAAAATCTTGTGCCCACAGGAAGTAACAACAAGGTCACGTATGAAATGTAGCTTAAAGCACACAGGAGCAGTCATGTGACACACAGGAGCAGTCATGTGACACACAGGAGCAGTCATGTGGTCTAATCCAACCTTCTCAAACACCTATTAGCTCTTGTTTTATGTGGCTCCCTGACGTACTCATATTGTTGTACAGGGTTGTGACACACAGGAGCAGTCATGTGACACACAGGAGCAGTCATGTGACACACAGGAGCAGTCATGTGGTCTAATCCAACCTTCTCAAACACCTATTAGCTCTTGTTTTATGTGGCTCCCTGACGTACTCATATTGTTGTACAGGGTTGTAGTCACTGAAATGCAGAGGTCTGATACGGGTGGGACAGACGTGACCATCATCGCCAACATTGCTGTGGCTCTGTATTTTTATAGCACATGAATGAGTGTGATGGAGTGTCAAAGCTGTGGGTGGGTGATGTGATGATGGCATCATTATTGTGATAATGAGATCATGTAGCAGGTACCTTTAGAACACTCTCCATATGCACAAAGAAGAAAGATTCAGGCTAAGAGCCAGCAAACAAGAACTGATAGTAAACAATCAATAATAAACAATAATAATCAACAATAAACAATAACAGATAATAAAAACAGAATGTTTATAATCTTTTTTAGGTGTGACATTTTCTGATACATAGAAATTGTGATACATGAAAATATATTTATGCATTGTGATATATAACTGGCTAACAAACCACACTTTAACTAAGACAGACCACTGACGATTTAAACATTATGATCTCAGCAGGTATAATTATGAGTTTTATCTGCTAACTCAGAAGGGAAAGGAGAATACCTCACCTCCTGAACCTCACCTCCTGGACCTCACCTCCTGAACCTCACCTCCTGGACCTCACCTCCTGAACCTCACCTCCTGGACCTCACCTCCTGAACCTCACCTCCTGGCATCATGTGTCAGTTGTCATACATAACATATCAGACATGTCTGTTTCCGACATCACATATCAGACATGTCTGTTTCCGACATCACATATCAGACATGTCAGTTGTCAGACATCACATATCAGACATGTCTGTTTCCGACATCACATATCAGACATGTCTGTTGTCAGACATCACATATCAGACATGTCTGTTGTCCGACATCACATATCAGACATGTCAGTTGTCAGACATCACATATCAGACATGTCAGTTGTCAGACATCACATATCAGACATCACATATCAGACATGTCAGTTGTCAGACATCACATATCAGACATGTCAGTTGTCAGTTCCCCTTGGTGCTCTGATCAGACAGCATGTCACTCTTAGCTCCCCTCAGCCCTCTGACCAGGGCGTATTTGCCCTACATAACACAGCTTACATCTGGCTGTAAACACACAAACACACACACACACACACACACCACACACACACACATATACACACACACACACACACACTCTGCCAGCCATAGCTGGCGCCATTTAGATATTTTTACCATCAGCTTAGAAACGTTGCATTAACAGCACCAGATGTATTTTAATTTCTTTGTGCTAATTTGCATATGGTGATATACAGTATGTATTGCAGGCTCCAGTACTGACATAACGATTACAGCACACACTTTACATTAGGGCCCGGCTTCAGGGTCAGGGCATCCAGGGTCAGGGCATCCAGGCTCCAGGGTCAGGGCATCCAGGCTCCAGGGTCAGGGCATCCAGGCTCCAGGGTGCTGCACTGGCCTGACTGCTGTACCATAACTGCAATGGCCCCAAAGAGTCAGCGCCTTCCCTGGCTGTTCTCAGTCCCCACAATGACATTGTTCCTAACGATGTGTGTGTGCTTGTATGTGTGAATGACAACAGTATGTGCATGCGAGAGAGAGAGAGAGACTGACCACATTGTGTGTGTGTGTGAGAGAGAGACATACTGAGTATGTGTGTGTGTCTGTGTGTGTGTGTTTGTGTGACAGACAGACAGAGAGAGAAAGAGAGAGACTGGCCACATTGTGTGTGTGTGAGAGAGAGAGACATACTGAGTATGTGTGTGTGTCTGTGTGTGTGTTTGTGTGACAGACAGACAGAGAGAGAAAGAGAGAGACTGGCCACATTGTGTGTGTGTGTGAGAGAGAGAGAGAGAGAGAGACATACTGAGTATGTGTGTGTGTCTGTGTGTGTGTGTTTGTGTGACAGACAGAGAGAGAAAGAGAGAGACTGGCCACATTGTGTGTGAGAGGGAGAGCGAGAGAGAGTGTGACCACAGTGTGTGTGTTTGTCAGTGACCACAGTGTGTGTGTTTGTTTGCACATATACGCCACACTGCTGTCCAACCCGAACCAGCAGTTCTGCATGTCAAGCCGTTGTTCAAGGAAAAACTGCCACCCTGAATAGTAATTGAATTATAGTCACTGGGGATCCGTTAGTGGGGTATTAATTGTACTTAACATTAGCTGTGCAGCCATTGATGTCTGAATCATTCCTCACTGTTCCTTCCTAACCTTCCCACTGTGTCCCTCTGTGTCCCCCTGTGTCCCTCTGTGTCCCAGTGTGTCCCAGTCCTGCTCTGGGCTCATGTCCTGGTGCTGGAGGCTGCTATGACCCCTGACACAAAGCACTTTTCTGTTCATGTGGATGTCCGAGTGATTTACATATGAGTGGTGGGAGGAGGTGAAGCACTTTGGGTTGAATATGTGACAGATGGAGGGGTTGTGTGTGTGTCTTACTGTGTGTGTTTGAGAGTGTGTGTGTCTTACTGTGTGTGTGTCTTACAGTGTGTGTGTGAGAGTGTGTGTGTGTGAGAGTGTGTGTGTCTTAGTTTGAGCGTGTCTGTCCATGTGTGTCTGTCTTACGGTGTATCGAGACGTGAGTATGTTTATTCAGGAAATAATTTAAGCAAAATGTAGAACATAATACAATGTGTGTGTGTTTGTGTGTGTGTGTGTCTGTGTGAAATACTCTGAACGGTACTGCAGTTAGCATTTTCCTCATTTAAAACCACTTGACCAACCCAGCAGCTAATTAGCGAGCAGTTTGTGTGCTGAGGTGTGTGTGCTGAGTCGTGTGTGCTGAGTCGTGTCTCTCACACACCTCCGCTCCACTTCACCAACGCTGATGCAGAAGCCGCCTGCAATGCTACAGCGTCCTGGGGTGAAGACATTCAGTCCCACCACTCAATTATCAGATCAGTGCCAGGAGTATCATAGTGCAGTGTAGGGGAGCATATTACTACAACACGACGTCTGATCAGATCCGTGCGAGTGTAGGGGAGCATATTACTACAACACGACGTCTGATCAGATCCGTGCGAGTGTAGGGGAGCATATTACTACAACACGACGTCTGATCAGATCCGTGCGCGAGTGTAGGGGAAGTATATTACTACAACACGACGTCTGATCAGATCCGTGCGAGTGTAGGGGAGTATATTACTACAACACGACGTCTGATCAGATCCGTGCGAGTGTAGGGGAGTATATTACTACAACACGACGTCTGATCAGATCCGTGCGAGTGTAGGGGAGTATATTACTACAACACGACGTGTGATCAAATCCGTTAAGTTTAAGTTAGTTAAAGGGAAACTAGTTAAAGTAAAGTTGGGAGAAAATGTTTATTCAAATGTAAAAAAAATCACCAAATTGTCCTGCTCTCGATGATCACAGAAGCAGAACCAGATGATGAGAAATGATTTAGTTTAGCACAAAGAATTAATACCTCGTGTGTGTGTGTGTGTGTGTGTGTGTACTCCAGACTCCAAGGACGTACTGTGCAGCCAACACTGAGGACCTGGAGACTGTGGTGACACATGTGCACAGCACCAACCCTGCTGCCCCCATCATGGCTGCTGGGGTCTCCATGGGGGGGTAAGATTTTACACACACACACACACACAAAGCATTATGATTACTAATATTACTATTGTTATTATAATTATAATTGTACTTGTTTGCCCCTGTATGCGTAGTATGATGCTGGCGAACTACCTGGGGCGTAAGGGCCGTGAGACCTGTCTGAGAGGCGTGGTGGTGTTCTCGGCCGGCTGGGACGTGTTTGAGTGCACAGCCTCTCTGGAGAAGCCCCTCGACCGCCTTCTCTTCAACTCCTACCTCACTAGCTGCCTGCAAGCCTCTGTTCATCGGTGAGAGGTGTATAGTGTATGCCATAACCAAGTGTACCTAGCGTAATCTAGTGTAACATAGCGTAATCTAGTGTAACCTAGCGTAATCTAGTGTAACATAGCGTAATCTAGTGTAACCTAGCGTAATCTAGTGTAACATAGCGTAATCTAGTGTAACATAGCGTAAACTAGTGTAACATAGCGTAATCTAGTGTAACATAGCGTGACCTAGTGTAACCTAGCGTAATCTAGTGTAACATAGCGTGACCTAGTGTAACATACCGTAACCTACCATAACCAAGCGTAACCTACCATAACCAAGCGTAACCTACCATAACCAAGCGTACCTAGCGTAATCTAGTGTAACATAGCGTAATCTACCATAACCAAACGTAACCTAGCGTAATCTAGTGTAACATAGCGTAATCTAGTGTAACATACCGTAACCTACCATAACCAAGCGTAACCTACCATAACCATGCATATCTAGCGTAATCTAGTGTAACATAGTGTAACCTACCATAACCAAGCGTACCTAGCGTAATCTAGTGTAACATAGCGTGACCTAGTGTAACATAGCGTAATCTAGTGTAACATAGCGTAATCTAGTGTAACATACCGTAACCTACCATAACCAAGCGTAACCTACCATAACCATGCATATCTAGCGTAATCTAGTGAAACATAGTGTAACCTACCATAACCAAGTGTAACCTACCATGATCTAGTCTAATCTAGTGTAACATAACGTAACCACCCATAACCAAGCATAACCCAGTGTGATCTAGTGTAGCCTAGCGTAACCCAGTGTGATCTAGTGTAGCCTAGCATAACCCAGTGTGATCTAGTGTAACCAAGCGTAACCCAGTGTGATCTAGTGTAGCCTAGCGTAACTCAGTGTGATCTAGTGTAGCCTAGCATAACCCAGTGTGATCTAGTGTAACCAAGCATAACCCAGTGTGATCTAGTGTAGCCTAGCATAACCCAGTTTGATCTAGTGTAACCAAGCGTAACCCAGTGTGATCTAGTGTAGCCTAGCATAACCCAGTTTGATCTAGTGTAGCCTAGCATAACCCAGTGTGATCTAGTGTAGCCTAGCATAACCCAGTGTGATCTAGTGTAGCCTAGCGTAACCCAGTGTGATCTAGTGTAACCAAGCGTAACCCAGTGTGATCTAGTGTAGCCTAGCATAACCCAGTGTGATCTAGTGTAACCAAGCGTAACCCAGTATGATCTAGTGTAGCCTAGCGTAACTCAGTGTGATCTAGTGTAGCCTAGCATAACCCAGTGTGATCTAGTGTAGCCTAGCATAACCCAGTTTGATCTAGTGTAGCCTAGCATAACCCAGTTTGATCTAGTGTAGCCTAGCATAACCCAGTGTGATCTAGTGTAGCCTAGCATAACCCAGTGTGATCTAGTGTAGCCTAGCATAACCCAGTGTGATCTAGTGTAGCCTAGCATAACCCAGTGTGATCTAGTGTAGCCTAGCATAACCCAGTGTGATCTAGTGTAGCCTAGCATAACCCAGTGTGATCTAGTGTAGCCTAGCATAACCCAGTGTGATCTAGTGTAGCCTAGCATAACCCAGTGTGATCTAGTGTAGCCTAGCATAACCCAGTGTGATCTAGTGTAGCCTAGCATAACCCAGTGTGATCTAGTGTAGCCTAGCATAACCCAGTGAGATCTAGTGTAGCCTAGCATAACCCAGTGTGATCTAGTGTAGCCTAGCATAACCCAGTGTGATCTAGTGTAGCCTAGCATAACCCAGTGTGATCTAGTGTAGCCTAGCGTAACCCGTTACACGTAGTCATGGTTCTGCCCAGATGCCTGTGTAGGTGTTGGAGCACAGCAAGGTGGATTACTGTGTGTAAACCTCATGGTCCTGAGCACATTGTTAGCATAGCAGGAGACAATGTTTCAGCACAATCCAACCTGAACTTCTATCTGATAAATCTGACTCTGAATCAGCCTTTAAGATGCTTTTGGATACGATGGATCATAATGGCGTCTCTCTGTACTTCTTACATTAGAAAAAGAGGTGTGTTGTTTTTATCACTGCGGACACGGAGTCCTCAAACAAGGACATACTGGAATTTGCTTTCACTGAGTTAGAATGGAAGTTTTTATTCTGGTAGTGTGAAAACATAAAATGTTAGATGTCAGGATTTTTTAAACCAGTGCTGACGCCATTGGAAATAACCCAGAAGAGACAGAACAAATCTCATTACCATTATAAGTATGTCTGTGTTGACCTTCACCATCAGGACATATTGTAGCCTCTTGTGTGTGTGTGTGTGTGTGTGTATATGTGGGTGGGTGTGTACAATTATTTTGCTGAAGTTGCTCAATTTCTGCTTCACATGCAAATCTTCAGACTTACAGTTTAAAATCTGTGATTTTCTCCTCAGACATCGGCCTGTTCTTGAGAAAGACTATGACATCGACCATGTGATGAAGGTGAGGAAGCTGGAGGAGGAGGATGAGGAGGAGGATGTTCTGCATGGCTAGTCATATAGTCACATGACCAGGCCTCGTCACACAATAACCCTCCTGTCTGTAGGCCAAGACCATTCGACAGTTCGACGAACGTTTCACGTCAATTATGTTCGGCTACCCAACCAATGACGACTATTACCGTGACGCCAGCCCCATCCACAAGCTGAAGTCCGTCCAGGTGCCCATGCTGTGCCTCAATGCGGCCGATGACGTCTTCTCACCCAATCACGGTGAGGATCCAGTGTCCAGTCAGTACCTGGCCAGGTGTCCCAGTGCTACACCTGACACTTACCTGCGCAGGAGTGACGGTGTCTCGGTTATAAAAGAAACTTGCAAAGCCGTAAATGTAGAAATAAGTATTAACCCATTTTACTCCTTATCATGAAACAGCCTGTGTGTGTGTGCATGTTTGTGTGTTCACGTGTGTACTCACGTGTGCCATACCTGTGGAGGCAGTGAATCAGCCTGTTTGTGTGTTCACGTGTGTACTCACGTGTGCCATACCTGTGGAGGCAGTGAATCAGCCTGTTTGTGTGTTCACGTGTGTACTCACGTGTGCCATACCTGTGGAGGCAGTGAATCAACCTGTTTGTGTGTTCACGTGTGTACTCACGTGTGTGTTCACGTGTGTCACAGCCATACCTGTGGAGGCCGTGAAGCAGAACCCCAACCTGGCTCTTCTCATCACTTGCCACGGCGGCCATATTGGGTTTCTGGAGGGTCTGTGGCCTCGTCAGAGCACCTACATGGACCGAGTGTTCCGGCAGTTCGCCAGAGCCGTCATCGAGCAGGGCAGCCGGCTGACAGACCTACAGTGACGCCACACCCTCCACAGCGCCCCCTACAGCCAGGAGCAAAAACAAACACATCAGACCAACCCTGCAACCAGCCCCACATCTCCCAAACAAGATCTCAGAATGCCACAGCATGCGTCTGTTTATACGTGTGTGTTTGTACCATCCATCAGCTGCACAGAGTGATATTGATTGGCCACTGTCTATCCATCCACACCCATTAACTCTTCCATTTCTACAAACATTTATGTATTGGTTTACAGTTATGATTGTGTGTGTACGTGTGTGTTTGTGTCATTCATGATCTGAGGTTAGTGGACCCATTACGTATTTGGAATATACCGTATGTTTGTTTTTTTAAGTTAAATATTCCGGGGAGATTTTGAAACGAAATTTTTGACTAAAAAATGTCAGTGATTCTTTCACGCCCACAACTTTATCAGCTTCCCTCTCTGAGATCCAAACACGAGCAGGTGGGAAGGACATTCTGAGCAGCGCTTGCTTCATGTTTAACATATTGACCTTGAGGTCTGCTCGCTGGGTGTTGGGGTATACGGTGCGCTGAGCTTGTGCTAGTTGGGCATTGTTATCATCTGTTACTGCAGCCATTCATTATTAGAGCTTAGGTTGTGCTCAAATCTATCTGACAGCCACGTAGTGTGGTGTCTAACCCAGACACCGGGCTGGGTGGAGCAGGACATGGTGCTCCATCTTCACTGCTCCACCCAACTCCCCTCGTACGCAGGACATCCGGGCAGAGGAGTATAAAACACAGCTGGAGGTCTAGAACTGCACCATGGTTCAAACACTAACCTAGAACCCAAAGGCTGTGTAGTGTGCAGGGTGCTCATAGCCCTGAGGAGGGCGCTAGTGGTCCAGGGTGCCGAGCCAGACACGTGCAGACACGCAGCAGGCCTGAGACATGGATGTGTCCTGCACAACGTCCTGATGAGGTTTACTTATTTATCGTATGCATGACAGAGGTGCTCCTGTCTCCGGTGTCACCACAGTGAGATCGCTAGTGGATCGAGAGTCACTATAAGGTTTCAGAAAAGGCTGCATCCCAATTCACACCTTACTGTATCCTGTGACCTTCTCTGTTTCATTTGTGTCTGTAGTCTCCTGTGATCTCCTTCCGTCTCCTCTTGTCTCCTTCCGTCTCCTCTGGTCTCCTTCCTGTCCTTTTTTTGTTTGTATCTTTGTAGCCCTCAGTGACACAAGTTTTCAATGTCACGCCACAAAGTCATGTCGTTTGTATGCTGTCTTCGTATTCGGTTAGATTTTGTCAGCACTTCCTGACTTACATAATATGATCTCGACCTTAAAAAAAAATACGTACAAACTGAGAGGGTTGTAGCTAGCAGACCATAGCGTGCTGCATGCAGTCTCCCTGGCCCACTCCAGCTGCGGCTGGCTTCCCTAAAGATGAACACTACATCATATAAACAAATATTTAAATGGAATGTGATTTTGCACTATATTTGGTCCGGCCCCCTAGTGGCGGAGACTGGTGTCAGCAGATTTTACCCTTCCAGCTTCGTGACTCCAGGTGATGCCTCGTGAGCAAAAGCTCCATACGGGCACAGAAATCCCTTCAGTCTTCACTCGGTTAAGTGACAGCAGTGCTTGTCTATGGCCAATGTGATGCTACCGGGATGATAATAGCACTTCCTAAAAGGATTTTGCACAGTCCAAGATGCCATTGAGTATTTGAGAATACTTTGTAAAGGTCTGAACACAAGGAAACTGATTTCATTGAAAGTGGATTTCTTTCTGTACTTTGTGACGAGCTCCGTGTTGTATTATTCTGTGCGTGTGTTAGGATCAAAAGGCCTCCATGACGCGCGTGCACGTGCTTGAGGGACCACGGCCCCAGACTCCTCGCCTCTTCTGCTTCTAGGTCTTCTAGTTTCTGTCGCACGTGTTATCTCGAGAAAGCGTACTAACAAAACTACTAACAGCAAAACCATCCACTACATTGCGCGACTTAACTCGTAGCACAGCACACGTTTCCCATGAAGTATTGTTATTGCTTTTATAGATTCATAAAAGGATTGTCTTACATAATATGCAGCAATAAGGTTTTAATAAAGAGTGTCCATGTAGATCATGATTTATGCACTTGTGTGGATTATAAGTGCATTTACTGTCTTAAGTAAATTATGGGATTAAATCTGTATTTTTGCCTTATTTTTGTGCTGGTCAGAAGGCAGTTGGGACAACCAGTGAGTTACCTGGAACATTTAAGGATAAACAGAAGAAATGACAGAAAATATAAGATCAAGTTACATGTGCCAGTGTTAAAACACAGTATTAAGTGAATAAATGTCTAGGTCAAGGCGTGGTATATCACACACTGACCTTAACAGGACAGTCACACCGAAAAGTTCTGTCCTAGTTCAGCACTAGTCCCGCTCAAACTCGAACAAAGAGAGAGAAAAGAGAAAGATTTTTTTCTTAAAGACGCAGGTATGTCAGCCCATCGCACACACACACACACACACACACACACACATAGTGAAATGAACATTCTGGGCCTCACATACAGTGAAATGTTTGACTGGAGTGAAACAAAAAAAAAAGAATAATAGAAAATTACCTAAATTAATTTGACATGCCTCCTCAGCAAATGGTTCTCATCCAGAGCTGTAGTCCTTCACTCTATAAGTTCTCCGTATGTTTGAGAACGTCATGGAGGAAACCCCACTGTGAAGCTGTACTCAACAGTAGAGATGGTGGCTCTGAAGAGATCTGTAGAATCTAACACAGTCAATACTCATTTAACTCAGCACAGTAGAGATGCACGTCATTATATGAAATACTTTCTCTCTAACATCTCCCTAATGTCTCCCCAACATCTTCTCCTTAATGCCTTCTCTAACATCTCCCTAATGTCTCCATAACATCTCCCTAATGTCTAATATCTTCTCTCTAACATCTCCCTAATGTCTCCCCAACATCTTCTCCTTAATGCCTTCTCTAACATCTCCCTAATGTCTCCATAACATCTCCCTAATGTCTAATATCTTCTCTCTAACATCTCCCTAATGTCTCCCCAACATCTTCTCCCTAATGTCTTCTCTCTAACATCTCCCTAATGTCTAACATCTTCTCTCTAACATCTCCCTAATGTCTCCCTAACATCTACTTCTACTCCCTAATGTCTCCCTAGTCTCCCTAACATATTCTTCCTAATGTCTTCTCTCTAACATCTCCCTAGTCTCCCCAACATCTTCTCCCTAATGTCTCCCCAACATCTTCTCCCCAATGTCTTCTCTCTAACATCTCTCCCTAATGTCTCCCTGATATCTACTTCTACTGCCTTATATCTCCCTAACATCTTCTCCCTCCAGCTCACCCTTAGTCACTGCCATAGTCAGAAGAGCATGTCATTGTGCCCTGGCAGGGGTGAAAGTTGAAAGGGCACTGTGTTCACACAGGATGAGGTCATGTTTGTGCTTGGGTGAGCAGAGGTCTCCAACACCAGGTTCAATGCTGGAGTGTCTGGTCATTCCAAAACAAAGCACAGCTGTCTGAGGCAGTCTGGCAAGATGGAGCTACTCCACCAGCAGCTCCAGCAGCAGCTCCACCAGCTACTCCTCCAGCAGCTCCACCAGCTACTCCACCAGATACTCCACCAGCAGCTCCACCAGATACTCCACCAGCAACTCCTCCAGCAGCTCCACCAGTTACTCCACCACGGCCTCACACCCTCTATTATCTGATGAGTGATTTGCGCTGTAAAATTTATATCTTAATAAACTGATTGCTCAGTGTTTACCTATAGCAGTCATGCACCCTGGACAGATACGGCAGAGATATTTTTAGATTCATTGTTATCCTTTGTGTTAGAGTCAAAGGTCAAATCAGGCACACACCTTATTTTTGCTGGAACGTTCACACACCCATCACGGGGTCACGTTATTCAGGTTAATACTGAATCGACATATCTGTGACTAAAGCGCTACATGTAGTTTTGTGACCCTTAGGCTAGAACCTTCATCTCATTGAACAAATGGTGGACAGAACAGTAAATGGTCAAATCTGTGTAATGGACAGTGTCATCTCAAAATCTGAACGTAAACTAAAACATGGCATATGGTATGTATGTCTTTTATGGGTTTTTAGGGGTTCTGTACCAGAGGCTAATTGTGCATTTAGGAAAAGAGAAATTTCAGCAACTAGAAAACAAATAACTTGTTTTCTAAAAGGACATGCTCAGAGATTCAAAATTTAACACAGATCAATATCACTTTATTAGTACATTCATAAAATCCAACAGCAAAAAGAATGTTTTATAAATCACTCGAGCAAACCTGCACCACCCCAGCCGATCATGAGGTAGATCACTGCAAAGCTTCAGCGTTCACCCAGCCGGCAGCGCTGTGCTTGTGGGTGTGGCTTCAGCGTTCACCCAGCCGGCAGCGCTGTGCTTGTGGGTGTGGCTTCAGCGTTCACCCAGCCGGCAGCGCTGTGTGCTTGTGGGTGTGGGCTTCAGCGTTCACCCAGCCAGCAGCGCTGTGTGCTTGTGGGTGTGGCTTCAGCGTTCACCCAGCCAGCAGCGCTGTGCTTGTGGGTGTGGCCTCAGCGTTCACCCAGCCAGCAGCGCTGTGCTTGTGGGTGTGGCTTCAGCGTTCACCCAGCCGGCAGCGCTGTGTGCTTGTGGGTGTGGCTTCAGCGTTCACCCAGCCGGCAGCGCTGTGTGCTTGTGGGTGTGGCTTCAGCGTTCACCCAGCCGGCAGCGCTGTGTGCTTGTGGGTGTGTGTTCACCCAGGTGTGGCTTGTGGGTGTGGCTTCGTTCCTCAGCGTTCACCCAGCCAGCAGCGCTGTGTGCTTGTGGGTGTGGCTTCAGCGTTCACCCAGCCGGCAGCGCTGTGTGCTTGTGGGTGTGGCTTCAGCGTTCACCCAGCCGGCAGCGCTGTGCTTGTGGGTGTGGCTTCAGCGTTCACCCAGCCGGCAGCGCTGTGCTTGTGGGTGTGGCTTCAGCGTTCACGACTGCATCTTTTAACATTTCAGAAAAGATTGTAAAAGGCAAATTGCATAACTTATGTGCACATCTTTTTCTGTACAAATGAGACATTCTGGGGGTCGCAAGGCAACATCTTCAAACAGACATTTAATTTCTTCTTCGTTGAAATCAATACTGGTTTTAATTACTTCCATCAGAACAGACCTGGTTGGCTGTGTAAAAACTATTGACATTTGGCCCTTAGCCAATGGTACAGTGCAAGTTCACAATCCTAATCCACTTCTAATCTGCTCCTCTTCAGAGTCCACAACAGCCACGCTACACATTCAGTCTCTGTGGACGTGTGCAAAGGTTCTGCATGGCTGTGGAGATGATGACCCTTGAAGCATGCCATCTAGATGTCTCTGTACGATTATTATCTTGTAGAATAAATAGCAATCCCTCAAAACGGGACCTGATTCTTTCGTTTTAAATAAACCCCCGAAACAACACGAGGCCACAAAACATGGCGTTAAAAACTAAATGGAAAACAATGTAAAATGTCCTAGGTAGGAAAACAAAGACAGAATGGAGAGTTTTCATCCATACATGTACCTTAAGAGTCATACCCCGCCCCAAACGAGTGACACCCCGCCCCCAAACGAGTGACACCCCGCCCCCAAAACTTACAAAGATTTTATATATTAATACCAGGCTATCATTACATTTTAACAACACGCCCAAAACACTTCCTGCTTCAGCAGTTCGCTAGCTCCACCCAGATGTGTCACACAGCCAGCACACCGATTGTTCTGTTCCGACTTCTCGTTTCCATGGTGAGTTGTGTCATCCTGGCAGCTCCGTGGAGACAGCCGATGCTGTGGCAGCGTGTGCAGGTCTAGCAACGGTCGTCACAGCGACGTGAGGACCTCATGAACGTTGCATAAATATTTAGGAATGATGAGTCTACTGATCTCAAGCTTGGCAACCATGGCAACCGTCTCCTGGTCCAGCTTGCGGCTTTGGTCCAGGCAGAATCAGACAGCGGCTGATACTAGTATTAGATCAGACAGACAGCGGCTGATACTAGTATTAGATCAGACAGACAGCGGCTGATACTAGTATTAGATCAGACAGACAGCGGCTGATACTAGTATTAGATCAGACAGACAGCGGCTGATACTAGATCAGACAGACAGCGGCTGATACTAGTATTAGATCAGACAGACAGCGGCTGATACTAGTATTAGATCAGACAGACAGCGGCTGATACTAGTATTAGATCAGACAGACAGCGGCTGATACTAGTATTAGATCAGACAGACAGCGGCTGATACTAGTATTAGATCAGACAGCGGCCACACTGCCAAGATGCCCGGACTGCAGTCAGAAAGGACACACACACACGCGCACACACACACACACACACAACACACAACACACAACACACGCACAAAATGGCTGAGGGAAATGGATGCAAGATCTAAAAATGGCTTTTTTTAACAGAAGATGCATATCAGGGTGGATTTGATGGGAGTCTTTGGAATCTGGTTGTTTGTATGTCGTACTTTGAAAGGCACAAGGTAAAGTGATTAATTTTGGTATTAGGAAGTGGCAGAGTGCGCAGACAGGTGTGATCTGGGCTGAAAGCATTACGAGGGCGTTCTTGGCCATTAATGTAACACCTGACACCCAAGACATAATCCTGTCAGCAAAAGTGAGGACAGAAATGTAAGACACACTCACACACTGAATAACTCACTGAGTGTTTTAGCAATTCAGTAGTTCTGTAAAAGCAGCCAAGTCAGCATGGAAAACCCTACAGATGCAGCAGGACTGATTAGCATGAAACACTCGAGTGGTTGTGTTCAGCAGCGCGTGACCCTTGACCTGGAGAGTGATGATGTTGGGTGAGGACATGAGGCTTGTGTCCGGTAGGGACGGGGTGGACGACTTCCTGTCTGGTCCAGTGCCACAGCACACACCTGTGGCAGGTAAGCCCTGCTTCTGAGGGGCAGAGGGTACGTGCCAAGTCTAGCAAAACCTGGGTAACCAATACACAAATGCGCAATAAAGAAATAGCAGTAGGAACAAAGTCTATTTTTGCCCTTGTGACAAAAGGAGCCCTGAGATCAAGTCTGTGTCCGCAGGGAGACATTCTGAGGCCCAATTTACAATCATGTACAGTCACTGTATCACATTTACAGTCACCGTATCTGTGCAGGGTTGTGATTTGTGGCCAATGTGATGATTGCAAATCTTCTCAAAATCTGCTGGAAAAATTCCAGGGGTAACAGTGGGCTTTTCCGGGTGAGGATAAAGAGGTTTCTTCCAGCTGCAGGACTGGACGAGTTTCTCAAGGCCCTGAGCAGGAGGTAGCGCCTCACATGAGCCTGCTGAGAGGGAAAGAGCCCCCTCCCCCCCTCGTCCTGACGGAGTGCGGTCAGATGTGACGTCCCGTGAGGAGGTACAGAGGTCGGCCCTCGCTGCAGTTGGCTGTTTGGAACTCGTCCCTCAGACGGAACTGCCACTGGTCCTCCAGCTCCAGACGCATGATGGTCTGACGCAGAGAACTACGGTCCTGAGAAACCACACACAGCGTCGCCCCTGGCAGTGACACACACACACACATTCAAAGCACAACGTCCAGATAGGATGAGTCAGACAGGATAAATGAAAAAGTCAAACGTTTTTTGGAACGTAGGCAGCAGAAAGAGCAGCAACCTTTCAGGAAGCGGAATGTCTTCAGCAGACCAGACACCACGAAGGAGTCACACAGGTAGAGGAGTAGCGCGCTGAACACCACCCCATCATGGTCCACATTCACAGAGTGGGGCCTGGAGCTGACATAGCACACAGACACCTGGACACGCCACACACACATCACACACATGCACACACAAAGTTAGGACTGCTGGGAAGCTAGTTGAGTTGTATTCAATCTACAAATGCAGGAGATCATTATTTGATTGATTGACTGAGCCATTAATTCATTATTTGATTGATTGACGGACTCATTCATTCATTACTTGCACTGAAAGAAATGGTGCGTCCACAGCATAACTTATCTAAACTGTCATGTTGAGTTGTGGTAGTTTGAGGTAGGTTGGTGTGAGGGACGTTAGCGTGTGACTGACCTGAGGGCCGAGGTTGAGGTAGTTTGGTGTGAGGGATGTTAGCGTGTGACTGACCTGAGGGCCGAGGTTGTTTGGTGTGAGGTAGTTTGGTGGGTGTGACTGACCTGAGGGCCGAGGTTGAGGTAGTTTGGTGTGAGGGACGTTAGCGTGTGACTGACCTGAGGGCCGAGGTTGAGGTAGTTTGGTGTGAGGGACGTTAGCGTGTGACTGACCTGAGGGCCGAGGTTGAGGTAGTTTGGTGTGAGGGACGTTAGCGTGACTGACCTGAGGGCCGAGGTTGAGGTAGTTTGGTGTGAGGGACGTTAGCGTGACTGACCTGAGGGCCGAGGTTGAGGTAGTTTGGTGTGAGGGACGTTAGCGTGACTGACCTGAGGGCCGAGGTTGAGGTAGCTGTCGATGGCCAGCACAGGGTTGGTGCTGTTGCTGAGGGCCTGAGGGAAGAGCTGGTGGCTGCAGCTCTGCAGAAACTTCTCCAACAGCAGTTGGGCCGGAGCGTCCAGCAGGGGGTGCTCAGTGTCCGGGGCACAAACGTACTGACACGCACTGGTGGGAGCCCTGCTCTCCATGGCCTGAGTGCAGAGGGATGAGTTTACCGTGTGTCTGGGTGTGACGCAGAGGGATGAGTTTACCGTGTGTCTGGGTGTGACGCTGAGGGATGAGTTTACCGTGTGTCTGGGTGTACCTGAGGGATGAGTTTACCGTGTGGGTGTGACGAGAGGATGAGTTTACCGTGTGTCTGGGTGTGACGCAGAGGGATGAGTTTACCGTGTGTCTGGGTGTGGCGCAGAGGGATGGGATGAGTTTACCGTGTGTCTGGGTGTGACGCAGAGGGATGAGTTTACCGTGTGTCTGGGTGTGACGCTGAGGGATGAGTTTACCGTGTGTCTGGGTGTGACGCTGAGGGATGAGTTTACCGTGTGTCTGGGTGTGACGCTGAGGGATGAGTTTACCGTGTGTCTGGGTGTGACGCTGAGGGATGAGTTTACCGTGTGTCTGGGTGTTACCGTGTGTCTGGGTGTGACGCTGAGGGATGAGTTTACCGTGTGTCTGGGTGTGACGCTGAGGGATGAGGTTACCGTGTGGCTGGGTGTGACGGATGAGAGGGATGAGTTTACCGTGTGTCTGGGTGTGGCTGAGGGATGAGTTTACCGTGTGTCTGGGTGTGAGAGAGGGATGAGTTTACCGTGTGTCTGGGTGTGACGCTGAGGGATGAGTTTACCGTGTGTCTGGGTGTGGCTGAGGGATGAGTTTACCGTGTGTGTGGGTGTTACGATGAGGGAGCAGTTTCCGGTATGTACGGGTTTGAGAGGGATGAGTTTACCGTGTGTCTGGGTGTGACGCTGAGGGATGAGTTTACCGTGTGTCTGGGTGTGACGCAGAGGGATGAGTTTACCGTGTGTCTGGGTGTGACGCAGAGGGATGAGTTTACCGTGTGTCTGGGTGTGACGCTGAGGGATGAGTTTACCGTGTGTCTGGGTGACTGAGGATGAGGGATGAGTTTACCGTGTGTCTGGGTGTGGAGCAGAGGGATGAGTTTACCGTGTGTCTGGGTGTCTGGGTGTGTGTCTGGGTGTGAGGGATGAGTTTACCGTGTGTCTGGGTGTGACGCTGAGGGATGAGTTTACCGTGTGTCTGGGTGTGACGCTGAGGGATGAGTTTACCGTGTGTCTGGGTGTGACGCTGAGGGATGAGTTTACCGTGTGTCTGGGTGTGACGCTGAGGGATGAGTTTACCGTGTGTCTGGGTGTGACGCTGAGGGATGAGTTTACCGTGTGTCTGGGTGTTACCGTGTGTCTGGGTGTGAGAGGGATGAGTTTACCGTGTGTCTGGGTGTGACGCAGAGGGATGAGTTTACCGTGTGTCTGGGTGTGACGCTGAGGGATGAGTTTACCGTGTGTCTGGGTGTGACGCTGAGGGATGAGTTTACCGTGTGTCTGGGTGTGACGGATGAGTTTACCGTGTGTGTGGGATGAGGGATGAGTTTACCGTGTGTCTGGGTGTGACGCTGAGGGATGAGTTTACCGTGTGTCTGGGTGTGACGCTGAGGGATGAGTTTACCGTGTGTCTGGGTGTGATGCTGAGGGCTTTATGGCCACCAGTAGCGATGTGCTTCTTCATGACACTGAAGTGGTTAAAGCGACAGAGCAGGAGGCCACTGCTGTTCACTCTCAGGTTGAAGTCCAGCTCCTCACACGTGTAGCTGCGCACACACACACACACACACACACACACGCACGAGCACACGCGCACATGCACGAGCACACGCACACACACACGCACGCACACACACACGCACGCACGCACAGGTGTTCAACAATGCATATAATGATAAAAACATGTTCCATCTGAAAACCAACCCCCACATAAATGGCATGAATATACATCTAGAAGCACACACACACACACACACAAAGGTGTACACACACACACGCACACACAAAGGCACATGGTTCTTGCTCTGCTCACCGGTTGAGGTCGTACTGGACATTCTGGGTGAGGTCGACGTTGAGCACTATGAGGTCATGAAGGTGACATCGGCTGAAGGCTCCGCCCACACGCCCTGCTGACACTGCGCTGCTCCACGTCCTGAGGCCACACACGGCATACTCGTACACCTTAGGACTGGCTTCCATATGGAGAAGTACACTCCTCAGGGACACGTTAGTCACCTCAGCAGGGCTGGACACAGGGAGAGAGAGAGAGACACATTTTAGTTGGGGAGAGAGAGAGACAGAGAGAGAGAGAGAGAGACTTGTTAGTGGTGTTAGTTATGGGGGAGAGAGAGAGAGAGAGTGTGTGTTACTTTAGCAGGGCTATAGGAACAAAGGTATAAGGAGAGAGGGAGTGAGAGAGGGAGAGAGAGACGGAGAGAGAGACGGGAAGAGAAGTTATAGGATGAGAGAACAGACAGAATAGAACAATAAAATGGAACAGAAGAGAACAGGACGAAATAGAACAGAACAGGATAGAAGAGAATAGAGCAGAATATAATAGAATAGAGCAGTTTTATTGTCATGCTAAAAGCACCATGAAATGTTTTGCATGTTCCAGGGCTGCATATGAGCAGAAAGAGAAACAGAAGAATGAAGGAGGATCTGTGGACACACGGCACTCAGCAGCGTTTACACTGCAGCTCTGTGGACACACGGCACTCAGCAGCGTTTACACTGCAGCTCTGTGGACACACGGCACTCAGCAGCGTTTACACTGCAGCTCTGTGGACTGCAGCTCTGTGCACTCAGCAGCACTGCAGGCAGCTCTGTGGACACACGGCACTCAGCAGCGTTTACACTGCAGCTCTGTGGACACACGGCACTCAGCAGCGTTTACACTGCAGCTCTGTGGACACACGGCACTCAGCAGCGTTTACACTGCAGCTCTGTGGACACACGGCACTCAGCAGCAGCGTTTACACTGCAGCTCTGTGGACACACGGCACTCAGCAGCGTTTACACTGCAGCTCTGTGGACACACGGCACTCAGCAGCGTTTACACTGCAGCTCTGTGGACACACGGCACTCAGTGACTGGGAGGAGCCACTGATTCATTTGGCCTGTGTTGTTATTCATTTGTTCATCCATCCCTTTCATACCTGCCAAGGTGACCAGGACGGTGTGAATTCCACAGCACACAGGAATCGTCCATAATGACGATGAAGGGCCAGACGTCATGGCGACGGACACCCTGTTCCTCCCGTCGGTTACGCTCCAGCTCCAGGTTATGGTACGAGAGCTCCTTAATCATAAACCGTGCAGCACCTTACAGACACACACCCACGAACACACACACACAGATTATAGTCAGTGACAGTCTAGTGAATCTGCATTAGTCAGTGTCAGTTTATATTCAGTGTGAATCTGGATTAGTCAGTGTCAGTTTATATTCAGTGTGATTCTGGATTAGTCAGTGTCAGTTTATATTCAGTGTGAATCTGGATTAGTCAGTGTCAGTTTATATTCAGTGTGAATCTGGATTAGTCAGTGTCAGTTTATATTCAGTGTGAATCTGGATTAGTCAGTGTCAGTTTATATTCAGTGTGAATCTGGATTAGTCAGTGTCAGTTTATATTCAGTGTGAATCTGGATTAGTCAGTGTCAGTTTATATTCAGTGTGAATCTGGATTAGTCAGTGTCAGTTTATATTCAGTGTGATTCTGGATTAGTCAGTGTCAGTTTATATTCAGTGTGAATCTGGATTAGTCAGTGTCAGTTTATATTCAGTGTGAATCTGGATTAGTCAGTGTCAGTTTATATTCAGTGTGAATCTGGATTAGTCAGTGTCAGTTTATATTCAGTGTGAATCTGGATTAGTCAGTGTCAGTTTATATTCAGTGTGATTCTGGATTAGTCAGTGTCAGTTTATATTCAGTGTGAATCTGGATTAGTCAGTGTCAGTTTATATTCAGTGTGATTCTGGATTAGTCAGTGTCAGTTTATATTCAGTGTGTGCTTTCTAAAATGGTCTTTAGTGGGTGGTGGTGAGGGGCAGGCAGGTCCGCACCGACGCCGGAGCTGTTGAAGACGGCGGGCAGCACCAGCAGCACGTGATTGGGCCAGTACTTCCTGTAGAGGGGCATCTCCTGCTGCTTCACCACCAGGATGTGCTGGTGCGGCTGCCCCTCCATGGCATGGTAGAGGTTCAACAGACCGTGTTCCTGCCGGCCTGTGGTCGGAGTGAAGAGAGGACTCTTCAGCATGCCTGGGTCCTGGGGGGGGGGGTTGGAGAGGGAGAGGGGAGAGAGAGAGAGAGAGAGATAGAGGGAAAGATAAAAAAAACAACAGCATTAGGGTATGTGCTGTGGGACGGGATATGAGAATGTCCTCCAGTAGGGGGTACGAGAGTCTCCTGTAGAGAGTCTCCTGTAGGGGGTACGAGAGTCTCCAGTAGGGGGTATGAGAGTCTCCAGTAGGGGGTAGTGAGAGTCTCCAGTAGGGGGTATGAGAGTCTCCAGTAGGGGGTATGAGAGTCTCCAGTAGGGGGTATGAGAGTCTCCAGTAGGGGGTATGAGAGTCTCCAGTAGGGGTATGAGAGTCTCCAGTAGGGGGGTATGAGAGTCTCCTGTAGGGGGTATGAGAGTCTGCTGTAGGGGGTATGAGAGTCTCCAGTAGGGGGTATGAGAGTCTCCAGTAGGGGGTATGAGAGTCTCCTGTAGGGGGTATGAGATTCTCCAGTAGGGGGGTATGAGAGTCTCCAGTAGGGGGTATGAGAGTCTCCAGTAGGGGGTATGAGAGTCTCCTGTAGGGGGTATGAGAGTCTCCAGTAGGGGGTATGAGAGTCTCCAGTAGGGGGTATGAGAGTCTCCTGTAGGGGGTATGAGAGTCTCCAGTAGGGGGTATGAGAGTCTCCAGTAGGGGGTATGAGAGTCTCCTGTAGGGGGTATGAGAGTCTCCTGTAGGGGGTATGAGAGTCTCCTGTAGGGGGTATGAGAGTCTCCAGTAGGGGGTATGAGAGTCTCCTGTAGGGGGTATGAGAGTCTCCAGTAGGGGGTGAGGGAGGTTTGGCTGTTCTGTGTTCTCCACCTGGTCAGAGAGCAGAGGCAGACACATGCTCTCCAGCTGGCGCCCCTGCTGGCTGAAGATGAAATTACACTCTTTGGTTTTGGGGATGATGAAGTGAAGCTGGACCTCCTCTCCCAACATGGATGAGCAGAATGTAAACGCGTGGAAGGTGCACTCAGATAGCTGTGGAGACACACCACACACACACACCACACACACACACACACCCACCCACCATACACACAAACACACCACACACACAGGTCACACACCTCCACACAAGGTCAAATTCATGTACTTTTCAGGCACTTTTAAGGTCCATTTTCAATTATTTCCAGAAGTAAAATAGTAAGTTACATATTTATACAAATACACATACTCTCAAAATTATTAATTCACTTTTACACTTTTCACATTAAAAGAGTGTTTGGTAATAGCAGAAGAACAACCACAGAGCCCAGTGGGGCTCTCACACACACACCAGTGTAACCACAGAGCCCAATGGGGCTCACACACACCAGCATAACCACAGAGTCTCTGACTAGTGCACACACTCACCGGACGGGCAGGCCCAGGTTCACTGTAATGATGACACTGTTCGCAGTGATGAAATGCATTGTGGGCCGCAAACACGCTCAACCGAATAGAAACAGTTTTCCTCTTCATTTCACTGTCCTCATCACCCCCACCTCGTCTTACTGCGGCAGACACACACACACACACACACACACATCCAAACACATTATTGCAATGCAACACAGGCCAGCAAAGTGGTTATTTAGTATTTCAGTAAAGGTGCAACTTCAGAACTGAGACACTCTTCCAACTGAGGAGACAAGATGTTCCACATACTCCATTCCAAACATGTCTTTCTGTTTTGAGGTGTTTGTGTGGGTGTTCGATTGGGCAGTCACAGGATGATTCAAGATTGCGAGCAGTTGAATTACACACCACTGGGTCTCTCTGAATACACCACACTGCAGTGCCTGAACTTCGGGTCACGAGGGCAGAGGTCAAAGGGCATCTTCTGTATCTCTTCCAGGTCAGGCCACTGGGGGGCGCTAGAGCAGGAGGACTCTGTCTCTGTGGTTACGTCTGCAGGATGGAGGAGTTTGTATAAGCTTAAAAGGCTTCAACACAGCAACCATGGATTTAACAACAATCACCATAGCAACACAATACCAGAGTCAGCATATCCTGATTTGTCTGACGTTCAGATGTTTATATAGAAACTGGAATCCAGTATTTACGTGCTGAAGGGCCAAAGTTCTGCACAGCTGCGAAACGTCTGTGACTGACTCTGTGTTCTGGACATGGTCCTTACACACGCAGTCACGCGGTCCTTACACACGCAGTCACGCTTTGTGAGAGAACAGCTGATTGACTCTGTGTTCTGGACATGGTCCTTACACACGCAGTCACGCTTTGTGAGAGAACAGCACACGGTAAAATAAAACCGAGCAGACAGACAACATTCTCGCTGTCGCCGTCTCCCACGCTCACCTTCCTCCAGCTCGTCTTCATCGTACACATCCACCTCCAGCAGACGGATGAGCATACGGAAGAGGATGCGGAGAAACTGCAGGTAGGCACCAGTCTTCCCCACCTGCAACACAGACAGGTGGAGGCTGAGATTGGGTGGGGAGGAGCCCGTACACGTCATACAGGAGGGGGTGGTGTCAGTGGGGAGGGGGTGGTGTCAGTGGGGGGGGGGTGGTGTCAGTGGGGAGGGGGTGGTGTCAGTGAGATGTTGTCGGACTAGTGGGAGGCTCTGTGCGGTTCAGAGTGTGTCGGACTCGTGGTGGTTCTGACCTGGGGGGGTCCGCTAAGGAGAAGTCTGCGTGGATGGGGGTTGGTGGGGCCATCGTAATCAGCGTGCTGAGAACGTGCCGTCGTCCACTGGCGGTAGTACAGCGACTGCTCTGTGCCTCCCAGCTGGTGAGGCACGGGCGGACGGAGGGCCCCAGTCCACGCCACGTCTCCGTGGGGGAGCAGAGACCCTGAGCAAGGCTGGCCTGGAGCTTCGGGGGCCAGGAGGTGGTAGGCAGCCCGGGACAGCACCACCGCCCGGGGGAAGACGCGCTGCCTGCTGCCCCGCCCCGGTGCCTGCGTGGACTGGCTTGGCTTCTGCGCCCCTGTGGACGAGGAAGAGGAGGAAGTAGAGGAGGAGGAAGAGGCAGAGGAGAAAGAGGGCGGGGCTGAGGAGGAGAAGGTGGGACCCTGGGAGTCGCACTCCTGTTTAATGCGGTGGGGGGAAGTGCTGCTGTCCATGAGTCCATTGTTACTGGCTGGTTCAGCTTGGGAGGAGGGGCCAGAGAAAGACTTGTGGGAGGAGTCAGGAACATCAGAAGAACTAACACCATTTTCAGTGAGAGAGCCTGAAGAAAGAGTGAGAAAGAAAGAAATGGAGAAAGAGACAGAGTTACGCAAAGACACACAACTTGTTCTTTAGTATTGCCACAAATAGGAATTTCACCATTACTGATCTCACTCCCTACGGATCTCCCTCACTACTGATCTCCATGATTTCCGGTCTCCCTTGTTAGGGGTGTCCCTCCTTAATGGTCTCCCTTGTTAGGGGTGTCCCTCCTTAATGGTCTCCCTTGTTAGGGGTGTCCCTCCTTAATGGTCTCCCTTGATAGGTGTGTCCGTATCCTACCAGAGGTGCGAGTTGTGGCACTGCCGTTGCTTGGTGGTCTCTCCAACTCCGTCTGCAACTCATCTGCCTCTGGGATTCCCCCTGCACTTCGCTCTTCCTCATCCTCCTCTTCCTCCCTCCGTGCCTCCTCCTTGCCAGCTGTCACCACGGCGTCAGGAATCACGGCCCGTGTGACGTACGTACAGGCTAACCCCACCTCCTGCTCTAGGGCAGTCCGGGTCAGGTAGCTGGAGTCTATAAGCCGCAGATCGCAGTACTTCAGAGACCTGAAGAGGCACATACATGCACACACACACACCAGACAAACACACACACACACACACACATACCAGCCAAACACACACACCCCCCCCACACACACACACACCAACACACGCGCACACACACACCCAAAAATGGAAAGCATGTTCAGAAACTCTGTCACCTGATCTGAACAAGATGTTGCTGTTTGCCTGCAGTTCCCACAAGTGGTAGGAGGCCTGGCCCCCATCTGCCCCTCTGCTGTGTGTGTGTGTGTGTGTGCTGTACCTGGGGAAGGTCTCCCCCAGTGGATCTTTCCCCGTCAGTATCACGATGCACGGTAAATCTTCCAGATCCTCATACGTCAGAGGGATCCACTCGTCATTCTTACAACCACGCCATGCCTGCAACACGCACACACACATATACACACACACGCACGCACGCATGGACACATACATACAGACATGCGTCCACACAGATACAGACAAAAACACATGCACAGAGGAAATTATTTTGCTACTCAAATTTAAGGAGAAGAATTTTTATATCTTGTATATACTTTTGTTTTAAAAGAAGTAGAGTCATCATCACATTACAGGGTCATATATATTTCTCTGAATGTGAGAATGTATGTGGTGTGTGTTTGTGAGTTTACGTGAAGGTGTGTTTGTGTGTGTATGTGAGGATGTGTGTGGGTGTGTGTGTGAGTGTGTGAGGATGCATGTTTGTGAGAGTGAGTGTGTGTGAGGATGCGTGTGTATGTGTGTGTGTGAGTGTGTGTAACCCCCTCCACCAGGTGGCGCTCTCACCCTCAGCCGTGTGCAGAAGTGCGGGGGCAGCGTGAGCTCGGAGGCGGGGCTTCCCAGCAGCACGGCGAAGTGTTCCTGCAGGCCCAGTCTGGCCTGTGCCGCCTCCAGCCGCTCCCTGGCCAACCGGGCCAGCTGCAGAGAGGGCACCCGCACCAGCAGCATGTGGCCCCGCCCGGCCACGCCCCTCGGCCCCGCCCCCACGCAGCACCCCCTCCAGCATGGCCAGCGTCTGCGGCGTGACCCGGTCCCGCAGGGCCGGGCAGGCGGTCAGCGCCACCAGCGCCTCCGTGTACTGCTGGATCAACAGGAAGCTGCGGATGACCATGCTGTGCAGGTGGGCGTGTCTGAGGGGACAGGAAGCAGGAAGTGAGGTAGAATCAGCATGCAGCTCACACAGGAGAGGACAGATACATGACAGACAAGGCAGGACAGGTGTGGGGACAGAGGACAGGTGTGGGGACAGAGGACAGGTGTGGGGACAGAGGACAGGTGTGAGGACAGAGGACAGGTGTGGGGACAGAGGACAGGTGTGAGGACAGAGGACAGGTGTGGACAGGTGTGGGGACAGAGGACAGGTGTGGGGACAGAGGACAGGTGTGGGGACAGAGGACAGGTGTGGGGACAGAGGACAGGTGTGGGGACAGAGGACAGGTGTGGACAGGTGTGGGGACAGAGGACAGGTGTGGGGACAGAGGACAGGTGTGGACAGGTGTGAGGACAGAGGACAGGTGTGGGGACAGAGGACAGGTGTGAGGACAGAGGACAGGTGTGGGGACAGAGGACAGGTGTGGACAGGTGTGGGGACAGAGGACAAGTGTGGACAGGTGTGAGGACAGGTGTGGGGACAGAGGACAGGTGTGGACAGGTGTGAGGACAGAGGACAGGTGTGGGGACAGAGGACAGGTGTGGGGACAGAGGACAGGTGTGAGGACAGAGGACAGGTGTGGACAGGTGTGGGGACAGAGGACAGGTGTGGACAGGTGTGGGGACAGAGGACAGGTGTGGGGACAGAGGACAGGTGTGGACAGGTGTGGGGACAGAGGACAGGTGTGGGGACAGAGGACAGAGGACAGGTGACCGCTCCAGGTGAGACTGACCGCTCCAGCAGCGCGTTGACCATCCGCTCAAAGGCTTCATCACAGCGCAGGATGGGACTGGCCACGCCCCACTGCAGTGAGTCACAGTAGCCCTTCAGCCCAAAGTACACCAACTCCTTAGGACACAGCGCCTCCTGCTGGACACCACAGGGATGGAGTCAGAGTGGAACTATGGATTCAGTTGTGTTCAGTTTTCAGTAAGTTATGGTTAACAGCCTGAGGTGACAATTTCTTTCAAGACAAGCACGCACACACACACACACACACACACAATCACCTATACACAACTAGTAGTATGTAGTCAATCCAGTTATGTTACTTCCACTATCTTTAATGTTTTTTTGTATTCTTTGACAGTACGTATAATAAATCTATTTATAAATAAATACTTTTTTTATAAGTATTAGTAGTAGTAGTAGTATTAGTTGTGGTACTAGTACAAGTAGTAGTTGTGGCATCAGTGCTAGTAGTGGTACTGGTCATATTGGTGGTCATAGTAATATCAGTACTAGTAGTGGTACTGGTCATATTGGTGGTCATAGTAATATCAGTACTAGTAGTGGTACTGGTCATATTGGTGGTCATAGTAATATCAGTACTAGTAGTGGTACTGGTCATATTGGTGGTCATAGTAATATCAGTACTAGTAGTGGTACTGGTCATATTGGTGGTCATAGTAATATCAGTACTAGTAGTGGTACTGGTCATATTTGGTGGTCATAGTAATATCAGTGCTAGTAGTGGTACTGGTCATATTGGTGGTCATAGTAATATCAGTACTAGTAGTGGTACTGGTCATATTGGTGGTCATAGTAATATCAGTACTAGTAGTGGTACTGGTCATATTGGTGGTCATAGTAATATCAGTACTAGTAGTGGTACTGGTCATATTGGTGGTCATAGTAATATCAGTACTAGTAGTGGTACTGGTCATATTGGTGGTCATAGTAATATCAGTACTAGTAGTGGTACTGGTCATATTGGTGGTCATAGTAATATCAGTACTAGTAGTGGTACTGGTCATATTGGTGGTCATAGTAATATCAGTGCTAGTAGTGGTACTGGTCATATTGGTGGTCATAGTAATATCAGTACTAGTAGTGGTGGTCATATTGGTGGTCATAGTAATATCAGTACTAGTAGTGGTACTGGTCATATTGGTGGTCATAGTAATATCAGTACTAGTAGTGGTACTGGTCATATTGGTGGTCATAGTAATATCAGTACTAGTAGTGGTACTGGTCATATTGGTGGTCATAGTAATATCAGTGCTAGTAGTGGTACTGGTCATATTGGTGGTCATAGTAATATCAGTGCTAGTAGTGGTACTGGTCATATTGGTGGTCATAGTAATATCAGTACTAGTAGTGGTACTGGTCATATTGGTGGTCATAGTAATATCAGTGCTAGTAGTGGTACTGGTCATATTGGTGGTCATAGTAATATCAGTACTAGTAGTGGTACTGGTCATATTGGTGGTCATAGTAATATCAGTACTAGTGGTGGTACTGGTCATATTGGTGGTCATAGTAATATCAGTGCTAGTAGTGGTACTGGTCAGTACTAGTAGTGGTTGGGTGGTCATAGTAATATCAGTACTAGTAGTGGTACTGGTCATATTGGTGGTCATAGTAATATCAGTACTAGTGGTGGTACTGGTCATATTGGTGGTTATAGTAATATCAGTACTAGTAGTGGTCAGTACTAGTAGTGGTACTGGTCATATTGGTGGTCATAGTAATATCAGTACTAGTAGTGGTACTGGTCATATTGGTGGTCATAGTAATATCAGTACTAGTAGTGGTACTGGTCATATTGGTGGTCATAGTAATATCAGTACTAGTAGTGGTACTGGTCATATTGGTGGTCATAGTAATATCAGTACTAGTAGTGGTACTGGTCATATTGGTGGTCATAGTAATATCAGTACTAGTAGTGGTACTGGTCATATTGGTGGTCATAGTAATATCAGTACTAGTACTGGTCATGGTGGTATTGGTGGTCATGGTACTAGTAGTGGTACTGGTCATATTGGTGGTCATAGTAATATCAGTACTAGTAGTAATAGTAACATTAGCAGCAGGTACGTAGTATTAGTGGTGGCAGTTGTCACAGTATCAGTACTGTCAAAAGTGTCAGTTGGGTCTGTGACCCCATGCTGAATCCCCTGGGTCAGAGGTACTCACAGCGCCATGGGTGGTGTCAGGGCTGGTGTTGGAGGTGGTGTTGGGGCTGGTGTCGGGGCTGGTGTTGGAGGTGGTGCAGGGCCAGTGCACCTCGTTGTGGATGCTGATGCGTGACTGCTGGCTCTGCAGGGTGAAGGGGAAGGAGCTGACCTGAAGCACCAGCAGGTTCTCCGCCTCCAACACCTCCGCACAGTTCACCACCCGATCAGCCAAACCCTGCAGCTCTCCATGAGACACGGAACTGGACATAGCACTGAGAGGGAGAGAGGGAGAGAGAGAGGGAGGGAGAGAGAGAGAGGGAGAGAGAGAGAGAGAGAGAGAGGGAGAGAGAAACAAACCCTGATGCACACGACTACACTATGGAGAACTGTGGTTTGAACCCTCCAGGCACCCATAGAGTTCAGAGCAAAGAGGATGAGCGTGGTATGGGTGTCACTTACCTAGTCAGGTCGATGTGCGAGTTGTCGTGGATGAGGATGAAGAGTGTGTACGGTTCCTGCTTCACTCTCCTCATGAAGACCTCCAGTCTGGCATGAACCTCAGCGTCCAGCCTCGCCACGTACCGCTCTGCCTTGGAGACTGAGGAAGCGTCCTCCATACCCAGATCCACCAACACGCCTGCCTCGCGCACACACACACACACAAACATTTGCTTACACCAGTAATGTAGGCATGAAGATGTTAAGGTCTCCCAGGGAGTTTGCTGGACTCACCAGACTGGCGTATGCGGCGAGCCGTCTGGTGCAGCAGCACATGGGAGGGGGGCACTAGGACCAGGAAGTCCACCTTGGAGAAGCGTCCCAGGTCCAGGCTCTGGCTACCTGAGTCGGCAATGCTGCATACCAGAGATAGGAGGCGCCTGGCCACGCCCAGCTGCGCAGGGTGGATCTGAAAGGCCTCACTCAGCAGCTCTGAAACAAGCACCACCAGCATTCAGTTAAACCTACCAGCATTCAAATAACCACACCAGTATGTAAATACTGCATTCAAATAATCGTATCTGCATTCAATTAAAAATACCAGCATTCAAATAACCACACCAGTATGTAAATACTGCATTCAAATAATCGTATCTGCATTCAATTAAAAATACCAGCATTCAAATAACCACACCAGTATGTAAATACTGCATTCAAATAATCGTATCTGCATTCAATTAAAAATACCAGCATTCAAATAACCAATTTAGGATTCAAGTGAAATAAACTTAATATGAAATAAACCAGAATTGGAAATAAACTTAATATTCAAATCACACCATATTTTTGAATATTTTATTAGTATTCAGATCTACATTTCAGATTTCATGTAAACATTGAAGTACTCAGATATGCCATGTGTGTTCAAATAAACACAACAGTATTCTGCGTCCCACAGCAACACCAGTGTATAACAGGAGTGAAGTCTATCTGTACCATTACAGACAAACAAGGACAAAGACACTGTAGTGTGTACAGACAGATGGAGCTGTGCTAACCTGGTTCTGTCTCTGTCGCCATGCCAACGGCCTCCTGGGAGTGTACATATTCCCCTGGAAGAGGCTGGACCACCTGCTGCTTCCGTCGCCGCTGGTAACGCACCAGTTCCTTCTCCAGATCATCACCTACAGCCACACACCCAACACGGAAAACACACCACCACCCAACACAGCAAACACAGCAAACATACAAACACATGGTTCAGAAGCTCTCCAGCAACTTGGACACATGTGTGTTTCAAACATTTTGGACAAAAAATAAGCAGTAAAGCCCCGTCAACACCAGTAAAGCCCCGTCAACACCAGTAAAGCCCCGTCAACACCAGTAAAGCCCCTTCAACACCAGTAAAGCCCTGGAAAGGAAGTGGTTTTGTTGTAATGTGTGGTGAAGTAACTTAGCGAGGTGTTTACGAGGCGCACTGACGTAGCGAGGTGTTTACGAGGCGCACTGACGTAGCGAGGTGTTTACGAGGCGCACTGACGTAGCGAGGTGTTTACGAGGTGCACTGACGTAGCTAGGTGTTTACGAGGCAGACTGACCTAGCGAGGTGCTTACGAGGCAGACTGACCTAGCGAGGTGTTTACGAGGCAGACTGACCTAGCGAGGTGCTTACGAGGCAGACTGACCTAGCGAGGTGTTTACGAGGCAGACTGACCTAGCGAGGTGTTTACGAGGCAGACTGACCTAGCGAGGTGTTTACGAGGCAGACTGACCTAGCGAGGTGCTTACGAGGCAGACTGACCTAGCGAGGTGTTTACGAGGCAGACTGACCTAGCGAGGTGTTTACGAGGCAGACTGACCTAGCGAGGTGTTGCTGAAGTGGGAGGCCAGCACAGCGACTTTCCCTGTGATGAGCTCGTAGCTGATCTCCTTCAGGAACTCGCTGGTGCTGAGCATGCCCTCCGCCAGCGCCCTCGCCTGGTATTTACCTGGTAGTGCAGGACAGAACCGCGTCTCAAGCTGGACACCAAATGCTGATGGTCCTACACAACAGATTCTAGTGTACAACTACAGACATGGCAAAAGCCTCAAACATGCTGAGTGTCCCTCACCCAGCACCATCACGCAGAAGTCATAGGCTCCGCCCACGGTGGCGTGGATGATGAGGACGTAGCGGGGCAGCACCTGCTGCTGCAGGGTGGGCGGAGCTTCACTAAGCGAGCGCAGCGTCTCCGAGATGCCCTCCCCCAGGGAGGTGTGGCTCACCAGCACCTGGATGTTGCCCCCGGAGACGCTGGCCTCCACGCGGGCCAACCAGGGTAGCTGTGCAGGCGTCACGGGTGACGGAGACGAAAGGGGCGGAGCTGCAGCCCCACACAGGACCGCCTTCAGCATCATCTGTTCAAACTCCTCCCTCAGAGGGATCTGCTCAGCACCTGGACCACACACACACACACACACACATCTATCTGTCTTTCTATACATCTAAAGGTAGGTAAAGCATCATGCTCTGTGTGTGATGTGCAGTGATGAGTAGAATGGTAAGGCTCACCCAGACGGGCGAGATACTGCAGGGTGAGCAGGATCATCGTCTCTGTGGAGGGAAACTGGGTAGCAGACAGACCCAGAGCAGCTATGCTGGTCTCATTCAGCTGGCTGCAGTTGTAGCAGCTTGCCAGCAGGGGGCTCACCACCACATCACTCACATTGCCAAAGAAGTACGGTAAAGCACCCTGACCTACAGAGATAATGCGGAAAGATAGTCAGTTTTACACACACAAACATCTAGGCAGGGTTGTAAAATTTCTAGTTCTTACTTTGACTCGTCTAGTACCAGAATGTTTCTCACCAATGAGGATGACAGGGCGGACCCCGGAAGTGTGGAGCAGGTTGTCGGGGACGATGACCGTCTCTCCGGCGGTAATGGCCTGGGGCTGAATGATGCCTGCCACAGCCTGCTGACCAGGTGAGGGCAGCAGAGAGCCTGCACCTGACAAATAGCACAAAAAACAACAGATGAAGATCTACAGGTCTACAGCTAGACAGGGTAAAGACAGACAGATCTACAGCTAGACAGGGTAAAGACAGACAGATCTACAGCTAGACAGGGTAAAGACAGATAGATGGAACCAATAAAGACTCTCGTAAAAATTGTGTAATTTTTAATCTATGAGAAGTTGTCGGTCTTAAAGACACTAGATGGAGTACGGACTGCACCCCTAGATGGAGTAAGGACTGCACCCCTAGATGGAGTAAGGACTGCACCTGCTCCACAGGGCAGCGGGCGGATTGCGGGCACAGGGACCGCAGTCACTGGCACGGGCACCACAGGTGACGGGTGCCAACTACGGTGACGCTTCTTTGGTGGCCCGGATGCCATAGCCGAGGATGCTGGGAAAGTGAGTTCAAAACAGATTAAAATTGCAGTGCTAACCACCCCAATGGGAAGATTGGATGCTGCTATCCACACATACTTCAGACATCTTTTATTACAGTTACTCCGTGGAATTTCTTTTTTAAAAAGTAGCCGTATAATGACAACAGGGTTACCTGGGCTATCTCCTTGTTCGATTGGCCGGTAACCATGTGTGGGTGTGGCCAGTGGGTTTGTGTGGGTTGGGCTTAGCAGAGTGGGCCGGCATTCCATGTTCAAACTGTTGGCCAGACCATTAACTCGTAGAGCAGTTGGCACTAGGCGCACACACACACACACACACACACACACACCTTTTAGCTCTGTGATATTCTGCAATTACACACGTATGGAAACACTGAACCTGAAACACACATTACCACCCAGAAATCAAACAGGGAGGCATCAATTCTGCCTTCATTCAAGAACACCAGAGAGGAGAGCTTATTGATCACCAATACCTTCCGATCTAGTGATATTGATCCTCACAAACATGTTATACCAATAGAATGTCTCTCTTGTGTGTGTTTACCAGTAACCCAATGGACAGACCAGCCTTAAAAACTCATTAGAGCAAGTCTTCCCTTTTGGTATTGATGTGTATGTTTGAGTATGTGTACTGTGTGTGTGTGTACTGTGTGCATGATGGTTTGTGTACACTGATGTGTACATGATGTTCCTGTGTACATAGTGCCATGTGTGTGTGTGTGTGTGTACATCAATGTGTATGTCTGTTTACACATCGATGCAAGTGTGTGTACAACAATGTTTGTGTGTGTGAGTGTGTACATCAATGTGATGGCGTGTGCATGCATTGATACATGTGTGTGTACATTAATGTGTGTGTGGGGGGGGTAAGGTGTGGTGCCTATTCATAATTATTCTTGGCTGTGTGGGGTGTGGTGGGGTACCTATGGGTAAGGTCTTAGCTATGTGGGGTGTGGTGGGGTACCTATGGGTAAGGTCTTAGCTGTGTGGGGTGTGGTGGGGTACCTATGGGTAAGGTCTTGGCTGTGTGGGGTGTGATGGGGTACCTATGGGTAAGGTCTTGGCTGTGTGGGGTGTGGTGGGGTACCTATGGGTAAGGTCTTAGCTGTGTGGGGTGTGATGGGGTACCTATGGGTAAGGTCTTGGCTGTGTGGGGTGTGGTGGGGTACCTATGGGTAAGGTCTTGGCTGTGTGGGGTGTGGTGGGGTACCTATGGGTAAGGTCTTGGCTGTGTGGGGTGTGGTGGGGTACCTATGGGTAAGGTCTTAGCTGTGTGGGGTGTGGTGGGGTACCTATGGGTAAGGTCTTGGCTGTGTGGGGTGTGATGGTCAGCGGTTTGAGGAAGCCACACTGTGGTCCGGGTTCTGGCGTTCCAAAGATGCCAGACGAAGAGCTGGACTGTCCTCGTGCAGGTGGAGAGTCTACAAGGCACAGAAACACACTGGTGGTCAGCGCTACAGTCTTCCTGCATAATGAGCATGTCCTGATCCTTCAGTATCACTCTCAGTCCTCTACATGTGTGTTGGTCTGGTGGCTTCACTACATAGACGGGTCTGAAATGGGCTGTACTAACAATTAGACTCTAATACATCAGACTCTTCAGAGTCAGACTCTTCACTCACCAAACTCTAATACTAATCACACTGTGTATTCCAAAACTAAGTCACTCTGTGCTACAAGCCACATTTTGTATTACGAATGAATATTGGAAAGAATACTCCAGCATCAGCACGGCTACAGTTACATAACAGAAAATTACACCAGAGAGACAGATACACACACGCACGCATACACACGCGCGCACACATACAGTGGTGTACAGTAACTAAGTAAATATAATTCGTTGCTGTACTTTTTTGTGTTTCTTTCCTTTACTCATGTGTTTCCATTTTTGTAAATTTACTTTAACTCCACTACATTTCAAAGTCAAATATTTACTTTAACGAAATCTGTCGTCCCATATGTGATCATTAAAATGTAACGTCACAACAAAAGAAGCGCGAAGCACGCGCGCCAGTCAGCAGCGTTCGGTTCAACGGCAGCAGCGTAACGGTCAGTGAGAACAGATCCGCACATAAACATGGAGGAAACTGTAACTCCGCACCAAACCCAGGACCTTATCTGAGAGAAATGGTTGAAGTAGTCGAAAGGAAAAATTACTCCTTCGATTTCAAGTGCCTTCTCTGCCTCCCTCAGTCCCATAAGATTTGTTCCCCATCCCGTCTTAGGAAACACGTAGAGGTGCGCTATGTTCATAGGCCTATTGGTCATTTATCTTAATGAGAAATCAAACAATATCTTGCAGCAAACGGTTTCTTTGTCCGACATTAGCATTGAATACATGGTTAGTTAGCTAGCTAGCTAAGTATGCTACTGCTAGTACACGAAAGAAAGCTGCCTTAGCAACGCACTCGTTATGTAGCTAGCTAAGTTAGCTAGCTAGCTAGTTATTTGTTTTACCATAGTTCGTAGTGTTTGGAGCTTCCAGCTAAATGCATTGATATTGTAAAATAATAAACATTTGAACACTTTACGTTAGAAAACAAATCCAATTTTGACAGGTTTAAAATGTTGAACATGCTGCTAAATATTGGAGCCTTTACTTTCAAGTAAAAGGTCCAAAGGGGACTAGAGGGAGCACTGCGACTTGTACTGGAGTAACGTTTCACCTTGGGTATCTGTACGTTAACCCAAGTATGTGGTTTGTACTTTGTCCACCACTGCACACTCACACTCACACACACACACACTCACACACCAACCAACCTGAGAGGGACACAGAGGAGGGGCTGTGATCGTTGGTGCCTCCGTTTTCTTTACTGCTGAGTGAGGATGAGGAACTGGGTTTGGATGAAGATGCACTTGAGAACTGCCTTGTCTTACAGTCTGGAAAAACAATGATCAACATCTATGAAAAACGCTCTGAGAAAAAGTGACTCCGCGTGGTGGAGAGATGAGGCTAGAGGAGCAGCATCATGAGTGTGAGCTATTGGACTACATCGTATCTGTACCAAGAGAGGTGTGTGTGTGTGTGTGTGTGTGTGTGTGTGGCCAGGACCTTTCCAGCAGATGAGGGCTCCTCTACAGAGGGTGCCCTGTGAGTTCTTCACCAGGTAGTACTTTAAGTGCTTCTGCTTCTTGGGCTGTGTGCTCAGTTTCAGGTTGATGTGGTTGGAGAACTCAGTGAAGTAGCGGAAACCCCTCTCTCCACAACCCACACAGCTCCCTGAAAACCCTTCACACACACACAAAAATGGGTCTCTCGTTTAAAAACACTGAACACTGTGCGTCTGACCTAGAGAACACAGTACCACACCCACCTAGAAGTGCGTTCTTCCCATTCTCGTCTGGAAGGAAGCGCTTGTCCACTGCGCACACCAGGATGTGTTCAGGGATGCTGGGAGATTTGGCGCCCACCAGCTCAAACCCGGCTGGGACGTTGATGGACTCTGTTGCCATGGAGACCAGCCGGAGGTCCTTGCCAGCCTGGCAGTATCCTGTGAGCAGATAGTGACCATGACTCGCCGCGTGCAGTGACCATGACTCGGCGCGTGCAGTGACCATGACTCGAATGTACCATTATATCTAAAACAGCCATGTGCGACCCAATTCATCCTTTTACTTATTTGAAAAGTAAGTAAATTCCTATTATAAGGTGTTGATCATACGTGTAGGTGTTGGTAGTACATATAGGTGTTGGTCGTACGTGTAGGTGTTGGCAGTAGGTGTAGGTGTTGGTCGTAGGTGTTGGTAATAGGTGTAGGTGTTGGTAATAGGTGTAGGTGTTGGTAATAGGTGTAGGTGTTGGTAGTACATATAGGTGTTGGTCGTACGTGTAGGTGTTGGCAGTAGGTGTAGGTGTTGGTCGTAGGTGTTGGTAATAGGTGTAGGTGTTGGTAATAGGTGTAGGTGTTGGTCGTAGGTGTTGGTAATAGGTGTAGGTGTTGGTAGTACATATAGGTGTTGGTCGTACGTGTAGGTGTTGGCAGTAGGTGTAGGTGTTGGCAGTAGGTGTAGGTGTTGGCAGTAGGTGTAGGTGTTGGTCGTAGGTGTTGGTAATAGGTGTAGGTGTTGGTCGTAGGTGTAGGTGTTGGTAGTACATATAGGTGTTGGTCGTAGGTGTAGGTGTTGGCAGTAGGTGTAGGTGTTGGCAGTAGGTGTAGGTGTTGGTCGTAGGTGTAGGTGTTGGTAATAGGTGTAGGTGTTGGTCGTAGGTGTTGGTAATAGGTGTAGGTGTTGGTAGTAGGTGTTGGTGTAGGTGTTGGTAATAGGTGTAGGTGTTGGTCGTAGGTGTAGGTGTTGGTCGTAGGTGTTGGTAATAGGTGTAGGTGTTGGTAATAGGTGTAGGTGTTGGTCGTAGGTGTAGGTGTTGGTCGTAGGTGTTGGTAGGTGTAGGTGTTGGTAATAGGTGTAGGTGTTGGTCGTAGGTGTTGGTAGGTGTAGGTTGGTAGTACATATAGGTGTTGGTCGTAGGTGTAGGTGTTGGTCGTAGGTGTTGGTAATAGGTGTAGGTGTTGGTCGTAGGTGTTGGTAATAGGTGTAGGTGTTGGTCGTAGGTGTAGGTGTTGGTCGTAGGTGTTGGTAATAGGTGTAGGTGTTGGTAATAGGTGTAGGTGTTGATCATTTGTATGCCAGTTACAAACATTTGATTTCTGTACCATCTAGAGTGCAGCAGCCTTCAGGGGGCGGGCGCTGGAGGTAGGGCAGGGGAGGGCTGCTGATATCTGATTCGTCATCATCATCAATGTCTTCAAGTCCATTGGATGACTGGCAGTTCATCAGTACAACTGCATCAGACCTGAGCCCCAAGTCCACTTTAGGTTTAATGTCTGGAATAAAGAGAGAGAGATAGTAAAAGACAGGTCACATGACCATGGACCATGGGTCGCTATGCAGCTTTATAACTCAGCTCTAAGCTATGGAGTAACCTTTATATGTGACAGCCTACAGACACTGTTTCATGCATCATAACCTAAAGATGCGGTGTTGTATGTGACAGCCATAAAGTGCGTCATAAAGTTCTCGTGGTGAACATTTTAAAGTTGTTTTTACTTGTGTTATTTAAAAAAACAGGAGAAACTAAACTCATGAACCCACTGAGGAACTAAAGTTGTGATGCCAGTGTTGACATATCTTACTGAGATCAGCCAAGCCCCTCAAGTCCCTCCTCTCTCAGAAACATGGGGTCTTACAGAAGAACCACTCGTATGGACACATGGAAAACTGCTTGTTAAAGTGCTTTAAGGGGACCTGCATAAATCTGGATAAAATGCAAGGTGTACACGCCTGTCATACAAGGTGTACACGCCTGTCATACAAGGTGTACACACCTGTCATACAAGGTGTACACGCCTGTCATACAAGGTGTACACGCCTGTCATACAAGGTGTACACGCCTGTCATACAAGGTGTACACGCCTGTCGAACAAGGTGTACACGCCTGTCATACAAGGTGTACACGCCTGTCATACAAGGTGTACACGCCTGTCGCCTGGTGTACATACCTGTCGAAAGGTGTACACGCCTGTCATACAAGGTGTACACGCCTGTCATACAAGGTGTACATACCTGTCGAACAAGGTGTACATGCCTGTCATACAAGGTGTACACGCCTGTCATACAAGGTGTACATACCTGTCGAACAAGGTGTACACGCCTGTCATACAAGGTGTACATACCTGTCATACAAGGTGTACATACCTGTCATACAAGGTGTACACGCCTGTCATACAAGGTGTACATACCTGTCATACAAGGTGTACATACCTGTCATACAAGGTGTACATACCTGTCATACAAGGTGTACATACCTGTCATACAAGGTGTACATACCTGTCATACAAGGTGTACACGCCTGTCATACAAGGTGTACACGCCTGTCATACAAGGTGTACATACCTGTCATACAAGGTGAAATACCTGTCATACAAGGTGTACATACCTGTCATACAAGGTGTACATACCTGTCATACAAGGTGTACACGCCTGTCATACAAGGTGTACACGCCTGTCATACAAGGTGTACATACCTGTCATACAAGGTGTACATGCCTGTCATACAAGGTGTACACGCCTGTCATACAAGGTGTACATACCTGTCATACAAGGTGTACACGCCTGTCATACAAGGTGTACACGCCTGTCATACAAGGTGTACATGCCTGTCATACAAGGTGTACATGCCTGTCATACAAGGTGTACACGCCTGTCGAACAAGGTGAAGACACCTGTCGAAGTCATGTACATGTACAAGTTTCCCCTACAGGTGAACCCTATGGAGGTGGGCTGTGTCTAATGTACCTGCCTCGTTCACTAGCCTAAAGGGAATAGAGTTTGAATGTAAAATTCAAACTCAATGTATAATTTATAATTTAATAATTCCATTTCATGCTAGAGTTTAATGCATCTTCATATCACAAAGTGACAAATGAACCATCCAATAAAAAATGTCTAGCCGTTGTTGTTGCCCAGGGCAACCGCTATAGTGACGTTGTCATAGGTGCTTCATGACACCAGAATGATGATGTAATTTAGTTACAGGTCCGATCACGAGAGCCACCGTCCTGGCCCAGTACAGGCGGCCGGTTCTGCCGTGACTCACCATCCAGGTCGGGGGGGTACTGGTCGGGCTCCAGGTAGAGCTGTGTGAATATGGGCTGAGGGTCGGCACTGCTGGAACGCAGAGACGCCTCGATGGAGTTGTGCAGTGCCTCCTCGAAACGGGCCGACTTCAGCTGTCCGGCGTACGAATTACCCATGACCTAAAACACACATAACACATACAACATAACAGTACTCGCTAATATCTGGTATGATATTAGTATATGGTCTGTGATCTGGTACTGATATTAGCATATGGTCTGTGATCTGGTACTGATATTAGCATATGGTCTGTGATCTGGTACTGATATTAGCATATGGTCTGTGATCTGGTACTGATATTAGCATATGGTCTGTGAGAGCTAGCACAATTCCAGCTTAATGCGAACTACCTCATGGTAGCCACTAGGGGGAGAGCTAGCACAATTCCAGCTCAATGCGAACTACCTTGTGGTAGCCACTAGGGGGAGAGCTAGCACAATTCCATTCCAAAGCTCTTTACCCCATGGTGGCCACAATAGGACGGGAGTTAGCATAATTCCAGTTCAATTCCAACTACCCTGTGGTGGCTTTCAGTGATTGGTCAGAATGTTAACTTTTGCTGGAGCTATGCCAATGGGTGGCCGGTCACACCATGTTTACAAAATGCTCCTGGTTGCTCTGGGACAAGTGACTGTCCGGATTCACCTCCATCTGATCAACCACACACCCACCAGAACACCTGGGCTGGAGATACAGACTTGTAGACAAGAACCTGGGATTCCATCAGGGCCACACCGTCCTGGGCCCCACGGGGCCACACTCAGCCTCTCAGACAGACAGCAAAGCTGATCAGTCTGACCAGTGTAATCAGTGCTCTGCCTTAATCTGGCTAACTACACTACACTGTGCCACTGCGTCGTGGTTCTTCTTTAGCCTAAAAAATCGATTCAGGCCTTCTACTTCGCCAACAGCCATAACCATGGGAACACCCACACACTGAATGTTGGAGGTTGAATACTTACTGTAGAAGGATCTCTCTAGCTTTGAATGTTCTTCACCTTCTGTCCATCACTGGTCAGAGAGGAGCTAAAGACATCTGACACTAGGCCATCACCAACCACTCACACACCTGCACAGGTACAGCACATGGTCAGAACATTAGCACCACTCACACACCTGCACAGGTACAGCACATGGTCAGAACATTAGCACCACTCACACACCTGCACAGGTACAGCACATGGTCAGAACATTAGCACCACTCACACACCTGCACAGGTACAGCACATAGTCAGAACATTAGCACCACTCACACACCTGCACAGGTACAGCACATGGTCAGAACATTAGCACCACTCACACACCTGCACAGGTACAGCACATGGTCAGAACATTAGCACCACTCACACACCTGCACAGGTACAGCACATAGTCACCCAGAATATTTACCCATATTAAACATATTGACAAAATCTTCTCCAGGTCCATGTTACAATAACCAACCAGCAAACACAGCCTACAATATGGGCCCTGGGATCCTGTTTGCAGTTCTGGCGTAGCTGTTACTGGCAGTAGAGTGATACACTCTGTGGAGTGAGCAGAAGTGTGTGAGATGCACTGGGAGGTCATTGCTGTTTATAACACAACCACAACAAGTACAGAGTACACAAAGGACCAGCAAACTGGTCTGGTGGACTGGAAAGCGTCTAGAATGCTCTAGAATGCTCCCTCTGTTCACACTGGCTCTTCTGGATTTGGGGTATTTATCTGGAACAACTGCTGCTTGATGGAGAATGTTAATGTTTGGTGAAAAATGTTGGCTTGGTGGGTGCAGATTGGCCTGAAGGGCTATCTGACATCAGATGGTTGTTTAGATGGTGTACCAGATTGGCCTGAAGGGCTATCTGACATCAGCTGGTTGTTTAGATGGTGTACCAGATTGGCCTGAAGGGCTATCTGACATCAGCTAGTTGTTTAGATGGTGTACCAGATTGTAGAGCTCCTTGGTGTAGCCTCTCCTTGATAAAGGTGATGGATGGGGCTATAGGATCCAATGACCCCAGGGAGAATGTAGTAAAAGACTCCAGTAAGCCCATCTCACACAGACAATAACCACTCAGTCTACTAATAGGTAAAAACCACACACAGTTGTCAGGGCCACAGTCAGGGGGGTTCGCGCCCCATGACAAGATCATATTGGGTCCCAAATACAGACCTAGAATTTACCTTAAAAACACTAAAGTATTTTTAGGACGCTCACATGCCCTTTGAATCATGCCACCTCCTCTACACCCTCTATGACAGTTTTATTTAGTTTTTTACTATAAAGGATGTTTTTTGTCTTGTGATATCTGCAAATTCGTTTGCTGGACTACTCAGTGTAAACAGACCTAATCGTAATAGACTGAATCATAATAGCAACTTCCCAGTTCAACAGAACCTGTGAGGAACAAACTCGGCATCCATATAGCACACGTCCCATCAGGGTCCTGCTAATGCCCCACAGGACACGTCCCACCAGGGTCCTGCTAATGCCCCACAGGACACGTCCCACCAGGGTCCTGCTAATGCCCCACAGGACACGTCCCACCAGGGTCCTGCTAATGCCCCACAGGACACGTCCCACCAGGGTCCTGCTAATGCCACACAGGTACAGACAAGAGGGAGATACTGCTGATGATCAGAACTGTGAAAGTTCTTACCAACGTTGCTTATGAGAAAAAATTCCACTGACCTGGGAACAGGAAGATAACACACTTAACACCCTAAATGCCACCTGACCGAGTGAGAGAGCGCAGGACTCCTGCCCTGCCCTGCCCTGCCCTCGGGCCAAACGGCATCCCGTCCAACCGCTAAAGTCAGCACAATGAGGTGCTCAACATGCTCCTGGACACAGCCTCCATGGTACCTTATGACCTTATATCTTATGTCTGGGCAGGTGTCCGAGGAGCCAGGAACTCAGTTCTCTGCTACACACACACACCTGCATTTCCGTATGCAGGTTTACATCAGAGGTTCACTGTCAAGCTCCTAATGATCCGAGTGAGGAGTGAAGATGTACCACCATGTCCCTTCATGTGGGACCTGCAGCGTCATCATCTCACACCCTGCGCCATTGAGCACAGTCAGTCAGAGGAGCACAGTCAGTCAGAGGAGCACAGTCAGTCAGAGGAGCACAGTCAGTCAGAGGAGCACAGTCAGTCAGAGGAGCACAGTCAGTCAGAGGAGCACAGTCAGTCAGAGGAGCACAGTCATGTTCAGTAAATCAAGAACAAATAAGTACTTGCTTGAATCTAGCATAGACAAAAAATTCAAGGTGTAAACCTTTGACCTGGGCAGAGTAGGCAATGCTTGACCAGAGGGCTGGTCAAGAACTTGTTAAAACAAAGCACACCAGCTCAAACAAAGCACTCCAACTCGAAAATCATGTGATGATGTTTCTAAAACACATTCACAGAGGCCTGTTGAGACACACAGCACCCACTACCTCACAGCCATGACTTCTACCTTGAACTCAACCGCTTTCAGTTCTCCAGATGAAACAGAAGAACCCCAGAGCCACTCTGCCCATGTCCGTGTTTATCAAAACGAAGCTCAGAGCCGCGTGAGAGTGTGAGACAGTCTGCCTCACACACACTCCTGTCGCCCGACCCAACCCAGTCATTTACAGCCATCTTCCAAAAGAAACTCCAAACATTCCAATGACACACAAGTTAACGGCACAAAAGAACGATTTATGGCTTCTCACAGGAGACTTGACTTAAGGTCATTACCCTGGTAGCCTAGCAACAGAGGGCCCAAGATAAAGCTTGCATAGGACTGAAGCAATCAGGCAAATACACCCAAATCCCAGGTAGGAAGACACAGTCCTGCCCGTAGACACTCAACCTGGTCCGATATGGCAGTAAACACACAACATTTAGAAACCACAGATGAGCATAAACCACAGAGGTTTAAGACCAACAAGATCAGAACCAAGACTTTCCTGTCCAGCCAGACTTTCAGCTCCGACTTCATTATGCTGCTCTCAGCAGCTCAGAGCTTCAGGGTCTTTTCCTGCTCATGACACTGACTGCAGATCAGTGTTATGCTGCTCCGTCCAGACCTGAAGCACGTCCCAGACCCACAGCACACTGACCGTCACGCTTCTGTCACAGGGGCTGGAGGCCATATGCTAAAACACCAACATGGCTCCTGGGCTTAATGAGGTGTTGCAAGGCAAAGCAGCAGGGCCCAGCGGGCCGACGTGCTCCCAGCGTACCTCAACAGCACAGCCACGCAGGGAAGAGCTGCGTGTCCCAAACCTTCACGCAGCAGAACGGAAGAGAGCTCAGTGCCTCATCTCCAATGCCCGGGAAGTCCGTCCGTCCGTCCTGGAGCTCCAGGTGCTGATTGTAATCCAGTGAGAGGGAGGCCAGGTCAGCTCACAGATCCATGATGGTGGCAGTCCTGGAGGAACAGCTACACTTCTGCCTCTGTCTCTGGGACTGTAACACTAGCTCTGCTTCTCTCACACACACACACACACATGCTTGCGAACCCTTCCCCCATATCCCTGTCCCCGCCCCCTCCCCCTGTCCCCGCCCCCTCTCCCTTCCCCCTCCCCCTGTCCCCACCCATTCAACCATTTGCTCAGAGAAGCAAACAGGGCGTTCCCAAAGGACTCATTCATCTTACACTTCACTGACCCCTGGGGTGACAGATGCTCTTCTGTGTGTGCGTGTGTGTGTGTGTATGTGAAGGGGGGGGGCGGACACACTCAGCACCGTGTGCCACACGCGTGCTGCGCTTTGACTCCCACGTGTGACAGATCTGCCGTCAACATGAAACCAGAGTCTTGCGTGCGCGTGTGTGTGTGTGCGTGCGTGCGTGTGTGTGTGTGTGCGTGCGTGTGTGTGTGCAGACCCCACATTCCATCCTGAGTGCTCTCAGTTTGCCATATCATCAGATAAAGTCAAATAAAACCAGGAGTAGTTGAGCTGAAGACCAGGCTTAGAACACAACACACCAGAACCCCCTACACACACACACACACACACACACTCTTGTTTGCTGGCACAGAGGCCTATGCACCTTGAGATTGACCATTAACTGGGAACTTTCTCCAGATATAAACACAGCGACAGAGGCTCAAGCAGGCAGGACTGTTTGCATGAATGAGCAGGAGTGTGAGCAGGAGTGTGAGTGTGAGCAGGAGTGTGAGTGTGAGCAGGAGTGTGAGTGTGAGCAGGAGAGAGTGTGAGCAGGAGAGTGAGCAGTACTTGTAGGGAGGGGCAGCGTCATTGTGGACAGAGCAGAGTGATTTGGCTCTGAGGAAACTGATGCAGGAGGATCAGGTTCCAGCCTGTTTGAGACAGCAGGACAACAGTCCCCCTCTCTGTCCCTAATGACACAATATTGTGACTCAGTGACTGATCTTCTCATGACTGGGAAACACATTGTAAAAAAGGTGAGAAGCGGAGGTCCAGTGTGGCTACTGCTGCGTTACCGCCAGGAGAGACGTTCCACCATCTTCTACAGCTTAACAGAATATTAATGTAATCAAAAGGTCATGCGCTCACACACACACACACACACACACACACACAGTTGCTTAATCAGATTTAATCACCAGTCTCCTATTTTTAGTGCAGCTCCAGAAACAGTGGCTCTGTTAATAATCACCACAAGCCCTGTTCATAGACAAACAATTACAGTAGAACCCAGAGACAGAGAGAGAGAGAGAGAGATGAGGCTGAACTCTGCAGTGTGTCTGTCAAAGTCACCAAGAATCTGTCAAACAAACAAAGAAGCTGCTCTCACACACACACACACATGGTCACACACACACACACATGGTCACGCACACACACACATGGTCACGCACACACAAACACACATGGTCTCACACACACAAACACACATGGTCTCACACACACAAACACACATGGTCTCACACACACACAAACACACATGGTCTCACACACACACACACACACACATGGTCACGCACACATGGTCTGTGAACATTACAGCTGGTCACACTGATGTATGGGTGTGTATTCACACATTTAAATATACAGTTTATTGAGAGCTGTTAGGTTTAACGGCCTGTAAATATTTTCATTGTTTGCATGAAATAACATGACGTCTCAAACCCTCCAAAACCTCACACCCCCCTACCCCCCATACCCCTCACACCCCCCCACTCATACTCCTCCTACACCTCACACCCCCCCCCTTACCCTTCCAATAGTGGAATCAAGAGAGTCAGCCTCGGGAAGTGTGTGTGTGTGTGTCTTCTGTGGCTTCGGGAAGTGTGTGTGTGTCTTCCACTCCCTCACAACTAAAGCCTCTGGGACAGGAGAAAGCAGGAAGCTGAAGGCATCAGAACAAAGGGTGAGTGAGTGAGTGAGTGAGTGAGGAGACTCAGACCATCACCCATCACTCCTTAACCCCCTCACCCCCTCACTCATAACCCCCTCACTCATAACCCCCTCACCCATAACCCCATCACCCCCTCACCCATAACCCCATCACCCATAACCCCCTCACCCCCTCACCCATGAGGAGTAACCGCTGCTGTGTCTCACACACAGATCCTCACTCATGTCTCTCCTGCAGAGCGAGTGCTGTGCTCATGAGAGCAGGTGTGGGTGGAGGCAGGAGGGTGGAGGGGTCGGAGGTGACGAGTGCCGTTCTTCACGCGGCTCTGCAGGGGCGTCAGTTCTCCAGCGGCAGGAAAAACACAGCAGCAGCAGCAGTGGCAACGTGTAGACCCGCCACGTGAGAGCACACGCGTCCTCCTGTGCCAGGGGCAGGAGACCACGGGCGGGTGGATAACCAGCCCCCTGCCGGGATGCGGGTGGAGGACTACACAGGCTCCACAGGCTGGTGCTCATCTGCCTATTAAAAGGCCCCTCACACTGGCGCACGCTGGGGTGGTGTGGGGGGTCACGTGACCCGCAGGGTCAGACTCAGCAGAAAGACAGCAGTGCTGCAGTCAGCAAGGAGAGAGAAAAGAGAGACAGAAGGAGAGAACACAGGGATGAGACAGAAAGAGAGAGACAAACAGGGAGGGAGATAGAGAGAGATAATGAGAGATATAGACACAGAGAAGAATAGAAAGAAAGAGGAGAGAGAAGCCTGGAGGAGAGGATTAGCCCCCACAGGGGGCAGGAGGGGGGCAGTTAGGGTTAGTCAGAGCTTAAGAGTGTAATGGGAAGGACAAAAGGAGGAGAGCAAATGGACAGATGAAGAAGTCATCATCATTAACCCTCAGGAAGGTTAGGGTTCAGTTATAAACCTTACTGGAGAGGGAGGAGCTACAGAAGGCCACACCCCCAGAGGCCTTGCAGAGGTGTGTGTGTATGTGTGTGTGTATAGGGTTGTAAGTGACTGTAACGTTCACTCATTAAAGGTTACGAGCTGTCTGTGAGCCCTGCTGTACAGATCTGGGGACGAGGAATTTAACCTTCAACTAAACCCTGAGGCAGGACAAAAGGTCAGAGTCATTTATTACCCCCCAGCTCACGGCGTATCGCAGACCCTCCCTCACCCGCGCCAAAAGGCCGCACACCGCTACACGCACTCAAGGACGAAATGCTGAGCTATTTAGGTTTGAATGAGCTCCTGCCACACCAGGAGAAGCAAATCCTGAAGGTGGCACAGTGGAGGGGTGGAGAAGGCAGACCTACACTTCAGCAACGTGCTCCACCTGGTGCTCAGAAGCTGCTAACAACGTGCTCCACCTGGTGCTCAGAAGCTGCTAACATTAACACACAGCGCCAACACACACTGCTAACATCAACACACAGCGCCAACACACACTGCTAACATTAACACACAGCGCCAACACACACTGCTAACATTAACACACAGCGCCAACACACACTGCTAACATTAACACACAGCGCAAACACACACTGCTAACATTAACACACAGTGCCAACACACACTGCTAACTAACACACAGCGCCAACACACACTGCTAACATTAACACACAGCGCCAACACACACTGCTAACATTAACACACAGCGCCAACACACACTGCCAACACACACTGCTAACATTAACACACACTGCTAACACACACACTAACATCAACACACACACTGCTAACATTAACACACAGCGCCAACACACACTGCTAACAGCGCCAACACACACTGCTAACATCAACACACACTGCTAACATTAACACACACTGCTAACATTAACACACAGCGCCAACATCAACACACAGCGCCAACATCAACACACAGCGCCAACACACACTGCTAACATTAACACACAGCGCCAACACACACTGCTAACATCAACACACAGCGCCAACACACACTGCTAACATTAACACACAGCGCCAACACACACTGCTAACATTAACACACAGCGCCAACACACACTGCTAACATTAACACACAGCGCCAACACACACTGCTAACATTAACACACAGCGCAAACACACACTGCTAACATTAACACACACTGCTAACATTAACACACACTGCTAACATTAAACACACAGCGCCAACACACACTGCTAACATTAACACACAGCACAAACACACACTGCTAACATTAACACACAGCGCCAACACACACTGCTAACATTAACACACAGCACAAACACACACTGCTAACATTAACACACAGCGCCAACACACACTGCTAACATTAACACACAGCACCAACACATAAACACACAGCGCCAACACACACTGCTAACATTAACACACAGCGCCAACACACACTGCTAACATTAACACACAGCGCAAACACACACTGCTAACATTAACACACAGTGCCAACACACACTGCTAACTAACACACAGTGCCAACACACACTGCTAACATTAACACACAGCGAAAAACACACACTGCCAACACACCTTTGCTATCGACACTTCCTGTTTTAATAAGTTGCAAACTGCAACAGAAATTCCATTTTTCACACAGTCACACTTCAGGCAAAAAAGCTCTAGACATTCTGGGAGTGACCAGTGTGTGTATTATCCACAATGAACACACACAAACACACACACACAGAGAAGCAGGGCTGTAAACCCTGTGACCAGTGTATGTATTATCCACACTGAACTTCACTGTAATCCAAACACCTCTTGCAAATATTCATCACACACACTCATACACACATGCACATACACACACACACACACACACACACACACACACACACACACACACACACACACACATGCACACTCACACACACATGCACATACACACACTCACACACACACACACTCACACACACACACACACACACACATGCACACACACACACACATGCACATACACACACACACACACACACTCATACACACATACACATACACACACACACACACACTCATACACACACACACACACACTCACACACACACACACACACACACACACACACACACACACACACACACATGCACATACACACACTCACACACACATGCACATACACACACTCACACACATACACACACTCACACACACATGCACATACACACACTCACACACACACACACATACACACACACACACACACACACACACACACACACACACACACACACACACACACACACACACACACACACACACACACACACACACACACACACACACACACACACACACACACACACACACACACACACACACACATGCACACACACACACACACACACACACACACACACACACACACACACACACACACACACACACACACACACACACACACACACACACACACACACACACACACACACACACTCACACACTCACACACTCACACACTCACACACACACACACACACACACACACACACACACACACACACAGGGCTGTAAAGTCACCACAGACCTGATGAACTCCGCTTTGCATTTTACAGCACACAGGGCAGCTGGCCAGTCTGGTCTTTATCTCCACGGCGATGAGCCACGGAGGGGTCGCCAGGCGCCAGGTCTGCCCACACTCATCTGCTCTGGGGAAAAGGATGTCGTGGCAACTCATGGTCACCATGGAGATGAAGATTAAAGACATTTACGTGTTTGGCATCACTTCAAGATTCAAAAGTGTGAACACCTCCACACACACACAGTAATGAGCGATCTGCTCTAATCTACCAGTAGACGTATTTTGTAGTGTGACGCAGCACATAAAACAGGAAACAGATCTGTAAGCCATGTGACCCTTTTATCATCAGATCAACTTATCAGGTGACCAGGGGTCACCAAAGGTCAGGACACACCTCCTGCTGTAGTCCCTCCCCTTTCTGCCGCATCATCCATCATCGCTGTGGCGACCACGCTCTGCAGATCCGTGTCACACACACACACTGAAGATCCTCACACTCACACACTGAAGATAGTCACACTCACACACACACACTGAAGATCCTCACACTCACACACTGAAGATCCTCACACTCCACCAAAACCCGCACACTAAACCACCAAATGCCCCACGAATCAGACAAAAGAAAGCAGAAGTCCCACTTCCTTCCCGAGGACAACGCTCCTGCCTCCCTCCCGTCCCCAGGAGGCCTGTGGTCATCCCGAACATTCGCTCTTCTCCGTGTGGGACAGAGCGACGGCTCCAGGCAGCCTGCTGTCCTGTGGGAGGAGACGCGGGACCACCTCCAGGACGTGGCCGACAGCTACACAATGAGGAGCTTTGAGGAAGCCCCCCCCCCACACACACACATACTTCCTAACCGAGCGTTCAGCTACATCCATCATACCCCTCTTACCGACCCCAGGCACCTAGTGTGTTTGTGTGTGTGTGTGTTGGAGAGGGATTCAGTGTCCCACACTGATTAACCAGGGCCTGTTGCCCCTGGCGATAGAGTCCATGTTTTAAATCCTCTGTTGCCATGGAGAAGCCCTGGTTCTTGTCTCTTTGTCTTAATGCAACAAAGGCAGACTTGATCTGCTCACACACACACACACACACACACAGGCCTGCTGGAGCTCAGCTATTGTGCTTCACTCACACACACACACACCATTCTTATGCAAGGGAAAAGTGTCAGCACAGCGGAATTAGGGGGAGTGAGTCTTCATCTACAGCTTCATCAGTGCAGCTGCTGTGAGGAGCCACCACCCTCAGTCCCTGCAGCAGACGTCCAGCACGGCGTCCATCTGCCGGGACCCTGACGGGACCCTGACGGGACCCTGGTGCGCCTCACACACCCGCTGAAGCGCAGCAGGTCTGCCGAGGAGCTTCAGTGTGGCACTGGTGCTCAGGACTTCACCAGCAGCTGGGTGGTCTCCACGGGCTGGGGGGGTATCAGCACTGATCTGCCCCACTCACTCATCTGCCCCCCCACTCACACTCACATATCTGCCCCCCCCACTCACACTCACATATCTGCCCCACTCACACTCACATATCTGCCCCACTCACACTCACATATCTGCCCCACTCACACTCACATATCTGCCCCACTCACACTCACTCTATTCCTATTCCTGGTGTAAGCTTAGCAACATTAGAATGTACGTGTTGGCTTGGTTTGGACCACAGCGTGGGGCGGCCACACACACAGGCCATGCTTCTGTAGAGCTCAGGGTAGGGTGTAGGGGTTAGGGTGTGGGTGTAGGGTTTAGGTGTAGGGTGTGGGTGTAGGGTTTAGGTGTAGAGTGTGGGTGTAGGGTTTAGGTGTAGAGTTGTGGGTGTAGGGTGTGGGTGTAGAGTTTAGGGTGTAGGGTTTAGGTGTAGAGTTGTGGGTGTAGGGTTTAGGTGTAGAGTTGTGGGTGTAGGGTGTGGGGTTTAGGTGTAGAGTTGTGGGTGTAGGGTGTGGGTGTAGAGTTTAGGGTGTAGGGTGTGGGTGTAGAGTTTAGGGTGTAGAGTTTAGGGTGTGGGTGTAGGTGTAGGGTGTGGGTGTAGGGTTGTGGGTGTAGGGTGTAGAGTTTAGGGTGTAGGGTGTGGGTGTAGGGTTTAGGGTGTAGAGTTGTGGGTGTAGAGTTTAGGGTGTAGAGTTTAGGGTGTGGGTGTAGAGTTTAGGGTGTAGGGCTCCTCTTCTGACACTGCATCCCTGGGCCTTGCCACACTGCTGCCTTTCAGGAACAGAGGAGGAGCTGGCCAAGGGGGTGGGCCAAAGGGGCGGGGCAAGGGAGCTTATCTGAGGATTACTGCTCTTCAGAACTCACGCCTCTGCCTCCCTCCCCCTCTGTGGTAAATATTTGCCCTGTTTCTTATCTGGACGAGAGGACACAGGACATCCTCTGGGTCTTAAAGAGAGCCCTCCACACACACACACGTTAGTATAAGCTTCTAATGAAGCTCGAATCTTTTTGCTTAATTCTGATCTCCTTCCATGTTTCAGTTACATTGCACTGCTAATTTAGAGGGATCTTCTCTGCAGTGACTTTCAAATGAAAGCTTGTAGGACACAGCTCTGTGCTGCAGTGCAGATGAACATCTGCTCAGGAGGCCTATCTACTGTGTGGCAGATTAAACTTTGTGCTTGACCATTTCACAAGAGAATATATTTAAATCTTTGGATACACAAATATCTCAATACCAAAGATCTCATTACCAAAAGGTGATTGAATGCAGGCCTACAAGCTGACAGAAAAGAGCTGGAAGCAGGTGGTGAACAAATGAATGAATGAATCATATGAATTCATGAATGAGTAGTTGTTGCTGTCATATGCAATAAACCACAGGCCCTTCAACGTGTTTCCTGGGGGCGTGACCAGAGAAGGACGGACAAATCAGCTTCCCTCATCTTACGGATGAATCCGCCCAGCGAGTGTCCTGGGGCAGTGCCCTGGGATTATCAGACAGCTCTAGTTATGTTCTGGGATTATCAGACTGCTCTAGTTATGCTCTGTCAGGGATTATCAGACTGCTCTAGTTATGCTCTGTCAGGGATTATCAGACTGCTCTAGTCATTTCAGCAGCATCAGTAATGCCAAAAGGCTTCAGTGATAACTGAGGAGACAGAGTCAAGCAAGTGAGAAAGTGGTAACGGGCCTGTCCCCGCACGCACAGATGTCTCTCACAGCCTGTGCTGTCCCCGCACGCACAGATGTCTCTCACAGCCTGTGCTGTCCCCGCACGCACAGATGTCTCTCACAGCCTGTGCTGTCCCCGCACGCACAGATGTCTCTCACAGCCTGTGCTGTCCCCGCACGCACAGATGTCTCTCACAGCCTGTGCTGTCCCCGCACGCACAGATGTCTCTCACAGCCTGTGCTGCTCAGACCTCAGACGCCTCTTAAACGAATTCAAAAATGCATGTTAAAAGCATCCAGAGAACAGAGAACAGCTTCAACACTCAAACAGGCACTGCAAGCTGACGTGACTTATACAAGGTACAGGAGAGTCAGTCTCTCTCTCTCTCACCCTCCTCTGTGGCTCTCCCTCTCTCTCTCTCACCCTCCTCTGTGGCTCTCTCTCTCTCACTCCCTCCTCTGTGGCTCTCTCTCTCTCTCTCACTCCCTCCTCTGTGGCTCTCTCTCTCTCTCTCACTCCCTCCTCTGTGGCTCTCTCTCTCTCTCTCTCTCACTCCCTCCTCTGGCTCTCTCTCTCTCTCTCTCTCCCTCCTCTGTGGCTCTCTCTCTCTCTCTCTCACTCCCTCCTCTGTGGCTCTCTCTCTCTCTCTCACTCCCTCCTCTGTGGCTCTCTCTCTCTCTCTCACTCCCTCCTCTGTGGCTCTCTCTCTCTCTCTCTCTCCTCCCTCCTCTGTGTCTCTCTCTCTCTCTCTCTCACTCCCTCCTCTGTGGCTCTCTCTCTCTCTCTCTCACTCCTCCTCTGTCTCTCTCTCTCTCTCACTCCCTCCTCTGTGGCTCTCTCGCTCTCTCTCACTCCCTCCTCTGTGGCTCTCTCTCTCTCTCTCACTCCCTCCTCTGTGGCTCTCTCTCTCTCTCTCCCTCCTCTGTGGCTCTCTCTCTCTCTCTCTCTCCCTCCTCTGTGGCTCTCTCTCTCTCTCTCTCTCTCACTCCCTCCTCTGTGGCTCTCTCTCTCTCTCTCACTCCCTCCTCTCTGTGGCTCTCTCTCTCTCTCTCTCACTCCCTCCTCTGTGGCTCTCTCTCTCTCTCTCTCTCTCCCCCTCTCTCTCTCTCTCTCTCTCTCTCTCTCTCTCTCCCTCCTCTCTCTCTCTCTCTCTCTCTCACTCCCTCCTCTGTGGCTCTCTCTCTCTCTCTCACTCCCTCCTCTGTGGCTCTCTCTCTCTCTCTCACTCCCTCCTCTGTGGCTCTCTCTCTCTCTCACTCCCTCCTCTGTGGCTCTCTCTCTCTCTCTCTCTCACTCCCTCCTCTGTGGCTCTCTCTCTCTCTCTCTCACTCCCTCCTCTGTGGCTCTCTCTCTCTCTCTCTCTCACTCCCTCCTCTGTGGCTCTCTCTCTCTCTCTCCACCTCTCTCTCTCTCCCCCCCTCCCCTGTTCTTCTCTCTCTCTCTTTCCCATTTACCTCCCTTGTCAGGAGAACATCTAGTTCTGGGCTAGGTCCTGGTCACCCTGGCCTTGAACATACTGTGATGGTCTATGGCACACACACACTCTCACACAGAGACACACACAAGCACATGCATGCACGCACGCACACACACTCACACAGAGACACACACAAGCACATGCATGCACACACGCACACACACACTCTCACACAGAGACACACACAAGCACATGCACGCACGCACACACACTCTCACACAGAGACACACACACATACTTATAAGTCAGTGACTGAGGTGCAGATGCTTGTATGTGTGTATCTGTGTGTGTGTTTTTGAGCAAGTGTGTGTGAGTGCATGTGAGTGTGAGTGTGAGTGTGTGTGAGTGCATGTTTGGGTGAGTGTGAGTGTGTGAGTGACGTGCCATGAACAAAAGCAAACAGATGAAAAGGAGACCAGTGTGCTGAAACATTTGGCCTCTAAACTCGAGTCACGACAAAACTGTGTGCTAAAAAAAGGCCTGGTGTGTGTTGTGGGAGGTGTGTGTTGTGGGAGGTGTGTGTTGTGTGTGTTGTGGGAGGTGTGTGTTGTGGGAGGTGTGTGTTGCCCAGTTCAAGGCCTGCTTATGGGGAACGGCCAGCTCTACCCCCACCTACAGCTCCACCCCCACCTCTACCCCCACCCCCACCTACAGCTCCACCCCCACTCCACCTCCCCACTCTGCAGCGCATCCGTCAGGTCTAACCAGCACTTCCAAGAATCCCAGAAATCTCTGGAACTCTCTGGATCTCTGGTATTAAGCCTGTGTGTCTGTGCCAGAGGAGTAATTACACTGGCCAAGTTCTCCTTCCACCTGAAAAGCTGAATCTTCTTCTGCAGTTTCTCCTGAATGATCATCTCTACCATTTAGGTCTTTTGCAGTTCAAACCGCAACATTCAAACTGATGTTTGCTCATTAGCTTCTAAACATGTCATAAAATTTGTTTATATTGAAATCAGCTTTAGATTTAACAGAGATTAATGGAGCGTAGTGTTAAATGTAGTGTTGAATGAACACAAATGTGAATACACAAATGCAGCAAAAGGCAAGTAAACCACTAAACCCTGAAACGTGTTGCTGATAAAGTCCATGAGGGTGTTTGTTGAAACTGTCTGAATAAACAAGAGCACAAATTACTCTGGAGGCCTCTAAGTCTTTTTGTGTGAGTGTGTATGAGAGAGTGTGTGTAAGTGTGTGTGTGTGTAAGAGTGTGTGTGTGTGCGCAAGTGTGTGTACGTGTGTTGAGTCCAGTCAGAAAACCTTTTGTCTGGTCTGTAGTTTCAGTTACTCTGAGCCTTAAATCAATTCTTGTGTATCTGGAATTAAGGGCCACGAGCCAAAGGACATCACCAAATACCCCCCCCAACTTACCCCACCAAACACCCCCCAATGGACCCCAAATATATATATATATATATATATATATATATATATATATATATATAAATAAATGTCTTATTTTGGTGATCCGAACAGCTGAAAATCTAGTGCTCATTAAACTCTCAACTACAAGTCCCTTTTAGTTTTACATCAACAAGAAAACAATAAATAAGCAAAGGCAGCAGCAAAGGCACACACACACGCACACACACACACACACATGCGCGCGCACACACACACACACACGCACACAAAGCTTCATTAGCTGATGTCAAACAGCCAGCAAAGAGCTGCCCCCCCCTCCACATAAAGAATCAATGCACACAAAAGTGAAAGGTCACTGACCCCTGACCTCAAACTTCAGAAAGGGAGGAGGGAGGGGAAATGGGGGGGGGTGCTCTTTTGTGAGATGAGCTTCACTAATTCAGTTGTGTAACAGTGTCAAACTCCCCTGGCCCAGTTCAGCTGCAGGGCTGACCCACCCACTCAGCCCTGGATACAACAGGCTCTGGGAAGCTTCATGACACGCACTAGAACTCATAAGTCTCCCAGCACACATGGCGTGATGCATTAGAGCCTCTCGCTCTCTCTAACCAAGCAGTCTGAAACAACAGAACTATAGGGGACACGATGCTTCTGTCTTGCAGGAAACAGATTAACAAATAAAAATGTCTTTTTTACAAAAATGGAGCGAAACCAAACGTCTTAAGCACTTAAGTTTACCAAGACAAGCGCATCAGTTTAAACGACTAATTAACAAGGTTAATACTCTTGTTCAGAAATGTAGATGTAATAAAATGCAAAATATTCAAAATATGTTTGTTTTCTGAGAGACAGGAACTAGAACTCTACTGTGACCTGGGACTACAGAAAGATGACCTCATAAGAGTCTACTACAGGGCAATGATGTCATAATGATAATAAAGATTACATCTTTTTTTTCAGACACGGTTTTCTGACCTGCCCTAATATTCTCAGCATGAGGATTGCTTACAAAGAAGCAATAAAGTAGAAGTCACTCTGGGAAAAAATGTAAATTAGATTTGTAATACTATAAAGAGATGATATCATAAAGGTTCTAACACTATAGAGCAATGGCCTTATAACGGTTGTACCTCATACTTCAAGTGTTGTGAGAGGTGACCACATAAAAGTTCTACTAATACAGAGTGGTGACATCATAACTGTTCTACCAATACAGAGAGAGATGACCTCATAAAGGTCCAGCCATTACGGACAGAGATGACCTCATAAGGATTAACTTCATAACCAACCACTAGAGAAAGATGACCTCCTAAGGGTCCAACTACAACAGAGAGAGATGACAATCTAGAAAGTGTGACATGAACGGGGCTTCGGGGGAGTCTCCTTTACCCCAACTAACACTAGAGGCCTGAATGGAGCAATTAACAAGTTAAAAATGAGAAGTGACTGTACATGCAGCGTCTACTGTAGTGGAAGTGCAGCTTTGTCCTGAAACCAGAGCTGCTCGTGCAAAACTCAGCGTAATAAATCACAACACGCACATTCTCCAGCGGCAGCACAGACGAGTAAATAAAGCCCCAAGGGTGAACGCAGTGCACAACATTTCCTGCATACAAGTCAGATCTGCTGCTGCCCTGAGGGCCACAACGCAGAGGAGCTCCAAACATTCCTGACCTGCCGTAAAGGCAAAAAAAAAAGAGAACAGGTTAAAAGTTTACAGGCACCCAGGCGGAAGCCTGACAGGTCCTGGCCGCAATCACGAAGGGCTCTGGGGGTCAGAGGTCGTCACTGTTTCCCAGGGCCCTCGGGTGGGGGCGGGGGGTGTGGTTAAAGGGCGTGCACTGACCGCTGTGGTAAACTCCATCCTCTAGGAGGTGGAGGAGGCTAACCTTCACCGCAAGGCCTCTGACCCTGGGGGGGTTTGGGGGGGCTCAGCTGTAACACTCATCACCAAGTTTACGACTCACAGTGAGCTGGTGAGAAACAGGGTTTAAGAAACAGAAACAGATGGTGTTCTGGGGTCAGCAAGAAGTGACACAGCAGGAGCTCTAGAGCGGATGTGACCAAGTGATCAGCTCAAACTCAGATCAACACAGCTCAAACTCAGATCATTACAGCTCAAACTCACAGTGAACGGTGATAATGTGTGATACAGTGTGTAGTCACACACATGGTGTGTGGAGATGTGGATCTGTGAAGCTGTTTCTGAGCACCCTGCAAACCATAAACAGTGTATCAGCACCAGCAGGTAACCACTGGTGACCACCACAAAAACCTGCCAAACAGGTCTACAGAGGCAGGTCTCTGTGACCCCCCCCGGCCTACAGGCGCAGGTCTCTGTGACCCCCCCGGCCTACAGGCGCAGGTCTCTGTGACCCCCCCGGCCTCCCAGGTCTCTGGAGCGTTTAGCAGATGGATGAGTTCCAGCACAACAGGTGCTCGCTGTCTCCCTCACACCAGTGGCAGGACACCCCCACCTCTGACCTTCACTGCGTTACCATGGTCACAACAAGGCCCAATGTCAAGGCAGAGAGGAAGATGATCGTTCTCCCTCAGCAAGCTCCTCCCCCTGAACTCCCCCATCCACACGCACTCACCATCACTATTGTGAGCTGGAATGCGTCCCATAAGCAACGAAAGGAAGGTCAACAAACCTGCGATTAAAGAACGATGTGTCGCCACCACAGTGTGTTCAGTGAATGGCTTATACATGTATTTTCACATTCTTTTACAAATTATGCTGGCAACACTTTTCAACTAAATATTCACAAGATTCTCCTGACTGGGCTCATTAAAACTGTTTGTACAGGTAGACTCACAGTTGGACTGGTGAGAGCTGGTGAGAGACGGTGTGAGCTGCTGTGAGACGGTGTGAGCTGGTGTGAGCTGGTGTGAGCTATGAGCTGGTGTGAGACGGTGTGAGCTGACCACCCCAGCAGCACCTGCTGCAACAGAGCTGAGACAAAAGCAGGGACATCAGAAAAGGCTTTTCATCTACAGCCATCAGCAGAGAGGAGAGTGATCGGTGCAGTAAGGCAGAGAGGAGAGTGATCGGTGCAGTAAGGCAGAGAGGGAGTGATCAGTGCATTAAGGCAGAGAGGAGAGTGCAATGCAGTAAGGCAGAGAGGAGAGTGATCGGTGCAGTAAGGCAGAGAGGAGAGTGATCAGTGCAGTAAGGCAGAGAGGAGAGTGATCGGTGCAGTAAGGCAGAGAGGAGAGTGATCGGTGCAGTAAGGCAGAGAGGAGAGTGATCGGTGCAGTAAGGCAGAGAGGAGAGTGATCGGTGCAGTAAGGCAGAGAGGAGAGTGATCGGTGCAGTAAGGCAGAGAGGAGAGTGATCGGTGCAGTAAGGCAGAGAGGAGAGTGATCGGTGCAGTAAGGCAGAGAGGAGAGTGATCGGTGCAGTAAGGCAGAGAGGAGAGTGATCGGTGCAGTAAGGCAGAGAGTGATCAGTGCAGAGGAGAGTGATCGGTGCAGTAAGGCAGAGAGGAGAGTGATCGGTGCAGTAAGGCAGAGAGGAGAGTGATCGGTGCAGTAAGGCAGAGAGGAGAGTGATCGGTGCAGTAAGGCAGAGAGGAGAGTGATCGGTGCAGTAAGGCAGAGAGGAGAGTGATCGGTGCAGTAAGGCAGAGAGGAGAGTGATCGGTGCAGTAAGGCAGAGGAGAGTGATCGGTGCAGTAAGGCAGAGAGGAGAGTGATCGGTGCAGTAAAGGCAGTGCAGTAAGGCAGAGAGGAGAGTGATCAGTGCAGTAAGGCAGAGAGGAGAGTGATCGGTGGTGCAGTAAGGCAGAGAGGAGAGTGATCGGTGCAGTAAGGCAGAGAGGAGAGTGATCGGTGCAGTAAGGCAGAGAGGAGAGTGATCGGTGCAGTAAGGCAGAGAGGAGAGTGATCGGTGCAGTAAGGCAGAGAGGAGAGTGATCGGTGCAGTAAGGCAGAGAGGAGAGTGATCGGTGCAGTAAGGCAGAGAGGAGAGTGATCGGTGCAGTAAGGCAGAGAGGAGAGTGATCGGTGCAGTAAGGCAGAGAGGAGAGTGATCGGTGCAGTAAGGCAGAGAGGAGAGTGATCGGTGCAGTAAGGCAGAGAGGAGAGTGATCAGTGCAGTAAGGCAGAGAGGAGAGTGATCGGTGCAGTAAGGCAGAGAGGAGAGTGATCAGTGCAGTAAGGCAGAGAGGAGAGTGATCAGTGCAGTAAGGCAGAGAGGAGAGTGATCAGTGCAGTAAGGCAGAGAGGAGAGTGATCAGTGCAGTAAGGCAGAGAGGAGAGTGATCGGTGCAGTAAGGCAGAGAGGAGAGTGATCAGTGCAGTAAGGCAGAGAGGAGAGTGATCGGTGCAGTAAGGCAGAGAGGAGAGTGATCAGTGCAGTAAGGCAGAGAGGAGAGTGATCGGTGCAGTAAGGCAGAGAGGAGAGTGATCAGTGCAGTAAGGCAGAGAGGAGAGTGATCGGTGCAGTAAGGCAGAGAGGAGAGAGTGCAGTAAGGCAGAGAGGAGAGTGATCGGTGCAGTAAGGCAGAGAGGAGAGTGATCAGTGCAGTAAGGCAGAGAGGAGAGTGATCAGTGCAGTAAGGCAGAGAGGAGAGTGATCAGTGCATCATTTTCACCAGCTTTACATGGTCTACCTGTGATTTGTTTTCAGTTCAACCTGCGGTGTCTTTCTGCTGGAATGAGGTGAGTGTGAACATAATGGTATTTAACTGTATTCTGATTGGCTCCTCTCTACTCTGCTATGATAGATTGTTCTGTTACCAAGATCAATACTGAATGTTAGAAATACATGCCTGCTTGACATTATGGATAATCAATATGGTTTATATTAGACTCTCCTGCTTCAACTCTACTGGGCACAACAGGGCACACACACTCACACACACAAAATGCAAACAAACACACACACAGACAAACATACACACACACACACATGCAAAGAGCAGCACAGAGAGGACTGGTGACTCATAATAAGCACAAGGAGGGTTGTTTTATTCTAACAGGGACAGATCAATACAGGGGAGGGGAGAGAGGAAGCAGAGAAAATGGGGTTGCTATTGAGGAAAGACCATGAAACAGTTACCGTGGTAACGGCAGACCTAAAATAACAATTAGACCAGCGGTATAATATAAGGGCAAAGAACTATGAAGGATCACCTGGATATCAGAGCAACAAACCCAACAACTTATTCCAAGTCTGAACACATCAAGCAGTGTGTGTGTGTGAGAGAGAGAGAGAGAGAGAGAGAGAAAGATCTTCACATCTCCATCTCCCCTCCATCCACGAGCAGATCTCTCTGGGCCTCAGACGTGATGTCAGACGGGCCCAAATGAGACTGGCAGCCATTAGCAGCACACATTCCTCCTCAAGTCCCTCAGAGTCTTGCACAATGATGTGAGGTTCGTTACAGAGCAGCTGAAGAGAACTGAAGACCTCATTACACAAGAACGAATCAGACATGGATGAATCAGACATGGATTAGCACAAATACACCATAAAATAAACTACTAGGATTTATTCTGTGATTTAAAAAATGTTACGATACAGCAAAAAAAAAATGTGATTCAGTTCATTGTGATTCAGTCAAATGATTCTGAAATGAGATTCAGTGTAAACTTTTTATAAATGTGATTTGATGGTATTAATTCAGAGGAAATGATCAGTTTCCTTCAGCTCCAGAAAAGGAAATCAAATGAGGCTGATGTGAAAGGTCTGAAGAAACAGATGAATGAAGGAAGACGGAACAGGGGGAGGACAGAAAGTGAAGTGATGTTTCCTTAAGGTGGGGGGGGGGGGCGCGTTACTGGATGTCAGCCATGTTGGGAAGGCTGTTCTTATCTTCACATTACCTTCCAATTGTTCTGGTCAAACAAAGGCACACACAGCACATCTACCCCCACTCACCCCCAGGAGGGCAGATGGTCAGTGTCTGAGATCCCTGCCCCACACGTTCGATCGACTGCACATGCTCAGTGCGAGAGGCCACCCAGCACACTTTCTGTCGCCCCTCGGCCTATCAGAGGAGGCCGCCAGGTCGCCCCTCGGCCTATCAGAGGAGGCCGCCAGGTCGCTATGACGAGCCGGCGCTGAGCGCAAAGCTGCTCGGGCCGTTGCCACGGCAGCAGCATAGGATCAGACCCTGACACGGCACATCTGTAGCTGCTCCTCGTAAACCTCTCAGCCTCGTCACATACGCTACGCGAGCATAACAGCCTGCTAGGAACGTGCGACCCCCCGTAACCGAGTGAGGAGGCGCGTCATCGGGTGTTACGGGTTACGATGACTCAGGGACAAAGGACCCACTCAGATGAGCATGTCTTTCCAACCTGAGAGAGAGAGACAGTTTCCAAGAGACGCAATCTGTTTAAAATGGGAACAGGACGTTTCCAGCCTCAAACAATAATGTGTCAGCCACTGTAGGACAGTTTCTACTGTTGGAGGCCATAAAGGGCGTAGTGGGTCTGGGGGGCAGGAGGATCTGCAGTCACACTGGAATGGGACCAAAACCAGACTTAGACCCGTGGAATAGGAGATCCAGGAAGACCCACCACAGCCCTGTTCAGATGGAAATGGTGGAGACTAACCAGTTCTCACACCACACACACATAACCAGGACCACACCAGCTTTCTCTGGCCAACTCTTAGCAGCTGTTTTCATAAGACAATTTAACGCGCTATTTTAGAGATGAATAATTTCACGAACATGTGTTACATAAAGATGCACAGGTAAGGCATGATGGTGGATTTGACAGGGAGTCCAGTGGTCTTTTCCTGAAGAAACCTTCTGGACAGAATACAGATTGGCACAGTCATAACATAGATGTCCTTCATAGACTAATATGCTCACACATATAGAAGCAGAAACACAAGCATTGTAAACGTGAGGAGGAAGAACAAACCCCGTTAAAGCGCCTTCACAAATTCGCATTACTCTCTTGGTGAAACTAAGAACGGTACTGTAGCTCCTCGCCGGGGTAAACACATCCCCTCACACCCGCAGAGCAGAGGCTGAACTGCTGTGACTTCACCAGTCCCTAGTCTGTCCCTAGTTCCGAGTTCATTCACCATTCACCTACAAAACGCTACAAAGACCCGGACTACGCCACCGTACATTTAGTAATATAAAACATAGTTTGACTTCAGTCACGGGATCATGAAATGGACTAATGTACGTTTAGTAACCTTTCATTATCGGACAGGTCACTAAACGTACCGTATTTACGCTGCTACGGTTATTATTATTATTATTAATCATAGTAAATTACGCTGAGACTGGCTCCAGCGCACTACCCTCGACCAAGGGTCTCCACAAGCTTTAGGGTCGGTTTCCCTGAACTCCCATGGACTCCGCACATTTCACTTAGATCGGAGACAAGAACATTTACGGCAAAAATAGATGTTTCGTATGCGCGAGTCCTTCTGACAGGACAACCAGCTGTTCACGTGGAATAAAGAAACTGTTGCTCGACTTTGCCAAACCTGTGAAGCACAAAACAGCATGAGATCATGTGTGGGATGGTTTGAGCTGGCGAGGGTTGTTGCCAGATTTGGAAAAGATAAGGATCGTCTTAAATGTAAGAGGGTTAATTCACGAAGCATCACGTAACGTTTGCAAAACGACAACAGGCTGTAAAATACACCACAGCCTAGTAATGCTTCGCTGTAGAAAACATGGTTAGTATGTGCGAGGACTGACAACAGGTCAACGCAAGTCTGCTTGGGCAACATTCAGAAAGGAGTGGACGGATAAACCTGCACGAGCGCAACCCTGACCATCTGCAAACGCCCGTGCGCCAAAGAACCGAAACACGAGCGAGAGTGACAGCTCATCATATACAACCGGGAACACGTTAGATCGGGTTAATGCGGTGGGACGAGAACAGCAACTTACCAATGACCGTGATCACAGGAAAGAGCGCGTGTCCGTCTACACGAAGATCCGCTGCGTGTCCCAGAAACGACTCGGGCGGTTTTGTCTTGATTTTCCCTCTCGCGACCGGGCGTTAGGAGGATCGGGATGACGTCAAAGATCTAACGGTATGCGCCATTTGTGCTCCAAACATGTGAGCAACCGTGTGTGCCTATGTTAAATAAATACAGGAAACCGTGAAAAGCATGTGATTAATTACAGCAGGCCCAATTAATAAATGAATGGTGAAAGAATGCACATAGCAAAAGGCGTCTAATAATGATGAAACTTACGTTTTTATTGAGTAGCATAGTTTTTAATTCGTTTTAATGACCTTTTTAAAACGGTCATTTTATAATTTAACGAGCGCAGCATTTCTAAACGGTTTTCCTCAGATTCCTTTTCATTTATTAAAAAAAGAGATGCAAACAAAAGCCCTCGTGCTTGTTGGATTCCCTACACGCCAGTGAAGACTACTGGGGGAGTTTTTTACCTAGTTGCTAATTACTTGCTGCCGTCTGATTTCGCCCGAGTCAGGAGATTGAACACATCCTGGCTTGGAAATCATATAAAACTTCATCTGTGAAGCGCAGGAGACGTGATGGGACTGTAATCTGTAAATACTCTGACCGCTAGTGGCACAGCGAATCCCCAGTTTACCGAGTTTTCCCAAACAAACAGTGCCGGCCTGATTCAGCACCGGCAAAAATCAAATCAAACGTGTGTGTGTGAATGAATGAGGACGTAAAGCATCATTATCACAACACTACTGTCATCAGCCCGGACCTCAGTTTGCGTTTGTGTGGTACCTTACGACCACTTTACGAACACACGACCACTTTACAAACACACAACCACTTTACGAACACACGTAAGTAGCATTACCAGTAACTCCATTTATTAACGTATTCGCTTCTTCACCACGGATTACAACAGAAGCGCTTTCTTGGCTAAAAGTTGAGTGTGTCGTGGTTAAAATATCAAAGAGAACGTCCCGGTACTGATCCAGTCCTGGTCGCGAAGGAACGCGACTCAGTTCCACGTTTCCTCCGCTTCTCAAGGGGTTTCAGGAAAGACTACAAGAAAGAGGTGAACACTGCGAGAAGCCAACATCTTTTGCAATTCATCAGCATAAAGGTGGATGGGCTACTCAGACGCCACTGACTGACCTACTCGTGGTTCCGCTAATACACCTGACTCAGTTCATGGTAGTTGCGTGAGGAGTCGAAGCAAGTGTGTTTGAACACGGACCAGTTAACCGACCAGTGCACGCGGACGCCAGCTTCAGAGGTTTGTAGAAGCACAGACGCACATTTACACAAGCACAGCACCCCCCAGTGGTCGTTCCTCATAGGTTTCTTAACAAGTGCTAGGAAGTACAATTCTCAAAACCAGAACTACGCACTGAAACTTTCAACTTCAATATAATGCTGTGAAATAGAGCATTTTCCATACCAGTGGCAGATACAAACGAGAGATTTGTTTAAAGATAAACATATTCAAGGTTTCTTTTTGTAAATTTCTTGTTAAAAAAACAATAAAAAACGTGCCATTCAAAAAACTCAAATAAATTAAGTGGAATGACAGTTAAAGTCCTTCAGCTCTGAACGGAAACGCCAAATATAACCTCGTTTTGACATTAACTTATGCTCGCACCAAATGCAGTAATATAAAACCCATCAAACATCCAGCACTGCAGGCTCTTAGCCCAATAGTAGTGCCACACACATGTACCAGGACAATGACACAATGAGACTTGTTAATATGTTTGAGTGTTACTGAACGAGTAGTGCTGTGGCACACGCCTGGTCATCGTCAGGGACGCTGGGTCATTTTCAGGTCTGCTCACGTGCAGACCTGAAAATGGGCGGAGCCTGTGGGAACACTGTAACCAAAATTACAAAAACATGGTAACAGATCTGGTAGCTAGGCAGCGGGACGTACCCGGTAACAGATCTGGTAGCTAGGCAGCGGGACGTACCCGGTAACAGATCTGGTAGCTAGGCAGCGGGACGTAGCCGGTAACAGATCTGGTAGCTAGGCAGCAGGACGTAGCCGGTAACAGATCTGGTAGCTAGGCAGCAGGACGTAGCCGGTAACAGATCTGGTAGCTAGGCAGCAGGACTTACCTGGTAACAAGTCTGGTATTTTGATAGCTGTAGATTTGTATTAACCATTTACTGCATCCTTGTTCCAAAACGCTGTCAGCATGTAGTGTTGCTTAGCAAGAAGAGCTTGCTAGCAGACTACACTGGTTGGTGTAGGACATGTTTATTGTGAGTAGTTCTGAGAGTACAGGTCCAGTTCATGTTGTTCTCATTTTCTAAAAGCTTCGTGTCCGTCCTGACCTGTAATAGAACCATCGTAACTGTGAGGCTTGTGGGCCTCTTGCTTTATGAATAAGTACTTTAAGATATTCAAATGAAGATCAATTCATTAAATTATACTACAAAACACCTTCAGGTACTACAGTCCTAGTTTACAATCTTAATTTGTTGCTAGGTTGCAGAATTTGTGTGTCAACAAGAGTCTAAGATGTGGAACGCCATCATGTTCATGTGGTACTGAGACGAGATCAAGACACTCACTGACATGTAGGGTCATACATCATCATGTATGGAGACAGGACTCACCTGTTAGCAGACAGGTGAGGAGACAGGACTCACCTGTTAGCAGACAGGTGAGGAGACAGAGCCTGTTAGCAGACAGGTGAGGAGACAGGACTCACCTGTTAGCAGACAGGTGAGGAGACAGAGCTTGTTAGCAGACAGGTGAGGAGACAGGACTCACCTGTTAGCAGACAGGTGAGGAGACAGGACTCACCTGTTAGCAGACAGGTGAGGAGACAGAGCTTGTTAGCAGACAGGTGAGGAGACAGGACTCACCTGTTAGCAGACAGGTGAGGAGACAGGACTCACCTGTTAGCAGACAGGTGAGAGGACAGAGCTTGTTAGCAGACAGGTGAGGAGACAGGACTCACCTGTTAGCAGACAGGTGAGAGGACAGAGCTTGTTAGCAGACAGGTGAGAGGACAGGACTCACCTGTTAGCAGACAGGTGAGAGGACAGGACTCACCTGTTAGCAGACAGGTGAGAGGACAGAGCTTGTTAGCAGACAGGTGAGGAGCCAGAGCTTGTTAGCAGACAGGTGAGGAGCCAGAGCTTGTTAGCAGACAGGTGAGGAGCCAGAAGTTGATAGCAGACAGGTGAGGAGCCAGAGCTTGTTAGCAGACAGGTGAGGAGCCAGAGCTTGTTAGCAGACAGGTGAGGAGCCAGAGCTTGTTAGCAGACAGGTGAGGAGCCAGAGCTTGTTAGCAGACAGGTGAGGAGCCAGAGCTTGTTAGCAGACAGGTGAGGAGCCAGAAGTTGATAGCAGACAGGTGAGGAGCCAGAGCTTGTTAGCAGACAGGTGAGGAGCCAGAGCTTGTTAGCAGACAGGTGAGGAGCCAGAGCTTGTTAGCAGACAGGTGAGGAGCCAGAGCTTGTTAGCAGACAGGTGAGGAGCCAGAGCTTGTTAGCAGACAGGTGAGAGGAGAAGTCTCGCTGCAGTTAGCGGACAGGTGACGAGAGGAATCGCTCAGACTACAGGCTTTGTAGGTGGTAAAGATAATGTTTATTAACACATATCCATCAGTTTACCATGCAGATCCTCTGAGACATGTCAGACTTGAAGTTCCAGTGCTTTTGTGAACTGATCGCAGAGTGTGAAAACCATCTGGAATATCTGAGGAGGTATTCACGATTGCTGTCTCATGTACACAGGAGCAGAATGTGTCTAGAGGAGGCCAGCACTGAGGACCGTGCTATTGCCTATATGATGGGAATGCTCTGAAGGAAAGACCAGAATCCAGAAGATCTCCTTAGCTGCAGGTAACTCGGTCCTGGGAAGAACCCAGCAAATCACTACGGCTACGGTGTTAGAGGAGGGGAAATACTCAGGCTGAATTAGCTGATCTGAGATCAGTTCCACTTCTTCAGATCCCACTGTCATCAGCAGGGAGGAGCGGGTCAGGGGTCAAGGGTCAGGGGTCGTTCCCACCACCCCAGCCTTCATGTCAGCACACTGTCCACACAGGACATTAAACCCAGAGATGTTCCGCAGAGACGCGGTGAACACCAGACCACTCAGGTTCCACACACACCATACAGGCGTCCATAAAACCACCATGTGGATTACACATTTGTTTTTGTTTTTTTTAAAAAAGACAACAGACAGAACTGTGCAGTCATGTGATCTACGGCAGTCATGTGATCTACGGCAGTCATGTGATCCGGACAGGAAGGCACTAGGGTGGGGAATTACTACACCACTTCAGTTTTCTACAAATAACTTACAATTCAAACAGTGCAGTTTTACATTGGTAAAGTATCGTTCCTCGATTCAACCATTCATCTATGAATCATCTGTAAGGCAATACATTACCAAAAAATATGATAAAACAAATTATTACAGAAATAATGTACCCAATGAACACAAAAATAATAATAAAAAAAAACATTTTTTTTCTATGAATTTTTATAATTCTTCTTCTTACGCCATTCTAATGGGATCCTCATGGCTGGGAGAGCTGAACAATAATGATAACCATTATTATAATAACAAATATGCATAGATTGTAATGATCTCGCCTGAAGAACAAGACCCACAAAAACAACAAAGCCATGTTGGATGTTCTAACACTCAGTACCCAGTATTGCGGTCCAGCTGACCACTGTCCGCGGGCTGGACCAGCGCCAGCCGGGAGGAGCGGCAGGACACACCTGATTGTCCCAGAGAAGAAGACAGCCCACAGTAGCACCCTCCCTGCCCCGAAAGAACCGCACCAAGCCAGATGTGGTCCCAGAGTTTCCATCCCAAGTGCAGAAAGATGTCTGAGTGCCCCCTGGAGGTTGGGAGGGGTTGTTCTGTGGAGATGAGGAGCACTGCGGGGTCCACACCCATCCGGCGCTGGCTCCATCTGCCCCGATCCGCCCTGATCCGCCCCCATCCCTTTTACCCCAGAATTTATCCCGCTAGGTCCTTCAACCCACCATCCAAACGGAACCTCGGGCCCAATTCCATTTTTTTCATATACATACAAGTTTAAAACGTTTTTAAAGGTTTAATTCTGTGATTTTTTGGGGTGTGAGAGGTACAAAGTCCTAATTGAGCCGCAGGTTTCAGAGAAGAACCGGGTGGTTAGCTGGAAGACAAGAGCAGACGTCCCACAGTGAGGAGCCGCAGTAAGACACACACCCCCCTGCAGCTAGTGCGTGGTCCCCATGTTCACACCCAGATCAGTCCTGCCACACGACCGCAGATCTGTTCTTATCCGGCCAACTGGCCTTTTATGAATCTGTGTAATTTCACAGAATTGTAAAGCACGCGTGTGTCAGGACCTCCGGGGGAAGAATATGCCTTCCTGTGAACTGCCACGGTTTCCCGCTGCGAAGAGATCATGACGTAGCTGATCACAGACGAGACATGAGCATGTTGATAAACAGGATCATTACGGATCCTGTCCACAACACAGCATCACCACATCCCCTTCAATCAGTTACAAAAGCTTTTTAAGGCACTGTTTACACATTACAAAAGAAGCTTCATCTTATTGCTGTTAAATTTGTGTTTGTTCCAATCGGTCTACACCAGGCGCCTGGTCTTCCTAACCAGCAGGTGGCCCTGTTACCAGGATTAATAAAAAGCTACCGGCCTTAAAAAGCTTCCACCATGTCCTCAGCCTCGTCAACCGACAACGTGACACCCTCCCTCCCTAAAAGCCCCCAGTCAGAGTGCAGAGAAAGTGGGCGTGGTCAGGAAGCAGGGGGCGGAGCTCCTGTGGGCGTGAGGCTGCCGTCAGCAGGAGCTGGACGACGTGTCTGCAGCGTGGAGGTTGGACTGCGCCCTGCTACAACACAACGGGACACGACACAGCCCGTCAGAACACTGCACTGCCTCCGCCCAGCACACCCTGGCTCCTCCTACTCCACCTGTGCTGCCGGCCCTAGCCACACCCCAGACCCCGCCTCCTTCACTAGATCCACCCCTAAGAACCTCTAGCCCCACCCATGCAAGCACTAGCCAAACTCTACCTGTCCTGGCGTAGAAAAACACATTAAAGTACTGCAGGTGAGCATCATGCATTACACTGATCAGGCCCACATTACACAAGCTAAAGGGCCGCGTGGCTAAAGATGCCCCACCGTTGCCCCGTGAGACTGCCCCGCCGTTGCCCCGGGCTGGGCGGAGTTACCTGGACTTGCCGGAGAGGTTTTTGGGGTTCTTGCGGAAAGACTGGTTGGCAACGGAGCGAGACGACATGGTGCGAGGGGAGGCGCGTGTGAAGGCAGTGGGCGGAGTCTTGGGGATCTTCTTGCCCAGGTGGCCAATCCACTTCTTCTGCTCGTCCTGCGACAGCGCTAGCAGAAGCATGTCCCGCGCCGACGTCACGTCATAGTTCACTGCGGGAGACAGCGTGACAAAAGTAAACAAACCACCCCACAGCTAGCGTATGGGAACTCAAACTGCCAGTTTGGCAAGGAATAAACCCTGGACGCTGCAGTTCCCCATCTTGGCCAGGAGAGGTCATGGCAGGTCAGCTGACACATGGCTAATATTTCTGTTTCAAGTAAATCTGAAAAATGACCTTCCATGCCACCTGTGTCTGAAGTGAAGGATCCCGCGTATGTTAAGATCCACCAGTGACCTGCTCATCTGATTATTAGTGAAATTAGTTTGCTTGAGTTTGTTACAGCATCCCTAGGAAATCCTTCAGTGTAATTGGGCATGTGCTTTAAAAACAAACAGGAAACAGTACAGTGTGGGCGGAGCTTCCTGTATGTTCCTGTAGGCCAGTACAGTGTGGGCGGAGCTTCCTGTATGTTCCTGTAGGCCCGTACAGTGTGGGTGGAGCTTCCTGTATGTTCCTGTAGGCCTGTACAGTGTGGGTGGAGCTTCCTGTATGTTCCTGTAGGCCAGTACAGTGTGGGCGGAGCTTCCTGTATGTTCCTGTAGGCCAGTACAGTGTGGGCGGAGCCTCACCTTTGCAGGGGACAATGACGTCCTCTTTCCTGTCCAGATGGTCTTTGTGGCACTTGACGTGACACCGCCGGCACTCCAGAGCGGGTGGAGGCTTGAAGACGTTCCAGAGGGGCTTGGCACACGCTTCACAGTTGGTGGGGAAGTGGTAGAGGGTGGGGATGAACTCATGACCCTTATGGGGCAGGCAGTTGGTCTTATCACCCTGGGGCGCAGCCTCTAGGTCCGCCTCCTTACGACACTCACCCTCATTTGCATACAAGATCTGAGGACAGAAACAAGATATCAGTCCCATGTAGCCCCTCCACCCCCCTGTCTCACTCTCCCCATCTCACTCTCCGTCATGCTCATGTATGTGTGTGAGGTTTTTTCAGTAACAACCAACCTGAAATATTCTGGGGATTTCGTCAGTCTCAGCGCGGTACACGTCTCCTTGGGTCACAGGACGCACGTGGAACAGTTTGCTAAACAGAGAAAACAGGCACCAGAATGTGTCACCCTCACACACACACACACCAGCCTCCATCTCCAACATCTCCACCCACTGATCTCCACCCACTGATGCCGAGTGAGTGAGGAGTGTTACACTCATGTCACAACACACCACGTCAGTTTAACATTCAACACTCTTCTGTTCTCAACCCATCAAACACTGAGGGGATGTGGACACTCACTCTATGTCCAGCACCATGGACGGGTTGGACTGCTCCTTGTCCTGCTCATCGTTATAGAAGAGAATCTTCTTACTGCTAACCACAACATACTGCACACACACACACACGCACACACAGTGAGTAGATGTACTGGGTTAAGGGTCTTGCGCCCACAGCAGGGATGCTCAGACTCACCTGTTTCTTCCAGCCGTAGCGTTTGATGTTGGCTCTGTTGGGGATGGACAGCCACCCCTCCAGCCTCGAGTCTGTGGGCACAAACCAGAGGTGAGGTGAAGCCCCGCCCACTGCAGTAAGACCCGCCCATGGGTCCACATGCAGCCAGCTCAAACTCAGCCAAGGGGGAGGGGCACAAACACAGAACATATGCAGGGAACAACCAATCAGAATCATTTCCAACAGTCACATGCCAGCCAGTGAGACTTTCAAACAGTCACCACAAGGCAGGAAGTGCTGCAGCAGAGGCCTTTTGGAGCAGGGAACACACACACACACTTACACATACACTTACACACACACACTTACACACACACACCTGTACACACAATTATACACACACACACACTTATACACACACCTGTACACACACACCTGTACACACACACTTGTACACACACACACTTACACACACTTATATACACACACACACACACACACACACACACACACACACACACACACACTTATACACACTTATACACACGTATACACACACACACACACACACACTTACTACACACACACACACACTTACTTACACACACACACACACACACACTTATACACACACACACACAAACACCCTCACTATCCCTCTCTCACACACACACACACACACGCACAAACACCCTCACTATCCCTCTCTCACACACACACCTGCGCACACACACCATTAATATTCATGTGAGCTGGACCTAAATGCCCTGGGGGCGTGTCCAACTAGTCTGAGTGTTCGTAGGGGTTTGTAAATGCCCTGGGGGCGTGTCCAACTAGTCTGAGTGTTCGTAGGGGTTTGTAAATGCCCTGGGGGCGTGTCCAACTAGTCTGAGTGTTCGTAGGGGTTTGTAAATGCCCTGGGGGCGTGTCCAACTAGTCTGAGTGTTCGTAGGGGTTTGTAAATGCCCTGTGCTGATGGCAGACGTTAGTCATGTGCAGCAGTGTGGGGGGGGGGGGGGGTGTGCCCTGTTCATTCAGCAACATGCAGAGGGCACAGAGGTGCACAAGGGGTCAGAGTTCACAATCAAGGGGTCAGAGGTTATGATCATGGGGGCTGCAGTTTCTAAACACCCCTGAAAGATGCTCAGAATGTGTCAGACAGACAGACAGACAGACAGACAGACAGACAGACACGCCCATCTGCTCTGACCTGGCAGTGCAGTACAGGCGAACACGGCGTGGCCAAGCTGTGTAAAAGGGGTGAGGCACAACACTCTCTGAGGTCTCCCCCAGGGGTGAGGCACAACACTCTCTGAGGTCTCCCCCAGGGGTGAGGCACAACACTCTCTGAGGTCTCCCCCAGGGGTGAGGCACAACACACTCTCACACTCTGAGGTCTCCCCCAGGGGTGAGGCACAACACACTCTGAGGTCTCCCCCAGGGGTGAGGCACAACACTCTCTCACACTCTGAGGTCTCCCCCAGGGGTGAGGCACAACACACTCTCACACCCCAGGGGTGAGGTCTTGAGGGGGTGAGGCACAACACACTCTCACACTCTGAGGTCTCCCCCAGGGGTGAGGCACAACACACTCTCACACTCTGAGGTCTCCCCCAGGGGTGAGGCACAACACTCTCTCACACTCTGAGGTCTCCCCCAGGGGTGAGGCACAACACTCTCTCACACTCTGAGGTCTCCCCCAGGGGTGAGGTCTCCCCCAGGGGTGAGGCACAACACACTCTCACACTCTGAGGTCTCCCCCAGGGGTGAGGCACAAACCTCTCACACTCTGAGGTCTCCCCCCAGGGGTGAGGCACAACACACTCTCACACTCTGAGGTCTCCCCCAGGGGTGAGGCACAACACACTCTCACACTCTGAGGTCTCCCCCAGGGGTGAGGCACAACACACTCTCTCTCACACTCTGAGGTCTCCCCCAGGGGTGAGGCACAACACTCTCTCACACTCTGAGGTCTCCCCCAGGGGTGAGGCACAACACACTCTGAGGTCTCCCCCAGGGGTGAGGCACAACACACTCTGAGGTCTCCCCCAGGGGTGAGGCACAACACACTCTCACACTCTGAGGTCTCCCCCAGGGGTGAGGCACAACACACTGAGGTCTCCCCAGCGGTGAGGCACAGCACACTCTGAGGTCTCCCCAGGGGTGAGGCACAACACTCTCTCACACTCTGAGGTCTCCCCCAGGGGTGAGGCACAACACACTCTGAGGTCTCCCCCAGGGGTGAGGCACAACACACTCTCACACTCTGAGGTCTCCCCCCCCAGGGGGTGAGGCACAACACCCTCTGAGGTCTCCCCCAGGGGTGAGGCACAATACTCTCTCACACTCTGAGGTCTCCCCCAGGGGTGAGGCACAACACACTCTCACACTCTGAGGTCTCCCCCAGGGGTGAGGCACAACACACTCTGAGGTCTCCCCCAGGGGTGAGGCACAACACACTCTCACACTCTGAGGTCTCCCCCAGGGGTGAGGCACAACACACTCTGAGGTCTCCCCCAGGGGTGAGGCACAACACACTCTCACACTCTGAGGTCTCCCCCAGGGGTGAGGCACAACACACACTCACACTCTGAGGTCTCCCCCAGGGGTGAGGCACAACACACTCTCACACTCTGAGGTCTCCCCCAGGGGTGAGGCACAACACACTCTCACACTCTGAGGTCTCCCCCAGGGGTGAGGCACAACACACTCTCACACTCTGAGGTCTCCCCAGGGTGAGGCACAACCCCAGGGGGTGAGGTCTCCCCCAGGGGGGGTGACACACTCTCACACTCTGAGGTCTCCCCCAGGGGTGAGGCACAACACACTCACACTCTGAGGTCTCCCCCAGGGGTGAGGCACAACACACTCTCACACTCTGAGGTCTCCCCCAGGGGTGAGGCACAACACACTCTCACACTCTGAGGTCTTCCCCAGGGGTGAGGCACAACACACTCTCACCACACACCACACAACATAAAAAAATCAAACCCAGCACACCAGTTAAAATGAAACGGTTGGCAGACATTCAAGAGCAGAGAGCAGGCAGGAAGGGGCGGGGTTACTCACAGAGAGCAGGCAGGAAGGGGCGGGGTTACTCACAGAGAGCAGGCAGGAAGGGGCGGGGTTACTCACAGAGAGCAGAGAACAGAGCACACACCAGGAGAGAACCTGCTACACATGGGGAGAAGGTAAGAATACCACACACACACACACACACCAGGAGAGAACCTGCTACACAGGGGGAGGAGGCAAGAATACCACACACACACACACCAGGAGAGAACCTGCTACACAGGGGGAGGAGGCAAGAATACCACACACACACACACACTCCCTGGATCTGTGACCCTCCAGAGGGCCTGCCCTCCCTGGGTACAGGACAGTGCTACAGGACATTAAGGAGCAATGCCGTCTGCTTCTGCAATGGAGGAAATGGCGCCTTGGAAACCACGTCTGCACTGCCCCTGTGTTGTGACGCCATGTTACAGGAGGTGTACAACATCAATATAGAAACACCAACCAACCAAGAGATGGTGCAAAAAAAACACCCAGGACTCCATGCACTCCAGGGCTGTGTGTGTGTGTGTGTGTGTGTGTGTGTGTGTGTGTGTGTCCACCTGCTGTGTTGCTGTCCGTCTCGTCAGACTGTAGGCTAGTCACACTGGAGTTGTGTGTGTGTGTGTGTGTGTGTGTGTGTGTGTGTGTGTGTGTCCTCACCTGCTGTGTTACTGTCCGTGTCATCAGGCTGTAGGCTAGTCACACTGGAGTTGTGTGTGTGTGTGTGTGTGTGTGTGTGTGTCCTCACCTGCTGTGTTGCTGTCCGTGTCGTCAGACTGTAGGCTAGTCACACTGGAGTTGTGTGTGTGTGTGTGTGTGTGTCCCATCACCTGCTGTGTTGTGTGTCCGTGTCCCCACCTGCTGTGGCTGTAGGCTAGTCACACTGGAGTTGTGTGTGTGTGTGTGTGTGTGTGTGTGTGTGTCCCCACCTGCTGTGTTACTGTCCGTGTCATCAGGCTGTAGGCTAGTCACACTGGAGTTGTGTGTGTGTGTGTGTGTGTGTGTGTGTGTGTGTGTCCCCACCTGCTGTGTTACTGTCCGTGTCATCAGGCTGTAGGCTAGTCACACTGGAGTTGTGTGTGTGTGTGTGTGTGTGTGTGT